>JBBBDQ010000200.1:7477500-7815000 GCA_037127315.1 Ascarosepion bandense | reverse complement strand
AAACCTGATGCTTAGTTAAATTTAGAATTGAAAAGGATTAAACGGATTAATACCTTTCCCAAGGGTATTTGCGCGTAAGTGAATGCAATGAATTCGGCTGGAATTCGAACTCGGCTCCCCGACTTCTAGTTCCGAGCCGATATCCAATGCACAACAACACACAAACGAAAATACGTTAGTATGCTGAAAAAAATTAATAAATGATTAATTTAACCATCCTTGTCAGATTAAATAAACTGCAAAAATTATGCCTGCTTAATTTTAATGAAATCCGTTCATACTCGCGTATAAACTTTCGTATATTATAATTGAAAGATGTAAGCAGCAAAAATGACTGCAAAACTGTGTTGTATAAAATTAGTCATTCTATCTTTTTGCTTCAAATATAACGTTTAACAGGTTGCTTACCGTTCAGTGGAACGTAAAAATTATCCACTATGGAATTTTTTTTTATGTTGAAATATCATGGTTATGCATGTATTAATGCATGAAAAACTGGTCATTTTATAAACATTTTAGAACACTCCTACAGTATTCATAGCTGATTCTATTAATTAAAGGCTTAAGTTCTTTAATGAATATTTCCTTGAGGATCTTGTAGGCTTTTTTTTGTTGTTGTCTTTGTGAAGGATAATTGTACTGTCCCTTTTTATATTGTGAATGTAAACAGGAAAGTTGCTGAAAATGTCTCGAAATAGACGAATGTTCAAACATGTGTAATGTAAGACGTCTTATTAAAGTAGTTGTTGTAAATCCAACATATATACATATATATATATATATATATATATATATATATATATATATATATGTATATATATATTAAAATACTTAAAGCAAACGGAAAAGTAGAAAGGTAAATCCTAAAAACCTGATCCTAATTAATATTAACTTTTAATATTAAAAAATGATACAGGAGGAGAGCTCAATATAATTAAAATTACAGAGCTAATATAAAATAAAATAAATTTTCAATATTCAAAATTGTTGAATGAACATTTCAACATGAAATCCCTAAGAGAGATTTCACATATCCTCAGCAACGGTGCATATTTCAAAATGCAAATAAAAATTAGAATAAAAAAGAGAATAAAAAATAACAAAATAAAAATAACAAAGAGAAAAATAAAAATAACAAAGAGAAATAAAAAATAAAAAAGGACAGTTAAGATTTACGAAATTAACGTCACAAAACATTTTGGAAGCAAATTATGTCCATATTTAGGTTTATTCTCTTTTTTATTCTTATTTTTATTTGCATTTTGAAATATGCACCGTTGCTGAGGAGATGTGAAATCTCTCTTAGGGATTTCATGTTGAAATGTTCATTCAACAATTTTGAATATTGAAAATTTTTTTAATTTTATATATATATATATATATATGTGTGTGTGTGTGTGTGTGTGTGTGTGTGTGTGTGTGTGTGTGTGTGTGTGTGTGTACATTCTTTTTTTGTCGAAGATATATTCTACAAAGGGCCATGTAAATGGATATATAATATTAGTTTTCGGGGAGGAGTTATTACAGATAATTTAATTAGTAGTGTTGTATTTTTTATAATATATCATTAATTTTCATTTTTATTAAGATCCACGGGAGACATATTAGTACGAATGTGATTTTTTTATTTTTTCATTCTGTTTGTAGTTATTGTGCATCTGGTTGCAATATAGGTGTTTGATATATTTAGGATCTTTTGTAGAAGAATATGATACTTTCATAAAAGACCCTAAATAAAAACTACTGATGTATGTGTTAAAATCAACATTATATATCTATTCAAATGTCACCTGGGAGAATGTATCCCTGATATATATATATATATATATATATATATACGAGAAAAAATCGCAAGATCGCCAAGACCTACCGCGGTTTCGCACAACGGCTCGTCAAGGCCCTGACGAGCCGTTGTGCGAAACCGCGGTAGGTCTTGGCGATCTTGCGATTTTTTCTCGTGTGTTTTTGCTCTGCGTAACTGCCTCTTAGTTAATCCTTTTTGGTTAGTTTAGTATCGAGCACTTTTCTTTCTTTGTGGTTTGTTCCGTTTGAGGGTTTTTTCTTTGCTGTGAAGTGCTGTATGTATTGTCGGTGCTCCGCAGTTTTCTTTTTTTTTCCCCTCGTTGTCCAAAGCTTTATAGCCGAGGGCGATAACGGAGTTAGATTCTGCCGGTTATTCGTGGTTCTTAAAAATTACTTGTGTAACATTTTAAGATTTGAATACGTACAGAGTCAATTTTATTATTATATATATATATATATATATATATATATATAATGTTAGATTTCCAACATCTATATTAACAAGTCGGCTTAAATCACACATGTCTGACCAACCATTTTGAGACATCCTTAACATTCCTGTTCGTATTCACAATATAAAAAATAAGGATCGACAACACAACTCTTCTTTACCTAAAAAAAAAACAATGCAAACTACAGATCCTTGGAGCAATATTCATTAAAAAATGTAAAGCGTCAATTAATACAATCAGTTTGAATACCGTTATAATATTCTAAAATGTTAATAAAATGAACGGTTTTTTATGCTTTAATACGTGCCTGACTATGACATTACAACAAAGAAAACATTTAGCGGATAATTTTCACGTTCTAATGAAAGCTAAACATACCTGTCAACATTTAGATTTAAAGAGAAATTTACAGTAATTTTTAGCTAAACTGTTTTGGAGTTATTTTTTGCTACCACAGCTTACACCTCTGAAGATGATCTTGGAAAGAAATTGAAAGTACTTGTGAACATCGAAAAATGGATGATATAATCAACTGTAAAAGTACAGCGCACTTATTACATCTTTCAATTATAATATAAAAAGCTTATCGGTCCGTGAGTACGAACGGATTTTATTAAAAATTAGCAGAAATAATTTTTGCGATTTATTTAATCTGATATGCCTAAAAGAGAATTTGATACTTATATATATATAAACTGAAAGCTGAGTCTTTTTTCAAAAATAAGTTAATAGTTAATTTCGAGCCATGGTGGCTTTTTTATTATGTATTCAACAATAATAATGGAATGAAACCATTACAGCATATTATTTATTTATTTCACACTACTGCCGGTTTTGCTTAATATACTTGCTACTGGTGATCTCAGGGCAGACTGATTTAAAATTTCGGGCATCTCCTCTCCATAAAAATTGAAATCCATGGGTTAAATAATTTCATCTTTGTTTCATTTTCATTATTTTATCAATCCCTTGAATACTTCCATAAGTTGGCGGATAAAGGCAGAAGCCGACAACCACATGCAGGGTAATTCATTAGCGGTGGCTCTCGGTAGTTTCGGCATTGTGATATCCATCCACTCTTCGATGATGTTTGACCAACTCTTGCATTGCGTCCCAGCTTGAGTCTACCTTCAACTGTAGCTTGCATGATGGCTTTGAAGAAGACGTTATACCGTCTGACGCTGCCAACCATGTCATTTTCTGACTCTTAAAAGTGGCGAGGAGAGATTCCTGTCGTTCTACGAAACTTTTAAACTTACACCGTACACAATCATTGGTTTTGTACTCCCAGTAAGAGATGCGGAGGAGGTTTCTCGGGCATTTACTGTCAAACGCCTGATCCTTTGACCTCTCAAGCAGAAATGCCCAAGTTCCAAAACCGTTAGAGGAGGATGGATACAATCAGGAATTTGATCAGCTTGCATTAAAGCGGTGATTTGATAGAGCTTGATTGGGTACAGGCAGTCACAGTACTCAGTTCACATATTCCTAATTTTCACTCTGTATGTCAGTAGCCTGCTATTTTTGTCATTTATGATAACTGCTCTTAATTGACTGGTCTTGGTAGAAAATGTGTCTTCTTGTTTTCTTTTATATTCTTGTTAATGGCGCTACACTCTTTCTCTATCCATTCATCTTTGGTTTCTTGTAACTCATTCATGACTTCTCTGTGAAACGTTTTCGTATTGCACCTAATCTTCACTTGAGTGTTTTTCTTCTTAGCTATCACTTCTTGTTACACACATTCAGGACTTCTTTAGTGCCACAATACTACTGATTCTTCGCCTCTCTCTGAAGATACTACCCTGATGTCTATCCCTCTGACTTCTGATAAGATCCAATGATGTCTCAATTTTGTCGGTCGCATAGAGTATGTGAACGTTCTGCGTTCTGATGGTTGTACTCTTCGTTGGTAGCTAGATGATGTTCATGTCGCCCACTTGCCACGCCCATAATGGAGTGAATGAATGGATGGAGTGAATGAATGAGACCGATTTAGCATGGTGCTGCTTTGATTTATTTTCTTTAAGATCCTTTCAGTGGGCTTTCAGATATCTTTGAGACGCCCATCTCCTCTCCATGCTCTTGACTAACAACTGAAGATCCCGTAATATGTTGTGGGCCACCCTCGACCAGTACACTAGTCTGCTGAGTCCATCTGGAGACTCCATCTGCTCTGCCTGTTAGTCGTATTTGCAGCTCTGATAGTGCCGTGTAGGCACTATCCCTAATGGGTTTTAGCCCGCCGGCTGAAGCAGTTGGCCACTGGGTGGCGCGTGTAATCAGCATAAATAACTATTCAGTAATAGATAATATAAAAAATTAATTCAAGAATTAATAACAAATAATCATGTTTGTTATTGTTGTTGTTATCATCATATTGTTTAGTGGTATAAAAATTGAATAGATTAAGTTAAAATGCAATAAAACAGTTAAAGCTTAGAAATTTTACGTTAGAAATAAGACGTTAGACATAGGAACGCGTCTCTTGTAAGAGCGAAATTTGTCTTCATATAAAAAATAAACGTTAAATCATGGAACGATAAATAAGTAAGTTACAAATCATTTGTGTTAAATTGAAATTCATTTTAGCTGATATAATGCATTTAAAAATTACAAAATAATGAATCAATAAGTAACAGATAAATGTTCAAGTTACAGTTATATACATAATGTCAACAAATACGGTAAGTAAACAATGAAGAGAATATTAAATAGATGATATATACAATTCGTAATAGTTAATTATACAAACTATGTAGATAAATAATATAATAACATTAATAAATAATATAATAAAGTAATATATAAGAATAACACATAAGAATCACTTTCCTTTATGATTTTCTTTAAAGCCATTTTTTCTTTCAAGGAGATAATCGGAACACGTCCGTTTACTTTGGCGGCCGGCGTTCGTTTCTTCGCTTTGTAGGAGTTAATTCAACCAAAGAACGCATTACACTTACTAATTATTAAATCCAGAGGATAGTCCAAAATTTTCTGTATAGTATAGCGTATGTATGTATATATTTATGTATGTACTCATATATATATATATATATATTTATAAATGGAACTTTGTCTGTGTGTGTGTATGCGTGTCAGTGTGTGTGGCTGAACCGACTTTCTTGAAAATTTACACAGTTGTACTATAAGCGTCTGCGAGTGTTCTTAGCTAAGTTTTGTGTCGAAGTATCCCCGATAAATATCGAAAATCGATAATAGAAAAAATCGGGTTATAAAAGGAGTGGTCCGATTTTAATCAAATTTGATACACTCACAGATAAAAACATAGGAAACGATATTCAGAAGTTTCAAGGTTGCAGTTCTTAGAATAGTGCATACAATCGATAATATATATATATATATATATATATATATATATATATATATATATATGTGTTTGTGTGTTTGTGTGTGTGTGTGTGTGTGTGTGTGCGTGTGTGTGTACTGTTAAATATAAGAGACAATGAATATCTATTATGTTTAATCATGAGCCGTTCTAAACGTCGTATTTTGGCTGTAATTTCAGTTGAAAATAAAGACAAAAATTCTTCAACATTTGGATAATTTCTTTTTATTAATTTGGTTCTAAGCTTTCGGCTCACATGAGTCATCTTCAGAAAAGTTATTAAGGCGGAGCTTTATGTCAACATAAAATAACATCGTCGGTGATGGTGGATGTTATTGTATTACCGTCTTAATAACCTCTCTGAAGATGGCTCATGTGAACCGAAAGCTTAGAACCAAATTAATAAAAAATTATCCAAATGTTGGAGAATGTTTGTCTTTATTTTCAACTGAAATTACAGCCAAAATACGACGTTTAGAACGGCTCATGATTAAACATAATAGACATTCATTGTCTTTATATTTAACAGTATATGTTTAGAAAATATGTATATATATCTTGAATTAGAACAATGCTTGTTTTAATTTTGTAAGGATTAATATGCTGGTCTACTACTCAAGTTTTTTTCCTGGCAGGAAGAGTTAGAGCAGCTTGAGACTGCTTATTTTGGGATGCTGAACGATACAGTGCTGATTGCGGACACGGAAAGGAAACTACAAGACCTCATACAGTAAGTAGCAGTGGAGAGTGACAAGAAGGGGCTACAAATAAACTTTAAGAAAACTGAGTGCATAGTCATCAGCAAAAGATACAACCCAAAATGCCAAATACAGGTGGTGGATAACAGAATCAAGCAAGTACAAAAATTTAAGTATCTAGGAAGTGTTCTAACAGAAGATGGAAAGTGCGACACGGAGATCCGAAGGCGAATTGGCATGGCAAAGGGTGCGTTCCAGAAGATGAGCAAAATACTAACACACAGGAAAATCTCAATAGAAACGAAGAAAAGAGTGCTAGACTGCTACGTGATGTCAGTTCTTCAATACGGCAGTGAATGCTGGACAATATCATCTAAAATGAGGACAAAACTTAAAACAGCGGAAATGTGGTTCTACAGAAGGATGCTACGGATATCGTGGACTGAGCATGCAAGCAACGATGAGGTGTTGGAAAGAATGGCAACAAAAAGGAAATTGATGCTGAGCATCAGGAAGAGACAACTGAAGTTCCTGAGACATGCAATGAGGAAAGAGAGCCTGGAGAACCTGATACTGACTGGTCGGATAGAAGGAAGGAGAGACAGAGGAAGGCAGCGGATAACATATTTGCAGGGTCTGATCAGGTGGATGACGGAACTGGGGTTGCCAGGAGCAACAAGCTCAAACATACTAAGAGCCACAAGTGATAGAGAAACGGGGAGAACCCTGATCGCCTACGTCCTGAAGGGACAGGTCACATAGAAGAAGAAGAATCCAAGTCTCGTCTCAGATTTGCTCCATCGCATCACGTTTGTGATATCAGTATACAATATTTTCATGCATTTTGCAGAAAATGGTCATTTTCAGCGCAATTTGAAGCTTTTTTGGCTGTACATTGTCCTATGTAGGATGACAAGTTTGTAATAGGTTGAATACATTTCGTGAAAGTATTTACATTGTGTGTTTTATGCTGTCTCATATATTTATTTCTGATTAGTTGGATAGGCAAGGTTATAATAACATGCTTCAGTGAAATAATCGTAACAAGCAAATGATTCACAGAGAAAAATCAACTGATAAATAAGATATCGTACAGATAAAATTTTATGACATCTGCTATATATAGAATTCATTTGTGCATTCATTTGGTAGACTATAAAATAATCAAGAGCACTCATTAACAGGATTAAATATAAAGATTTCATTCTTGTTCTCACAAGGATGTGAATCAGATATTATTACTTGATCCTAACAAGGAAGTGATTTAGTCATTACTTCCTGATTCTAACCAGGAAATATTTGGGAATTAAATCCTAATTAGCAGCCAGTCAATATTGTGCACAAATTTCCACTAATAGTATGCGTGTCAGTGTGTGTGGCTGAACTGATTTTCTTGAAAATTTATACAGTTGTACGATAAGCGTCTGCGAGTGTTCTTAGCTAGGTTTTGTGTCGAGGTATCCTCAATAAATATCGAAAATCGATAATAGAAAAAATCGGGTTATAAAAGGAGTGGTCCGATTTTAATCAAATTTGATACACTCACAGACAAAAACATAGGAAACGATATTCAGAAGTTTCAAGGTTGCAGTTCTTACAATAGTGCATACAATCGATAATATATATATATATATATATATATATATATATATATATATATATATATATATATATGTACTGTTAAATATAAGCTTTATGTCAACACAAAATAACTTCGTCGGTGATGGTGGATGTTATTGTAATACCGTCTTAATAACCTATCTGAAAATGGCTCATGTGAGCCGAAAGTTTAGTTTAATCATAGTACTTTCTTTATAATCATATCACCCCAAGCAAGGCATTTTACTGCCACTGTTTTGCACGGGGTTACATATGAGAAAAGTTATGAGAAAGACTGACAGGTTGTAGGGGGTATCAGGAAGTGAATAAGATAAGGATGAGAATACTAATGAGAGTGAAGTGGACGGAGAAAGGAGCACGAGAGAGAGAGGATGCAGGTTAGTGAGATAGGAGATGACTATTGACTTTACATTTAAATTCTTGAAGATTGTAGCTGTCGGGGAAGCAAGTAAATGAAATAGAAATCCACAGGCGGGAAGGGCGAGAAAAAAGTTGCTAGAGAAGAATTTGCGTTTACATTTTATTGGTTTTAGAGTAAAAGGAAGAGACCTAGTTGCTAATCTTGTTGTTCGAGTAAATTTATATATAGGAGGCACCAGTGAGCTAAGTTCATCGAAGCAGAAGCCGTGAAAATATTTGTAGAAGAGACACAGAGAAGCCATATTGCGCCGGTGAGAAAGTGACTATATCTGAGCTGCCAAGTTGGGATCTATCACATTACAGATAAAGTACTGATTTGTTTCTGCAGTTTAAATATTGCAGTGTACAAACTCAGAGGTCTAGCAGTCATATCAAAAAAGGAAGTGTTGTAATGATCCAGACATCTTCTGCTATATCTGGGGAAACGTCACTTTGCAGAATCAAAGACGTAACATTAATGAATTTGTCAAGAAGGTTTATCTTGCATACTTCAAAGTATCACTTTGAGATCAAGACAAAATCTGTACCTCACAAAATGCGCAAAACCTGTGTACAAAAATTGCGATCATGGTCTCAAGGGAATAATGCGAAGCTCAAGTTTGGTGTGTCAATGGTTTGGGGAGGGCCAACAACTCACTTGCATATTTGCTACTTCCTCATCGTCAATGTAAAATATTTTAATAAGGAAACTATACATTTTGAAACACGCAAATATTACATCTGCCATTCGATTAGTTGCACACCATATCTGTATTTACTGAGCTGACGTTGAATCCTTTAGTTCGCCTACTTGTACAGACAAAGATGATGAGACTGATATTTCTAAGTGATTGTGGTGCAGTGGATATCAACTTTGGAACGACAAATCGGGGAGCCGAGTTCGAATTCCAGTTGAATTCCTTGCATACACTTACGCGCAAATACCCTTGGGAGAGGTATTAATCCGTCTCTTCTCTCCATTTATGGGTGAAATAATAAAACAAATTGGGTTCTATAAACTTAGTCGGCAATCAATATACCGCAGAAAGCAATGACAATCTGCTGCTGGATAATCTTCTGCCCTGTCAGTCATGTCTTTTTCGAGACATGATCGCTCAAAGCGTGTATCACGTATGGCACTTAACTGATTGAGTGGATATTGTGATAAACCTTCTTTGTTTAGTCAGCCTGAATTTAATGAACTGGTCAGAGATTTGTATTTGTCAAACGAGTCTGCTGAATTGTTGGCTTCTAGTTTGCTAGAGAAAAGACTGCTGAAAACTGATAGAGTTGTCTTCTTTTATCGTAACTGAGATTCAGAACTACGGAAATACTGCCATTCAGATCTTGTTTAATGAAATGAGGTTAAATGACTTTTCATTTTGGGACTTCCGGAATATCATTCAAGTAAGTTGAGACGTTTCTCGACAATTCTAAAAGAAGCTTTAAATGTGTTAAATTCTTAATGGAAATAAGTATGACTTAATTCCAGTAGGAGATTCTATAAATATAAAAGAATACTATGCTAACATCAACATTCTTCTAGAAATGTTTATGAATGTGCAATATGTGTAATAAGTGTAGGGATGTGCGTTGTGGTATTGGCTCGGAACGAGAAATCGGGGAGCCGAGTTCAAATTCCGGTTGAATTCATTGCATTCACTTATGCGCAAATACCCTTGGGAAAGCTATTAATCCGTCTCTTCTCTCCATTTATGGGTGAAATAATAAAACAGATTGGGTTCTATAGCTTTGGCAACCAATCTACCACAGAAAGCAATGGCAACCGACTGCGGGATAATCTTCTGACCAGTCAGTCATGTCTCTTACGAGACATGATCGCCCAAGCGTGTTTCACGTATGGCACTTAACTGACTGAATAAGTGTAGATTTGAAAATGTTGAATTCATTTTGATTATCAGGGTGGTTAAACAAAGTAACCCTATTTCTTGTGCTCCTTGTATAGTAGGACTACAGCGGATCACTGTGTGAAGATAGAATAAGCCACCAAGAAATAGTCTGACTTGTGATAAAAACATCATTATTAAGCCTCTGGTTATTAAGCAACTGCATACACATATATAAATCTACCATCCGCCTGTCTATTGAATGCTGCTGCAACATCTGGTCGGGTGCCCCTGCTACTCTCCTCGGGCTTCTTGACAAAATACAACGGAGAATCTGTAACATGATCGATACTGACTTGGCGGACCGGCTGCAACCACTCTCTCACTGGTGTGACGTGGCTTCCCTATGCTTCTTCTATAAATACGTTCACAGCTTCTGCTCCGATGAACTTAGGTCATTGGTGCCGCCTAGGTACGAATTTACACGAGATACTAGATTAGCAACTAGGTCCACCCTTTTACAGTGAAACAGATAAGATGTAACTTACCTAATTTCTACGCCAACAGCTTCTTTTCTCGCGCTTCCCGCCTGTAGAATACCCCTTCCACATGCCTGCTTCCCCGATTGCTACAATCTCCAGAAGTTTAAATGTAAGGTCAATAGACACCTCCTAACACACTAACTTGCATCTATTCTCTCAAACACTCTCACCATCTAACCAACCCTCATTCTCGGTATCCTTACCCGTCTATCACCTTCCTTCTGACACTTCCTATATCTAGCCATCCTTTCTCATCACTTCCCATTAATCAATAATGTTCAAATTTTCTCAATGATGAAAAGAAAAATGCGGAAATATTTGATGAACCTCAAATAAAAGTCCTTCCCAGAGATCCACACATTGTTGCATCAATGAATGTAAAAGAATCCAGAGCTTGGAATGCATTTTCTGATGTAGTGCATAATTTTATTGGGAAAAAGAAAGCTGATAACTTCTTCTTCTTCTTCTTCTTCTTCTTCTTCTTCTTCTTCTTCCTCTTCTTCTTCTATGTGCTCTGTTCTTCAAGGACGTAGGCGATCATGGCTTTCTACATCTCCCTATCCCTGGTGGCTCTTAGCACACTTTATCCTGTTACACCACGCAACCCTCGTTCCGTTATCCACCTGATAAGGTCCTTCAAATATGTTATCCGCTGTTTTCCCCTGTCTCTGTTTTCCTCTATCTCTCCTGTTAGTATAAGGTTCTCCTAGCCCTCATTCCTCATTGCATGTCCCAGGAACTTTAGCTGTCTCTTCCTGATGCCCGATATTAATTTCCTTTTCGTTTTCATCCTTTTCAACACCTCATCATTGCTCACATGCTCGGTCCATGATATTCGCAGTATCCTTCTGTAGAACCCCATTTCAGCTACTTCAAGTTTTGCTTTCATCTTTGATGGTATTGTCCAGCATTCACTGCCATTTTGAAGTACTAACATCACATAGCAATCCAGTACTATTTTCTTTGTTTCTAGCTAAATATTCGTCTCTTAATACTTTACTCAGTATCTGGAATACGTCATTCGGCATGCCAATTCACATTCAGATCTCTGCGGCGCACATTCCGTCTTCTCTTAGAACACTTCCCAGATATTTAAATTTTTGTACCTGCTACCAAGATATTATAAAGGAGCTACTATTGAATTTGCAAACACTTGTATCTAGATTGAGCATCACGATACATTATTTACACAGTCACGTGGACAAGTTTCCAGAGAATCTGGGTGACGTGATTGAAGAGCAATTTGAACGCTTTTATCAATACATCAAAATAATGGAAGAACGTTACCAAAGTAGATGGGAATGATGGCAGATTATTATTGGAATTTGATGAGAGACGTTACTGAAACTATACATCAACGGTTGTCAAAAAGAATGAAATTGAAGCCATAGAGTAGCTGCTGGAATAAATGGACATTTTCTACATATTTTCTTATCATCTCACTTAATTCTTACATATTTAAGCACATAACATTTGCTCTTATAACTTGTTGTTAACGACTTTTTTTTATAATCATATCGCCCCAAGAAAGGCATTTTACTGCCACTGGTGTGCAGGGGGTTATATAGGAGGAAAGTTATGAGAAAGAGTGACGGGTTATAGGGGTGTCAGGAAGTGGTTAAGAGAAGGATGAATGTGGCCATAAAGTGAGGGATCAGTTTATATATTGATTGTAATGTAGAATTGATCTCCCACTTTATATCCTGATTATAACAGTATAGATCTTTTTTAAAATCATATCGCCCCAAGCAAGGCATTCTATTGCCACAGTTTTGCAGGGAGTTACATAGGAAGAAAGTTATGAGAAAGAGTAACAGGTTATAGGGGGTGTCAGGAATTAGGTAAGAGAAGGATGAATGTGGCCATAAAGTGCGGGATCAGTTTAAATAATGATTATAGTGAGAAATTAATTCCCTACTTTATATCCACACTATAATAGTATAGATTTTTTTTTATAATCATATCGCCCTAAGCAAGGCATTTTACTGCCACTGTTATGCAGGGGGTTACATAGGAGGAAAGTTATGAGAAAGAGTGAAAGGTTATATGAAAGTGACTGAGAGGTTATAGGGGATGTAAGGAAGTGGGTAAGGATAAATGTGGCCATAAAATGAGGGATCAGTTTAGATGTTGATTGTTGATTATGAGAAAGACTGAAAGGTTATAGGGGTGGGTAAGAGAAGGATTAGAATACTGATGAGAGTGGAGTGGACAGAGAAAGGAGCATGAGAGAGAGAGGTTAGTGAGATAGGAGATGACTATTGCAGGTTAGTGAGATAGGAGATGACTATTGACTTTACATTTAAATTCTAGGAAATTAGAACTGTCGGGGAAGCAAGTAAACGGAAGGGAATTCCACAAGGGGGAAGTGTGAGAAAAGAAGCTTCTGGTGTAGAATTTGCGTTTACAATTTATTGGTTTCATAATAAAATGGTGGGAACTAGTTGCTAATCTTGTGGCTTGAGTAAATTTATATATAGGTAGCACCAGTGAGTTAAGTTCATTGGAGCAGAAGCCGTGAAAGTATTTGTAGAAGTGACACAAGGAAGCCACATTGCGCCGGTTAGAAAGTGACTGTATCTGAGCTGCCAAGTCGGGATCTATTACATAACAGATTCTCCGTTCAATTTTGTCAAGGACACCTAGATGGATAGCAGATATGGCAGCAGTATTCAATGCACAGGCGGATGGTAGATTTGATAAACTTAATAATTTCTGTTTTTTTAATTATGATTAAAATGTTCATGTCCTGCAAAAATGCAAGTTTTTATTTCTCAAAAACGTGACGTGATAGGCAAAAAAATGATGCCAAATTTAGATTAAGTACTCCCAAAATGCGTCAGAAAAATGCTGTTGATCAGTGAGACATATTCCGTTATTTAAATACACACAAAAATCGCACATATATGCATATATTTTATGTACCTTAACACTTCATATCTCTTTCTTTCTCGCTCTTTATATATATACTAGCAGCATAGCCCGGCGTTGCTCGGTTGTAACGAAAGCTTTAAAACTAATCCATGGTCCTGAAGCTCAGACACTTTGAACGTTGACACGAAAGACTAAAAAGCAATAGTTGTTTCCAGTTAAAGCGAAACCGTAGACTGAAAGAAAAATGAATGGATGTAAGTCAAATTTTGATTTCCTGGTATCGATATCAAACAAGTTTTTTTCGTCATAAACTGAATTTTGAAGGCTAAATAAGTCCTCTGGGTAAATGGTATCATGCTGAGACTAAGAGCTACAATTATATCTACTTAGAGCCAAACCCGAAGCAAAAAACTAAAATAAAAGGGCTGAAAAACTAATTGTGATCAGACCCAGTATCTTGACTTTTATATATAAACCTTGAAACTTCTGAATATCGATTCTTATGTCTTTGTCTATGAGTGTATCAAATTTGATTAAAATCGTACCACTCCTTCTACAACCCGATTTTTTCGATTATTAATTTTCGATATTTATCGGGAGTAACTCGACACAAAACCTAGCTACGAACATTCGCAGACGCTTATAGTACAACTGTGTAAATTTTCAATAAAATTGGTTCAGCCGTTTCGGAGTTTTCGGTAACGGACACACACATACACACACAGACACACACACATACACACACATACAAAGTTCCATTTATAAATAAGTTTATATATATATATATATATATATATATATATATTACGATACATTTCAGAGCAGAAATGGTTATTACGATGAATTTGAAAGTTGTGTTATACGCTTAATTTTTGCTCGTTTAGACTGATCGTCATTCGTGGTCGAGGGGTCTAAGACGCGCCAGATTACATAGTGGCTTCCCCTATGTGGATAGTGGTCTCAGGATTGAATACTGCCGAATTGCTGCACATTTTCGTAATAAAAAAAATTAGCGTAAATAATCAGGCCGGTAGAAATAAATATATAATACTGTTTGATTAAAAACAGAATATCTGCTTAAATACAAGTATCGATCAAAAATAATCTTCAAACAAATCATTTCATATATATATATATATATATATAATGGCTGACCACTCATATTCTAGGATATCTGTCTACAAGAGCGGCTAGTTAATCCTCATTGAATACGCCTACTCTGGCACAGTTGTGTTTGTTTAACACTCACATAGTCCACCTGTAGTTTATACTGCGACTACGTTGAATAGACCTTAGTCACAATTTTTGGGGAGAGATCGTGTTATCTTTAAGCTAGGGCATCCATCGACGGCTCCTCAAAGTAAGCAGTCTACTCAATTTCATTCACTAGGCTGGGAATGGTGTTCAGGCACTTTTCGTTAGTGCTTAGATTTCTTGCTTCGATCGACTTTCAAAATGACCAAACATGAAACTTTTGGGAAAAGATTACTTAAAGTAGTTCAGAAACTTTCAGCACCTCCTGTATATAAAAACGTATTTCAGAATGTGTTACTTGTAATTTGTTTCTGGCGCAGTAAATGTTTATTGGTCTTTTACTTATCATCAGTGTTCTTCAGTGTAACAGGGTCTCTGTTCACTTCTAAGGTGTTCTTCTGTGTCTTTTCTTTTTGCAAATCCCACTCTGCAATCTTAACAAAGAATTCATCTTTATCTCTTTTCACTTCCTGACTACTTTTCTTCTTTTTTATTCTTAATTTGAATCACATTCTTTCAGTGTCTTTTTCATTGTCAGCATTTTCGTGTAGCTGACCAAGAATGATGCCAGATTCAAAAGAAGCGAAGAGATGTTGTGTCCAATCTTAGTCTGAGGGGAGATTAGGCGTTTGTGAGCTGCGTGTATAGATGTACAGAACATGAAAGGTATAAAATAAAATGGAATACTAACATTCGTCTTGGCCTGGGATGTACGACTATATATAGAATAATATGATTGGATACATGAGAAGGAAAACAAATTAATATGAAAAATGAATACAAAAAATACGAAAGAAGTAAAACAAAATCAAAGCTATATCATGAAAGCGAAAAAGATGACTGATATATAACGTAGAAGAAAATACTAAGCAACAAAAAAAAAAAAGAGAGAGAGAAAAAACGAGTCTAGCGGAAAGTAGAAAATTATAGAAATAATAGAGGTGGTTAATACGAACAGAATTAGAATTTAATTTGATTTCCATTTCACAATCTCAAACGTACTCATTTTTTTTTTGTTCTCAATACATCTATTTAGTGTGCATAATTTTCTGCTTTTCATTGTTTTGTATGTTATTTTGAACACAGGCGAGAACATGTATAAATTTAAGCATAATGAATCTATTCGGGAAGATGAATATAAACAAGATGCCAATTTCACAATAAAAGCCGTTCTGTATAAACAAAAGAGTCATAAATCTCTACAAAAATCCATAATGACTTAGGAAGTTGGGCTCGTCTTGACCATCTCCACAACAGACACAGATAAAGAATGGAAACTGAAAATGACGTTACAAACAATACGTTAGCACATCAGACTGATTTTAGATATTTCTTGTAATATTTACAAACATAAAACCGTCTATGTTGTAGTGAAATACGAAATATTCCGCTTGTGAGCAACTGACTTGGTAATAACGAATATAAGTTACTAGATAAGATTATAAAACATTAGTTATATCCAAATATCAACCCCGTGTCAAACACTTATTGAAAGTAATAAAATATTTCTCATAAATATACTTTTTATCAATGATTAATAACATGTTGATAACGTAGACATTAGAATAAGAGATAAGGCTTATCTTCAGAATAATTCCAAGATTGATTGTTTAATTAAACATTAACTCCAGGAATCAAGTATAAGATTCTTCGGCAGAGTTAAATCTGGAATAAAATACCTGAATTCCTTAATCAAAATTTATATGAGTAGTGACACTTGACTATTAACATTTGTGTTTTGTGACGATTAATCATGAAAGCGATAATAATAATATTTAGAAATTGGTAAAAAAAGATAAAGATTGCAAGTTTCAGGTGAGCATTTCCGTACATATAAAATAAAAATTCGATCCACTGCTAAGAAGGTCGGTTCTTTGTGTAGAGCCAGGAAGTTTTTCCCTTCTGAAATCATCCTGAACATATATAAATCTATCATCCGCCCGTGCATTGAATACTGATGCCATATCTGATCAGGTGCTCCTGCTATCCACCTAGGGATCCTTGACAAAATTGAATGGAGAATCTGTAATGTGATCGCTCCAACTTCACAGCTCGGCTGCAGTCGCTCTCTCACAGGCGCTATGTGGCCTCCCTTTGTCTCTTCTACAAATACTTTCATTGCTTCTGCTCCGATGAACTTAGCTCCCTGGTGACTTCTATGTATGAATTTACTCGAGCCACAAGATTAGCAACTAGGCCCCACCCTTTTACTGTAAAACCAATAAACTTTAAACGCAAATTCTACTCCAGCAACTTTTTGTATCGCACTTCCCGTCTGTGGAATTCCCTTCCGTTTATTTGCTTCCCCAACAGCTACAATCTCCAAGAATTTAAATGTAAAGTCAATAGTCATCTCTTATCTCACTAACTTGCATCCTTTCTCTCATACTCATTTCTCCGTCCACACCACTCTCATCAGTATTCTCATCCTTCTCTTGCTCACTTCCTGATATTCCCTGCATTCTGTCACTTCTTCTCACAACTTTCTTTATAACCCCCTTCGCATCAGTGGCATTAGACGGCCTTGCTTGGGTCGATATGATTATAAAATAAAATTCAGTAATAATTTCACTTAATGATTTAAAGCAAAAAGAGGAATACATTGGAGAATTGGGGATGAGCGAGGAAGAAAAGATAAAGAGAGAACACAACAATAAAAAGATAATTCGTAAGTTTAGCTTAGTCTACCGAGTGCTACAGTCATGAGGAACCATTAAAGATCGCACTTCCAACATTAACAAAACTTTGTGAGTTAACCTTATTGTATATAATACTATAAACCGGAACACATACACGCGCTCCGCTCACACACACACACGCAGATATATTTACACACACACTCCAACACACTATACATAGGAACACACACACACACATATATCTATATGCACACACACACACACACACACACACACACACACACACACACACACACACAGGATACAAGGACAAGGTACAAAGATATATGTATATATATAAAATTATCACAGAAGGAAACAATACAAGAAGTATACCCACATAAACACACACAGATAACACACACACACACACACACACACACACACACACACACACACACGAGATGACACAAGAACGAATACCGGAGAAGGAAAAAAGAAAATGTTGCAATAAACACGTCTCCAATTAAAGCAGATAAGACACAACATAAGGTCATAAAACGGCACCTAACACCATTCTGAAGGAGATGCGAAAATACCAAACCCTTTGCATATGTTAAACCATATATATATATATATACCATCAAATCGTAAAACGGCGCCTGGTATCACTTTTAAAAGAGTCGAAAAATCCATCCCCTACTGCCGTGCACACTTTTATAAACCATAAACACACACACATACATGAACTAACCCACTTACAAGTACACACACACACACACACACACACACACACACACACCCACTCACTACAATTAACGACAGCAGTAGCAGCGAAAGAAGACCACTCGTTTAAAGGCACGGTCCAGCGACGGACAACTTGAGACCAAGCTTTCCTATCATTCTGAAGATGAGATTCTTGCCTCGAAATATTAATAAATAATAAATAGGTAATACCAAACACCTTCTTTACCTTCCATTATTATACTAAACGCATTGGGATAGCCTTTAATACCTACCCATACATTTTATATACACAATGCTTCAAGCAAATTACAAAATTCTCGTATATAATTCATTGTAACTTATTTACATATAATATTAAAATATTAAGGAGTTAGGTTGTGTATAACTAGTAGTACTCTACAGACTATGGTTGCACTTCATGGTAGCTAGTGAAAATAAAAAGGGAAGGAAGGAATAAAATCAAGAAAATTAGTATTTACAAAAATGACAACAAACAAAAATGTCAACGTACGTAAATCAAATCGTAATAGAATTAGAAGTTTTATGGGAAAGAAATCTGTGAATGCAGTTTGTGATGGAAGTGCAACTTCCGACAGAATTCGACAGCTGCATCCTTTGTAGTTTATCATAAGTCAGTTATTTCTATGTTCTCCAAATGCTTATTTTACACGTGACAAAGGAAAGTTCCTTGCAGACTAATACTGCAGAAACTGACAACCAGTTTTCGTTTCGCTTTCTTCTGAAATTTTGAAAGGATCTTATTTTTCTTTCATGATTTAGGATTTCTTTCACGCTTTAACCTTCTTTTTATCTTCTTTTTTCTTTTTCTCTTCTTCCATTTTCTTCTTTTTTCGTCTTCTTTTTTCTTCTTCTTCATCTTTTCTTCTTTTTCTTCTTTTTATTTTTTCTCCTTTTCTTCTTTTTCCTTCTTCTTTTTCTCCTTTTTTCTTGTTCATCTTTCTTCTTTTTTCTTCTTTTTCTTCCTCTTTTTCTTCTTCTTTTTTCTTCTTTTTCTTTTCTTCTTTATCTCCTATTTTCTTTTTTTTCTTCTTCATTTCTTCTTTTTCTTCTATTTTTCTTCTTTTCTTTCTTCTTTTCCGTCTTTTTTATTTATCTTCTTTATCTTCTCAACTTCTTTTTGTTCTTTTCTTCTTTTTCCTCCTCTTCTTCTTCTTTTTTCGTCTTCATTTTTTCTTCTTTTTTCTTTTTTATATTTTCTTCTTTTTTCTTCTTTTTCCTTTTTATTTTTCTTCCTCTTTTTCTTCTTCTTAATCTTTTCTTTTTCTTTTTCATCTTTTTCTTCTTCTTCTTGCTCTGTGCTCACGTTTTCTTAATTCTTGTTTACTTTGCATTTCTCACTATCGCTTTCGATTTATTGATTCGTTGTGTTTTGTTTGATTTGTTTTTAGTCTTTTACAAAGCATACTCAAGTACAATATAGCCCATCAAACCCACAAATATTTCTGCTTTACAAAGAAAAACAAGAATAAGTCAGAAACCATGATTGTTTCATAACGTGCTGGTTACTCTTCTGCAAGTCGGTGGATGTAATTTAAATTAATATTTGTTGAAAAATGTGTATAAGAAAATAAATTGTATAATATAAAGGTGATTATTTTCGCCATCGCTTCTAGGGTGCTTTAATGTGTCTCAAAAATTCTTGCAAAAAGATAGGACGAATAGAAAAGATAAGGAAGAACGGAAGTCATCCCGTTAAATGTACCAGTAAAATTAGCCAGAATACAGATGAGAAAGTTAGCATATTGTGAAAACTTGCTTTTTGATGACTTACAATGAAAGGCATTAAATACGACCAGAGTTGAAACTCAACGAGATAATAATAATAATAATAATAATAATAATAATAATAATAATAATATATCGCCCGTCATCATCAATTTCATCAAACAGTGCATGTCTATATGGAAAACAACCCTTTACCTCAATCATATAAATGGAACCTATAAGTCTGATGAAATAAACATCAAAAGAGGTATATTTCAAGGTGATTCTTTATCTCCCTTACTATTCTGCATATCATTAATAGCACTAACCAGTCAACTTAATAAGACAGAATGTGGTTATAAAATAGGACAAAAGAAAATAAGCCATCTATTTTACATGGATGACTTGAAGTTATATGCTAAGAATGATAATGAACTGGAAGGTCTTCTGCAAACTGTAAAATGCTTCAGCGAAGACATTGGAATGAAATTTAATTTGAATAAATGTGCTAAAGCTACAGTTTTACGTGGATCAATACAAGAAACATCCTCAATTAGTATAGACCCTGCTGTAACAATAAAAGAATTGAAACCAGAAGAAGCTTATAAATACCTAGGTGTAAATGAGAGCGAAAACATTCACCATAAAAAAGTGAAAGAAATAGTGCGTAAAGAGTACTATAGAAGGCTACGAATGATATTAAAAACTGAATTAAATTCACAGAACAGAGTTATGGCCATTAATAGCCTTGCAATCCCAGTTGTCCAATATAGCTTTAATATCTTAAACTGGACTCTAAACGACATCAGGCGAATGGATGCTAAAACAAGAAAGCTTCTTTCTAAGCATAAGATGCATCATCCAAAGGCTGATGTAGACCGTCTATACATACCCCGTAAAGAAGGTGGAAGGGGTCTTATTCAGCTGGAATTGTCATACAAGACAACAACTATTGGCTTACTAACATACATAGAAACAACAAAGGATTGGATGATACAATTAGTAAGGCAACATGAAGAAAGAAAGAAAAAATATTCAATAATAAAAGAAGGCAGTAAATTCAAACAAGATTTACAGTTAGTAGATTCTGTAGAAAAGCAGAACGGAAGCCAAGAGCCGGCTATTGCGGCAATGAATATGAAAATGAAAGCCAAAGATAAAGCTCTTGAACAGATGAAACAGCGCTGGCAAGACAAACCTCTGCATGGCCAATATCCAGTACGTGCCAATAAATCCAATGTTGACAAAGTTAATACTCATCGATGGTTACGTGCATCTGGATTAAAGTCTGAAACTGAAGGCTTTATTCTTGCAGCACAAGACCAAAGTCTTTTCACTAGAAACTTTCAGGCAAATATTATGCATAATAATATGGATCCAAAATGCAGGTTTTGTGATAAACACCAAGAAACAATAGACCACCTAATCTCAGGCTGTTCTGTGCTTGCCCCAAATGAATATAAAAATCGCCACGATAGAGTTGGGCAATATTTACATTGGGCAATATGCAAACATTATGGAAAAGCTGTAGGCAAACACTGGTATGAACATCACCCAGCACCGGTTACAGAAATAGAAGATGTAACCATTCTATGGGATTACACCATCTACACAGACAGAAAAATTGAAGCAAACAGGCCAGACATTATTGTTAAAAACCAGAAGGAGAAAACTTGTCTATTAATTGATATGGCTTGTCCAGCGGATTGTAGCATAGCAATCAAGGAATTTGAAAAACTGTCAAAATATAAAGACCTGGAAATTGAAATAGAAAAAATGTGGAAATTGAAAACAAGAGTTGTGCCAGTGATAGTAGGTGCACTTGGAATGATAAAAAATGGAACAAAACAACACATTGAAAGAATCCCTGGAAACTCCAGCTTAAGAGATATACAAAAAATTGTCTTATTAAGTACAGCCCACACACTAAGGAAAACTTTATCTATGTAATGCTGGAGATGATAGGGAAGATAGAAAAACATGAAATGGAGCCATAACAACACGCCACTACCTGCCTTAGGTCTCCCCGCAGACTTGGTTGGTAGTGAGACCAAAGCAGAAATCGAAATATGATGAAAAATGACATAATAATAATAATAATAATAATAATAATAATAATGATAACAATAATAATAATAATAATAATAAATACAAACAAGATTTACAGTTAGTAGATTCTGTAGAAAAGCAAAACAGAAGCCAAGAACCAACTTTTGCGGCAAAAATATGAAAATGAAAGTCAAAGATAAAGCTCTTGAACAAATGAAACAACGCTGGCAAGACAAACCTCTGCATGGCCAATATCCAGAACGTGCCAATAAATCCAATGTTAATAAAGTTAATACTCATCGATGGTTACGTGCATCTGGATTAAAGTCTGAAACTGAAGGCTTTATTCTTGCAGAGCAAGACCAAAGTTTTTTCACTAGAAACTTTCAGGCAAATATTATACATAATAATATGGATCCAAAATGCAGGTTTTGTGATAAACACCAAAAAACAATAGACCATCTAATCTCAGGCTATTCTGTACTTGCCCCAAATAAATATAAAAGTCACCACGATAGAGTGGGGCACTATTTACATTGGACAATGTGCAAACATTATGGAAAATCTGGTATGAACATCACCATGCACCGGTTACAGAAATAGAAGATGTCGCCATTCTATGAGATTACACCATCTACACAGACAGAAAAATTGAAGCAAATAGGCAGAACATTATTGTTAAAAACCACAAAGAAAAAACTTGTCTATTAATTAATATGGCTTGTCCAGCAGATTGTAACATAGCAACCAATGAATTCGAAAAAACTGTCAAAATATAAAGTCCTGGAAATTGAAATAGAAAAAATGTGGAAATTGAAAACAAGAGTTGTGCCAGTGATAGCAGGAGCACTTGGAATGATAAAAAATGGAACAAAACTACACATTGAAAGAATCCCTGGAAACCCCAGCTTAAGGGATATACAAGATATTGTCTTATTACGTACAGCCTACACACTAAGGAGAACTTTGTCTATGTAACGTTTTGGATGATGGTGAAGATAGAAAAAACATGAAATGGAGCCATAACAACACGCCAGGACCTGCCTTAGGTCTTCCCGCAGACTTGGTTGGTAGTACGACCAAAGCAGAAATCTAAATATGATGAAACATGACATAATAATATTAACTGAAAATTACAGAAAACTAGATGATAATATGTGTCACAGAAAATTAAAGAAAATAGAAACACTTCAGTACATTAACCCTCTAGGGCCATTCGTATCATATTTGATATAGTATTTCCCTATAAGGAAACATTTGGTATTTCCCTATAAGGAAACATTTGGTATTCATTGACTGAGCAGTCAGTACTGTTTTCATTTGAAATTTATAAAATATTTCTCTTAAAAAATTTTTCAGGAAAATATTTCTTTCAAGGCTTGTTTTCATACTGTATCAAATATGATACGAATGTCCCTAGAGGGTTAAGGCTTATACTGGGCATAAAGTGGGTGATCGGTTTTCTATTGTCATGAAGTAATAAACTGATCCCCCACTAATTACTACTTATTAATATAATATGATACGAATGGCCCTAGAGGGTTAAGGCTTATACTGGGCATAAAGTGGGTGATCGGTTTTCTATTGTCATGAAGTAATAAACTGATCCCCCACTAATTACTACTTATTAATATAATATGATACGAATGGCCCTAGAGGGTTAACAAAGCCAAAAAAATTCAAAAGAGAATTTCAAATTGGTGGATGAGTGCAAATATACCGTAATACACTTAATACATTAGCAATGAACCTAAAAACAATGTATTAGTATAACAAGAAATTCAAAGAAAGTGTTAATAATAAGTAATATAGAAATAATAAGTCCGAAGGTATTATTACGCTGCCTGACTAGTAGCTGTCGTCAACTGTACTTTTCAACTGCTCCCTGGAAGTCACGCAGGTATTTCATATATAACAAAAGTAAGAGTGTATTCCTCATAGGAGGAATACATAACAATGATAGAACAATAACAATGATCAATACTCGATCAATACCATATTGATTAATATTCTATCAATACCATATTGATCAATACTCGATCAATACCATATTGATCAATACTCGATCAATACCATAACAATGATCAATACTCGGATCGTAGCAAACACGCTGATGTAGACAAAGCATCAGTAGTTACGTAGTGTAAAAGTAAAAACTGAAACCAAAGGATTTATTCTTGTTGCACAGAACTAATGCCTTCTAAAAATTACAAAGCATACGCTCTGAAAATTTGCGTTAACCCCAAATTCAGATTTTATTATAAAGTATCCAGAAACAATTGATCCCAACATTTTCACCCAACGAGCCGATTTAATTTTGGATAAATTGTATTACAAGAAATTGCAGCTCTTCCTAGGTGATCGATCAAAATTCACACGACCAAATAAGAACCCTACCGAAACTCTAAAATTATTTAATTATAAACTGTTAGCATCTAAGAATGCCGTTTTGGGATCATTAAAAATTATTAGTGATTATCAACCTGGATACTTATATGCTTATGTTAAAATACACAAACCCGGATACCCCATAAGACCTATTATTTCTCAGATCTCTACATTCATATACCAATTGTTAAAATGTTTGAATGATAATATATCTTGTGTTAGGTAGCATGGTATTATTACTTACTGAATATAAAAATCAGCACAGATAAAATGAGCCAATGTCTGCACTAGAAAATATGCACCTTTTACTTGAGGCTTACGGCCATATCACGTTGAATACACCGGTTTTCGCTCGGTCACCGAAGTTAAGCAATGGTCAGTACTTAGATAGATGACCGCTTGGAAATACTAGGTGCTGTAAACGTTTAGTGACGGGTGTGCGTTGTGGGGCAGTGTATATCGGCTCGGAAAGAGAAATAGTTGAGACGAATTCGAATTCCAGTTGAATACCCTGCATTGACTTAAGCACTGGTACTCTTGGAAAAGGTATTAATCCGTCCCTTCCCTCCAGTTATGGGTTAAATAACAAGGGTAGGATTTGGGGACCCTGCCCTTAAAACAACTCCCAATGAATCTTGATACTCGAAAAGAAAAAGTATTACTAGACACAAAACTTATATAAAAACAACAATAAATTGTTGGAAAAAAAGTATTACCAGAAATAAATAAATAAATAAAATTTAGTTGAGAATAAATGACCCACCGAATTTGATTTGCCATAAAAACAAACCAACCAACCAACCAACCAACAACCTTTTACTTGAACAAACGGCAAGAAACTGGTATGGACATCACCCAGTTACAGAGATAGGACCGGTAGCAATTTTATGGGACTTTACAATACACACAGACGGAACATTCAAAGCTAATCGCCCAGGCACTGTGATCAAAGACCACAAGAACCGGAATTGATTTCTTATTAAAATGGCAGTTCCTGCAGATTGCAAATATATCTTTGAAGATCTTAAAAAAACTATCAAAATACACGAATCTTGAAGTAGCAATCTAAAAAATGTAGCACCTGGGGACATCAGTAATTCCAGTTGTAGCTGGAGCCCTCGGATTGAAAAAAAATTGATTCCGACTGGAAAAGGTTCCGGTTGATTCATTGAAGGGAATCTAAACTGGCTAAATGCAACCGCAAAATCTAGGCTAAGAGTTTCTTCTCTCGCAGTTCTCACTTGCTGAACACTCTACAATATGATTATAAAAAAAAGAATATCCTGAAATAATTAACCATCATGTATCAGGTAGCTCAATGTTAGCACCAACTGAACATAAAACTTGTCATGATAGAGTGGAGTGGGACAATATATGCAACTTTCTCAGAAAGGAAACTGCAAGAAACTGGTATGAACATCACCCAGACCCGGTTACAGAGACAGAACCTGTATCAATTTTATGAGACTTTAAAATACAAACAGACAGAACAATTAAAGCCATTCGCCCAGACATCGTGCTCGAATACAACAAAAACGAATTGTGCTTTATTATTGATATGGTTGTCCCTGCAGATTATGCTGTATCATTGAAAATCTTTAAAAGGCTCTCAGAATACAAGGATCTTGAAATGGACTTCTAAGGATATGGCACATGAGGGCCTCAATAATTCCAGTTGTAGTTGAAGCCCTCGTATTGATTGGAAAATATTATATTATACTCAATGAAGGGATTCCAGGTAGTCCGTATCTTAAAGAAATACAAAACGATTGTACTCCCTTAGGCGATCATGTCTTGAAAGAGAAATGACTGACAGGGGAGAAGATTTTCCCACAGTAGGTTGCCATTAATATCTACAGTAGACTGGTTGCCAACCAAGGCTACAGAACCTAATCTGTTCTGCTATTTAACCCATATCTGGTGGATGAAATGACTGATTAATATCTTTTTTACTGGTGTTAAATACCAAGTCACGAAAGAGAATATCAGCCATAAACACTTTGGTCGTCTTTGTGGTGCAATAGAGTTTCAACATCTTTAACTGGACTACAGCTGACATTTCATGAATGAATGCCAAAACGTAAAAGCGTCTCATTCATGCATCAACCTAAGGCTGATATCGATCGCCTGTATGTAACCAGAACCGAAGGAGACAGAGGATTAGTTCAGCTAGAACTGTTTTACAATCAATTTTCAAAGATATCTGGAAACTAAAGAAATAATTCTGGATGATGATCTGCTTCAAAGAACCCGAAAGAAAAAAAGGAAGCGGGCAAATTCAAAATGGAATTTCGAATGAATGAAAGAGTGTAATAAGCCATAATATAACCCGAACAAGATGATTTACGCAAACAACGTACCCATCAATTGTCACATATTGCGGAAATAAAAGTTGAAAATGAAGTGTTTTTCTTACTGCACATGATCAATGCTTGTGAACTATAAATTTCTATAGCAGACATACTGAAATATTGTGCTCAGAAACAACTGAGCACCTTGTATCAGTTTGCACTGTATTAGCATCCAGTGGATGTAGAACACAGCATGACAGAATGGGCAAATATCTGCACTGAAACTATATCGACTTTTAAATAAATGAAACTGCAGGAAACGTGTATTTAACCCACCCAAACAAGGTGACAGTCATGGGACTTGAAAGACTTTACAACACACGCAGACAGAACCATCAAATTTAACTGACTAGATATCGTGATCAAAAGCCACTAAAACAGAATGTGATTTCTTATTGACATGGCAGCTTATACAGATTGCAGTGTATTTTTAACGTCTTGAAAATACAACGATCTTGAAATGGAAATCTCAGGAATGTGGTCCACGAGGGCATTAATAATTACTGTTTTAGTTCGGGCCCTCGGTTTGATTGGGAAAGTTCCAGATAGTCTCATTAAAGGGACTCCTTGTAGTCCATGCCTTAACGAAATACAAAAAAAGTTATATTCCCATGTACAACTCACATGTAACGAAAATATCTATGAAATAGGTGTATGATCTTCGATGGTCTTTTACAAAAAGGTCATAAAGCCATTTCTGGTCTTGGATCACTGGTTGGAACCCGGGAAAACATGTGCTTACAACAGAACTCTAATGTAATTATATTATTATTAGTAGTATTGTTATTATTACTATTATTTTCTTTTTATATATATAATCATACCGCCCCAAGCAAGGCATTTTACTGCTACTGTTTTGCAGGGGGTTACAGAGGAGGAAAGTTATGAGAAAGAGTGACAAGATATAGGGGGTGTCAACAAGTGGGTAAGAGAAGGATGACTGTGGCCATAAAGCGAGGGATCAATTTATATACTGAATTTAATATAAAATTGATCCCCCTCTTTATATTTACATTATAATTTCTTGTCTTTTGTTAAGCCGTATAAAACGAATCAATCAGTCGATGAAATACTGATTAGCTACACATGCATGTTTTTTAGATATATTTGCATTTTCTGGAATATAAATGTATAGAAAATTTCTTTTTTTTTTATAATCATATAGCCCCAAGCAATGCATTTTACTGCCACATTATTATTATTATTATTATTATTATTATTATTATTATTAATAATAATAATAATAATAATAATAATAATAATAATAATTGTCTTAAAATCTTTAGTACTTACCTATTTTTCTCAATTAATGTGAAATCCGTTATGACTGATTTCTTCTTTCGATGTTCAGCCAAAAATTTTAGAGAAAAAATAAGATCTCCTTATCATTGCGTTTGTTTTTTTATGGACTCTTTATAAAGGCATTCTCAGTGTTTATAGAGAGCTTTTTATAGGCTCTTTAAAAATGTATTTTCAGTATTTCCGACGAAAAGTAACTGAGTCTTCATTCCTTTTGTTCGATAATAAAAAATAAAAGATAAGAAATAATCAGATATAAACAAGTGATGCTTTTAAGAATTCTTTAATACACTGCTAAACACATGTATATACGCAGATTGAGAGCATGTATAAATACACACACACGCTTAAATGTACATGCAAAGACCAAATATTTACCTAGACACACTCCAAAATATGTATGTACACATGTATAGATATGCATACAAAGTGCATGCACACTCAATGTACCTGCAACAACACCCATCTGACCCTTATCTTATATATAAATATATATATATATACTACCGACCATAATTGTTAGGCCACCCCAGTGTTTACAAAAATGATGTATTTCATACTATTGCTTAGTATTTATTGCCAAGTGAATAATTGTAAATGAAACTAGAATGGTTATTTTGTTAATACTACACAATAACATGTGCATCAAATGAATTTATAAATATTTAATAAGTACCTATATTGTAGATTCATCAATGAAAGAATGAAGAAAATTTAGGGTGATTCGGACGAGTTTATCTTTGCTTCCTTGCCTAATAAAATTTTGCAAAGTAATAATAACAAAAGAGTCATTCTATTTTAATTTAGAATTATCCACTTGGCAATAAATACTAAAAATAGTATAAAATAATTAATTTCTTTTTAAAAATTTGGGTGGCCTAATACTTATTGCCGGTAGTGTATATATGTGGGTGGTAATTTTTAAATGGCAAAAGCCATTTAAAAAGAAGAACAGGACTTTGAAATCACTAGGGAATTAGGCGAGCATTTTTATTACTTGCATTCTTTGCAGCGGGCTCTGCTGAGCTGAGGACATAAATTTATTTACACGTTTTATATAAAATTATTTCTTTTTCATAGAAACATTTATTTTTGACAATGTAGTCATTTATGCATAAGACTTGCAAGCAATGAGGATTGTAGTGATTCTTAAAGCTGGAACCAAAACCACAATTTTCGCCAGCTACAGACATTTATGTTAGTTCATTAACGCTTTCAGAGTTGGTTGTTTGTTTTGTTTTTATGGCATATCAACCTCGGCGGGTCATTTATTGCCAACTAATTTTTTTTATTTATTTATTGCTGGTAATACCTTTTTCATTTTCAACAATTCATTGTTGTTTTTATATAAGTTTTGTGTCTAGTAACACTTTTTTCTTTTCGAGTATCAAGATTCATTGGGATTTGTTTTTAAGGGCAGGGTTCCCATGTCCTACCCTGTTTTTTAACCCATAACTGGAGGGAAGAGACGGATCAATACCTTTCCCAAGGGTACGTGCTTAAGGGAATGCAGCGTATTCAACTGGAATTCAAACTCGACTCACCGATTTCTCTTCCCGAGTCGATATCCACTGCACCACAACGCACATCCGTCACTAAACGCTTACAGCACCTGCTATTCCCAAGAGGTCACCCATCTAAGTACTGACCAGGCTCAATGTTGCTTAACTTCGGTGATCGAGAGAGAACGGAGTATTCAACCTGATATGGCCGTAATCCTTCAGATTTGGTACTGTATTTCCATGGAAGGAATTTGCAGAAAGAAGAACAAGACTATCAATAATCTTTGACTTTGATTTCTATTGTATGGAGATGGATTAATACATTTCCCAAGGGTAGTTACGAGTTAGTGAATGCTGTAAATTCATCTGAAATTCGAACTCGGCACTCCGACTTCTCGTTCCAAGCTGATATTCACTCCATCACAAAACACATCCTCCAGTCAGTCAGTCAGTTAAGTGCCATACGTGATACACGCTTGGGCAATCATGTCTCGGAATAGACATGACTGACTGCGCAGAAGATTATCCCGCCTGTGGTTGCCATTAATTTCTGCAGTAGACTGGTTGCCAGCCAAGGCTATAGAACCCAATCTGTCTTGTTATTTAACTAATAGCTAGAGGCAGAAGAGATGTATTATATTATTAAGTAGTAATTAGTGGGGGATCAGTTTATTACTTCATAATAGAAAACCGATCCCGCACCTTATGACCAGTAGAAACCTTAATCATGATTTCAACTATTATATTCAGTCAATCAGTTAAGTGCCATATGTGATACAGGCTTAGGCAATCATGTCTCAAAAGAGACATGACTGACTGGGCAGAAAATTATCCCGCAGGAGGTTGCCATTAATTTTTGCAGTAGACTGGTTGCCAGCCAAGGCTATAGAACCCAGTCTGTCTTGTCATTTAATCTATTACTGAAAGGTTGAGACGGAATCATACCTTTCTCAAGGGTAGTTGCGCGTTAGTGTTAGTGAATGCAGCAAATTCATCTGGAATTCGAACTCGGCACTCCAAATTCTCGTTTAAAGCCGATATTCAATGCATCACAGCACACATCTTCCAGAACTGCAGCGAAATCCTACTCTTGGCAGCTGCAGTTGTTTTTATCAATGTATTTCTTATTTTTAGGCCGTGACCCTCGTCGACACATAATTCTCGTTAGTTAAGAGATTGAAAACGGTGAAGCTCATTAAAAAACGCAAACAAATGTTTAAAGACGGAAGACGAAGAAATGGATAAAGAAATCATTAAAATATATATATATATATATATATATATATATACTAAAAACCGAGTCCGAATAAATGCAGGTCAGATAAGAAAGGTGTTGAAGTATTTAAAAATTATAAAGAATCCATAAAAAGACGAATAAAAATGAAGTCAGAAAGAGAAGAAGGAGAGAAGCCTGCCAATGAAAATTAGAATTAAACTGAGTAGAAGTGGGGATATTCAATTCTTTTGCTTTTCAAAGAAACAAAGAATGGAGAAAAATGTAAGCAGAAAATAATAACAAATTTTGAAATGAAAAATCGAAAAACGTAAAGTTAGAACATTTGAAACAACGGATGAAGGTTAATTCGATCTGAACAGAAATTATCGAGGAAAATCGATACAAAGATGGAAACAATGAATTGATACCTTCAATGATTAGCTTGCATAAAACCTTTTCGTCTTGAAATATTCTCTTTTTTTTTCATTTAATATTATTCTTTGTTAAGGAGACATGTCTGCTGAAATGATTTAAAGCTGACATCTATCTTCTTATCGGACATTTGAGCAGATATATTCAATTTAACGACGTTTCTTGTCTATTATAAGCAAATAGCACTCAATCTATTACCCAACAAATAATATCTATACACATGCATGAACAATAATGTACAGAAATGCAAACAGATACAAGTGCAAACGTCTGAACATAAATGCATCAAGCTCAAGCACGAGCCAACATAGACAAGATAATGCATTTTAAAGAAATGTTAATATATCTCTGTATTGAGATATATCCTGTTTTTTCTTTCTTTATATCATGAATCCATCCATCTTTTTTATGTATATATTATTTTTATAACAACGTTTACGCAATATAAGTCTAGTGATATACCCAATGTTAACGGATAGTGCCAAAACGGTTATCATGAATGAGGTGTTTGATATGAATGAAAGAGAATATGATAGCAAGCGCAGATTATGACGATAAGCAGAATAGATACCGGTTCACCCCTGACTTGAAAAATGCTAAGATTGAGTTCAGGAGACCTACATGAGGGAGTAAACCCCACAACGCAACGCTTCGTTTAAAATGTCTGCCCAACTAATGTTATTTCTTTAAATTTACATGGAGAAAATGATTAAAATTCAAAATGATTAAAAGTCGCATGATGTATACTAGGTGAAAAGATATGAACTGGCATTAATAAATTCGTATTCTTTTATTTTAAATCTTAATATGACTTCCATGTACTTCTATAAACGTCATCAATATTTCGTGCATCGATTTTTTTAAACTTTTCTGCTTTTTAACTATCTTTTTACAGGTTTTACTATTTTGTCTTCCCATATATCACAATAATATTTCCCGTATACATATATATATATATGTGTGTGTGTGTGTGTGTGTGTGTGTGTGTGTGTGTGTGTGTGTGTGTGTGTGTGTGTGTGTATGTAAATATATTCGAGAAAATATAATAATATTGAGATATATGGGAACACAAAATGGTAAAACCTATAAAAGGATAGTTGTAAAAATGATTTTCATTTGAATAGAAGAAATAATAAGTTTGTGAATTATGGATGTGGGAAAATAGAAAATTTTGTCTGTGCGCAATTTAATTAATCAGAATAAAGATCCATTTTAAAAAGGTTATATTTATGGGAGGAATACATGATTTCTTCTATCAATCCTAACAGTAAGAGTGTCAGTCGATCCAAACCCCTGTCTAGACTGGATTTCCGTTGATGTATCCATTATTGTTACGATATTGCTTTCTTAGATTTCTCTGTATCATATCATTTTCTAAAACAAAAAATGAAGGAAGAATTTTATATTTTTGATCATTTGAGTGTCATTATACTATTTATTTTTTCGATTCAGAATGCATTTTCTTCTAATTTTTCATATAAATCTTAATTTGTAAAAAATTGTATTATCTGTTTATTCATTTAAAATGTTAATATCTGTTTTATTTTTAAAAAAATTATATTCTAATTATAATTATGCTACTAATACAATTTTTACTAACATAATACAAAATTTTAATATTTATTTAATAGTTAAAAATTTAAATATCTATTTAATTATTTCATATATTTATTTCATAATTCAATTTGTATTAAAAGTTACTTTTCTATTAGGGTTTTAAATTTTCTATATATTATTCATCTACTTTTATTATATTAAAACCAAATACTGATACTTTATATACCACCCAAAATCTAATCATCCTCTATTCATTATAAAACATATACTCTCATCCATAGAATATAAAATTACTAGAAGTTCAGCAAATGAAAAGGTGTTTCACAAGCATAGCAATTTTTATAATACTGCCTTAAAAATAGTGGATATAAAAGCCCAAATATTAAATAAGTAAAAGAGAAGATCTAGCCTGCAGAAAAAATAGCAATAGAAATATTATTTGTTGTCCACCCACTTTCGAACAAATGTTTAGCAGTAATTTAGAAAAATATCCTCACTTTGATTAAGAAACACTTTCCGAATAATAATCCATTATGTTTGATTTTCAGTAACAAATACTATAAAATTAAGTTATAGTTGTACAAGTAATCTGAAAAAAATATAAGAAATCATAATAATAATATTTTAAATAAAAATTTAAACCTAATTGAAAATAAGAATTATCCAATAACAGAAATCAATAATTTGAACAATAATATATATAATTTTTGAAACCCTACAAAATGTCCGTTGGAAAACAGGTGACTTACCAAATCAATTGTTTATCAATGTATTATTTCTTCTATGCAAAACCCTAGAAATATAAAGATTTATGTGGGTAGTACTAAGAACTCTCTGAAAACCGATTTTATCAACACACACTTTTATTAAGTACAGAAATAGAACATCCCTATCGAAATATTATTGGAAGTTAAAGAAAAAAATAAAACTCTCACATTAAAATGGAAAATTTTAAAAAAAGCTACAGTATATAAGTCTTTAAACGACACACACTCCTTGTGTCTATATGCAACATTATATATTATAGATTTCTTAAGAATAAAAATCTATTAAATAAACGTAATGAAATAAATGTCATATATAAACTTTGCAAAATATTCACCTCAGAATGTAGTTAAAAGATTCTACATAATTAAAAATATCTATTAACTTACATATATATAATAATTTGTTTTATTTTATAAAATAATAATAACTAAAGAAAATATTTAAAAACTTAAGTAGATATTTACATTTTTAATAATTAAATAGATATTAAAAATGTGTATTATGATACTAAAAATTATATGAGAACATAATAATAATATAATAACTTTTTAAAATACAATAAATTGGATATTAATTTTTTTTTAAATAAATAGATATCAAATATTTTTCAATGAAGAATGTTACAAAAAATTAGAATAAAATGTATTCTGAATCGAAATAGAAATAGTAGAATTACACTCAAGTGTCCTTTATGTCAGATCAAAAATATTAAATGTTTTCTTCCTTTAATTTTGTTTTCGAAAATGATATGATACAGAGAAAGTTAAGAAAGTTATATTGTAACAATGATGGATACATCAACAGTTTAGACAGGGGTTTTGATCGACTGACACTCTTGCCGTTAATATAGAAAGAAATCATGTATTCCTTCAAAATATGACCTTTTTCAAATATAAAATAGATCTCTATTCTGATGAACACTCACACACACACACACACACTTTTTTCTATCTTCCCACATCCATAATTAACAAATGTATTGTTTCTTCTATTCAAATGAAAATCATTCTCACAACATAAAACTAACATTGCCTGAAGACGAGATAAAATTCTCGAAAAGTAAAATTTTTGTGTCGCAATGTAAATTATACTAATTTTGAATAAAAACTACTTTATATATATATATATATATATATATATATATATATATAACTAATAAGTTAATAGTAATTTCCATTTTTGAAGAGTGTTCTACATTTAGTAGAGTAATATTACTAATATTAATAATATATTTTACTGCACCACAAGAGGTATCGTGTTTAAATTGCCTGATTGCCTGATAAGGTACTAACATGTAATAATGAATACGATAGCTCTTGTGTTGCAGTAAACTATGTTTTAAAAACACTTATAATAAAGGTATTACTATATATATATATATATATATATATATATATATATATATATATGTATGTATGTGTGTGCGTGTGTGTATTTAAAATTTATAATACAACTACACTACCGGCCATAATCATTAGACCTCCACTGTTATTTTTTAAAGAAATTATGTATTTCATACTATTTTTTTTTTGTCAAATGAAAATAAAATGGTTCTTTTGTTATTATTACTTTGCACAATTTTACAAGGCAAGGAAGCAAAAATGAACTCGTCCGAATCACCCTAAATTTTTTTATTCCTTCATTGATGAAACTGCTATATAGTTAATTATTAAGTATTTAAAAACTTATTTGATGCACATGTTATTATGCAATATTAACAAAAGAAACATTATACTAAAAAATAGTATGAAATACATCATTTTTAAAACACTGGGGTGGCCTAATAATTATGGCCGGTTTTGTATGTCATAGTATCCATACAATAGTAGCTATTTTATATCGACACTACTTGTGATTTTCATATGATGGTGCAGATTTCGAGATGAGTGCTTACAAGATCTCGAATTTGTAATTCCATCCGTGCACCTCGTTGTCTTTGTCTTAATGTTATATACCCTTATATGCTGGGTATTTCAACTGACATTGATTGTCAAATTAATATTTGATAGGTTTTTAATTCGGCATATATTATTATATATATATTTGCTAAGCATTTAATCTAACATAGACTGTCAAGTTATATAGTTATTAGATATATAATCTAACATAGATTATCATGTTAATATTTGATAGATTTTAATCTAGCATATATCATCTGGTTAATATTTAATAAGTTTTATTAGAGCACAAGTTGTCAAATAATTATTTAATAATTATGATTCATTAGGCATCAATTTCAAAGGATTTCTGAATTTCTTGTGAGTACCTGGCTTAAATTACATGTATATATATATATATATATGTATATATATGTATATTTTGTTTGTTTTTACTTGTGTTTATATATGAATCTACTTGGGTGCATGGGTTTGTCAACGTATAAATGAATGTATGTCGGTGACGCATGTTGGTTTATGTAGTCATATTGATATATTGTTTTATACGCATATGTGTATATAAGTGTATATATACATATATATGCATATATAAATTTAAGCGTGTATGTGTATTTGTGTGCATATGTGTATGTATATCTGCGTATGCGTGTGTATGTGTATATATATATATTATATATGCTTTATATATTTATATATATTTATATTTTCATGTTTATGCACATACACTTGTGTGTATATGCTTCTGTGTGAGTGGTCATGTGTCTATTTGTATGTATGTATGTATGTATGTATGTATGTATGTATGTATGTATGTATGCCTATACTTGTCTATAAGTAGTTCCATGTATGCGGTTTTATTATGTATATAATATTTTGTGGATTTTCAAGTCACGTACGTATTTTGTTTTTTTGCGTGAGAAATTCCGTGCGTAGATATTCAATTATATTTATTTGTTTCACGAAGATTAACGAAATGATTTTAAACAACCGACATTACAACTTATATAGCACAAATAACAAAAATTGTGTTATATAGGATTTGTGGTCGATAGGTCTAAGATGCGCCTGATCAATTGTTCGCTTCCCCAATATTAATAGGGATTGCAAGTTTAAATCCTTCCGAAAGACACACATTTTCGAAGCAAAATTTATCGTAAATAATCAGGCCGGTAGAAATAAATATATATACTGTTTGATTATAAGTAGAATATCTACTTAAATATGAGTATCGATAAAAAATGATGTTCAAACAAATCATTTCAAATTGTCGGTTGTTTACAACCAGTTTCGTTAATCTTCGTTAATTTCCGTAACATGTTTACATTTGTTGACATTACGATACATTTCCGGGCAGATATGGTTTTTGCGATGAATCAAAAATTGTTTTATAGGCTTAATTTGACTTCGTTTAGACTAATCGCCATTCTTAGTCGAGAGGTCTAAAACGCGCCAGATCACTTGGTGGCTTCCCCTATGTGAATAGGTGTCACAGGTTCGAATACTGCCGAATGACACACATTTTCGTAACAAAAGTTTATCGTAAATAATAAGGCCGGTAGAAATAAATATATATATACTGTTTGATTATAAACATAATATCTATTTAAATACGAATATCGATCAAAAAGTAATGTTCAAACAAATAATTTAATTTATTTCTTTATGCACCGGAATATGACTCTGTATGACTTGACCTTATTTAAAGCTTCTCATGTCCACATTATCTTACGAATTCGGTCTTACTTTTTTAATCATTTCACCCTAAGCAAGGCATTCTACTGCCACTGTTGCGCAGGGGGTTACATAGAGAAAAGTGATGAGAAAGAGTGTTTAGTTATAGGAAATGTTGGAAGGAGGGTAATAGACGGATGAGGATGCCGAGGATGGGGGTGTAGCAGATGAAAAAAGAGCTTGTGAGAATGGATGCGAGTTAGTGTGATATGAGATATCTATTGACCTTACATTTAAATTCCTGGAGACTGTAGCTGTCAGGGAAGCAAATATATGGAAGGGAATTCCACAGTTTGGAAGTGCGTGAAAAAAAGCTGTATCCAATATGTAACGTTTATAGAGGTTTCTCTAAACGAATGCATAAATTGACACGTCGTTTACAAATGGAGTTGAATATTTTGTGTATGTATATATATGTGCGGATATGCATATGTACGGGTATATGTATATATGATTGTGCGTATATATATGTCTGACCATATGTTGGTATCTATATATTCGTATATACGTGTGTCAATCTTTCTTCCCCGTTTCATGGTTGAATAACTTCATAATAATCTAAATTTAATGTTTTGTTAAACTTAGAATTTAAAATTCGTAGTTTCTAAAATTAATTCGAAATAATTTGTTTTTGAAAATAAATTTTAATTTTTATTGCAAAGTGAAATTAACAGTTAGTTATTAATACCGTTTTCTATTTTAATCAAATATTTACATCAATTCACAAATAAATTATTTTCAGAATCCTTTATTATCTTCTTCAAATTAAATTTACTCGTATGTTGCTTTGTAACAATGTGTCCCTGATTGAGGGTTTTGATTAGTTGTGAACTTATTAAAACTCATCAACTCGAAATCAGCACCAGCACTTCATAAGACACAAATAGTGTCGAAACAAAATCGATTCTTTTGTAGTGATATGATAACATATTTACGTTATACATTTTAAATAAATATTGTTCGCTCTACTTTGTATCCAACTTGAACCTTTTTTAATTAATGTTTTTAAATACAGAATTTTATTCCATCCATCCTTACTCTATTCTTGCACACACACACACACACACACACACACACACACACACACACACACACACACACACACACACACACACACACACACACATATATATATATATATATATATATATATTGTTGTGGCCTTGTTAGGGGCCAGAAATAAAGACAAAAAGATGGAATAGAGTAAACAAATGTATTAACAAAAAACACTAGTACAATCAGATACATCATGAAAAAATCACCAGTGTGATTATTAGCCGACTGTCAGAGATATCTGCTAGAACAGACCTATCTTTGCTCACCACAGAGCAGAAACTGCTGCTTATTTATAGTTTGAAAAAGTTTATGTGTACCATAGACCTATCTCCTAAGTATCAACACCACAGGTGCCTTAACATTTTTAACTTTTTGAATTAACCACCAGAAATCCGTCATTTTCCTTTTTCTTTTTTAATGGCGCTGTTCAGAGGCCGCTTGTGGCATTGTCATGTCAAAAGTATCGTAAATGACATCCAATACTTCTTTTTTTTTTCAGGAGGGCCGCTGTCAGCATCGTCCGACAGCTGTTTTCTGATTTGATTTAAATGTCTTTAGTGAGTAAAATGAGGAACTTTATTTATGTAGACAATAATTCCTATTCTTTTCTCAATTGTACCAATTCTCCAGAAACATTTATTACTCCGAGACATCCGGAAAGAAAACTTTGGAAAGTAGCTGTCAAGCTTTGTTTGTTTGGGAAGTAGCTTGTCGAACACAAACCTGGTTTTATGCGCAAATATTACCTCAGCTAAGGATAATGATGATGGTGTGCTGTCGTTGGGCATGATACTATACACCTAAAAGAACAGTTATAATTTTTTTTTCTATGGGTGTTCCCTAGCTTTCTTCAGAGCTCTTTTCAGCGTGTCAATGAAGCTCTCGGTCTGACCATTGGACCTTGAGTAATATTGAGCAGTCGTCATATGATTGATCTAAAAGGTCTCACAAAAATCTTTAAAAACCGTTACACGTAAATTGTGATCCATTGTCTAACACTAAAAATCGACGACCCCAAATCTGGCAAACAGTTCGTGTAGGAAATTGATTGTCACTTATTGTAGTGGGATTTCTCCATCTAAGAACTTCAAGATACTTAGAAAAACTATCTACTACTATAAGATAGTAGAATTCGTCTAATTGTCTTGCAAAATCTTTGTGAATGCGAGACCTTGGTCGGTCCGTTTTGGGCCATGGACATTATTTGACTAAAGGTAACTTAATTGCCAAGGCACAGGCTTTACAGAATTTTACAATGTTTTCGATATCCTTATTCATGTTCAGCCTTAAACTGCGCTTAAGGCTTTTCATCTTTGTAATCCCTGGGTGACCGACATGGAAATCTTTCAGAAATCCTTTGTTATTGTTTTGAGAATGACGATTGGCACACTATATAGCAGTGCTTCGTCGCATATAGAAAAATTTGTTGGTCCTTTTCACAAATTTTGTTTTTTTTTACCTGATAAATCATCGTTTACAGCTTCTCGTATGATTTGGTCAAGAGTTACAGGGAGTTTCCTTACTGGGTTTTACATTCTCCTTCTGTCCGAAGAGAAGCAATCACAGTATTTTCAAGAGGTTTTCTGTGTTTCGGAATTAATCTGAACAGTTCGTCGGCATTACAGAGTTTTTTAGACACTAGGAACTCCACTTTAATGTTTATATTGTTTCCCATATCCATTTCTATTTAGAACCGAAGATGATCAGTAACGTTTTATGGTCTGTCTGCAACGAAAGGTGTCTACCGTGAATGTCCCGGTGAAACTTAGTTACTGCGAAAATAATCCCTAACGACTCCTTCTCAATTTGCAAGTAATTCTTTTCTCCAGGAAGAAGCGTTTTCAACACATGAGCTATTGATTTGTAAGATTCATCTGGTATCTTGTGCACAATACATGCTATAATACCATACGATCTGGCGTCGCTGGCAACTATAGTGTCTAGGTTTCGGTTATAGTTGGTGAGAAACAAGTCCGACGTCAAGACTTCCTTTATTTTGACGAATGCTTTTTTGACATTCATGTGTCCACTTCGAGTTCTTGTCTATTTTCAAAAGTTCGTTTAACGAAGCACGTAAATTGTGGATATCTAATCAAAACTTATTTATAAATGGAACTTTGTCTGGCGAGTGTGTGGGTGTGTCTCTGTGTGTGGGTGTGTCTCTGTGTGTGTATATTCATTACCTATAGACTCCGAAACGGCTGAACCGATTTTCTTGAAAATTTACACAGTTTTACAATAAGCGTCTGGGAGTGTTCTGAGCTAGGTCTCGTGTCAAGGTAACCCAGATAAATATCGAAAATCGATAATCGAAAAAAATCGGGTTATAGAAGGAGTAGTCCGATTTAATCAAATTTGATACACTCATAGATAAAGACATAAGAAACGATATTCAGAAGTTTCAATGTTGCAGTTCTTAAAGTAGTGCAGAAAATCGATAATATATATCTAAACTTATTTATAAATGGAACATTGTGTGTGTGTGTGTGTGTGTGTGTGTGTGTGTGTGTGTCTGTGTGTGTCTGTGTATCCGTTACCTATAGACTCCGAAACGGCTGAACCTATTTTCTTGAAAATTTACACAGTTGTACTATAAGCGTCTGCGAGTGTTCTTAGCTAGGTTTCGTGTCGAGGTAACCCAGATAAATATCGAAAATGGATAATCGAAAAAATCGGCTTACAGAAGGAGTGGTTTGATTTTAATCAAATTTGATACACTCATAGATAAAGACATAAGAAACGATATTCAGAAGTTTCAATGTTACAGTTCTTACAGTACTGCAGAAAATCGATTATATATATATATATATATATATATATATATATATATATATATAAAAGGCAAGATGTTTGTGTGTGTGTGTGTCTGTATATCTGTCTGCATGTCCTTTATACAAATCCACAATTTTTATCCGATTCTCACTAAACATCACACGAATATTCTTTAGGCTGACTCTGAGCTCCAGGACCATGGACTAGTTTTAAAGCTTTCACTACACCCGAGCAACGCCGGTCTATACTGCTAGTTTGTTATAAACAGCTGGTAATAGTTTGCCAATCTTAAGAAACTTGTACGGTAGAGATATTTTGTGGAATTGGCATGTCCTTGATTGCTGTAGCCCGTTCTGGATCTGGTCTTATGCCCTCTTTATCGATAATGTGCCCTAAGTATTTAATCCTCTTCATAAAAATGTCGCATTTGGATTCTTTCAATTTGAACCCGTACTCCTGAATTCTTGAGAAGACTTTATGAATATTTTCCTTATGCCATTCTATATTTTGACTTATTATTAATATATCGTCCACATATGCAAACGCAAAGTCAAAATCGCTCTGCATAGTGTCCATCATTTGTTGGAATATTACCGGCGCAACCTTTACCCCGAATAGTAGACGTTCGAACTTGCACAACTCACGATGGGTGTTGATACAGAGCAACATAGAACAGTCTTTCTCTAATGATATTTGAAAATACGTGTTACTGAGGTCGACTATCGAAAAATATTTCCCTTCGTTTAGTTTCGCGAAAATTTCTTCGAGTTTAACTAAAGAATAACGATAGAGATTTTTGAGTGCTGCATTTGGCCCCGTCGAGAAATCGGCACAGGCCCGGATCTCGTTTGACCTTCTCACATAGTGAAACCCATTGTTTGTAGACAATTATTGACAAGACACCGTTTCTTTTTAGTCTGTTGAGGTCTTCATTTATTTTTGGTAAAGTGGCGAAAAGCACATTTCGTTTTTTCTTAAACATTGGCTGAATGTCATTCTTTAAATCGAATTTTGCCGCCATTTTATCACATCGACCAAAGCCCCGAGAAAACAAAACATCTTCCGGGAAAGTTTACTTTAAATTTTATATTAAATTACTTGCCTCGGTGGTAAGATTTTCGAGTTTTTGGCAAAATTAATTTAATTGACATGTCCCACAACTTAAATTACTCCATCCACTCGATGCCAAATAAATGTTCTGTATTCTTTAATACAAACGTTTTTAGTTTTAACGTCCTTCCTTAAAAAGTTATATTTGTGATAAGTTCTCCCGTAAACTGTTACCCACCTGGCCAATTATTCGTTCTTTGCAAGGCTTGTTTTCCCAACTTTTTCCAAGTGTGTATATTTTTGATTGTTAAATCTGAGCCAGAATCCAACTGGATTTTACTATTTTTATTTAGAATTTGTAATGGATGTGAATTGTGGTGCACTGGATGTCAGCTCGGAACGAGAAATCGGGGAGCCGAGTTTGAATTCCAGTTGAATTTCTTCCATTCACTTACGCGCAAACACCCTTAGAAAAAATATTAATCCGTCTCTCCCCTCCAGTTATGAATTAAATAACAGGACAGATTGGGTTCTATAGCCTTGGTTGGCAACAAGTCTACCGTAGAAACTAATGGCAATCTACTGCGGGATAATCTTCCCAGTCAGTCATGTTTCTTTCGAGACATGATCGCCTAAGCGTGTATCACGTCTGGCACTTAACTGACTAATTGACTTCAGCTTACTTTCTAATGTTTAACCCATCTTGTACATCTGCATTTGTGTTTCTTACGCAGCTACTAACTTGTTCCTGTGCCCGACACGGCTACAATTTAGGCACTTTTTATTCCGGGTAAGGGCAGTCCTTACCAATGTAGTGATCCACAACCGTAACACGGGATAGGGGAAAATTGTCTTATTTATTGTTTATTGGTTTGCTTTAGAGGGAGAATTAAATTGTTTTTTTTTTCTATTGGCGTACTTTTCTTATGTGAGCTATGCCAGATTCCTCAAGATTTTTTTAATCTTGGCGTACGCTTACGAATCTCTGACAGCCTTCCGCTATTTGCCGGAGAGTAATGTTTGACTCATTTTTTCAAATTAGCGTCTTTAGTTGAAAAGCGTCCCTGAAAAAATATCAGACACTTGAAATTATTCGCACTCAATTCTGACAGTTTGAATTCATCAAAATGCTTCTTAACGACCAACGCAAATGCAGTGTAACCTTTACTATTATTTCTGGTTAAATTTCCATCTCTGATGAAAGACAGGAGTTTTAGGACTAAAATTTCTGTAAAATGTTTTATCGTTTCAGTAAATGTCAGTATGCTTGTTTTACGAGGTAAAATATAGTTCACAAATTTGGTGTGTTCTTTGGTGCCCAGTCTTCGAAGAAGAAAGCAAACTTTCATAGAGTTCAACCAATTTATGCAATCTGTGTTGTATAAATCCTCGAATCCTTTAAAATAGAAAGAGAAAATTATATCATCGCCTGATAAGTATGTAAAAGTGTCTATTGCGCTTCAGATCGTGTTTGGTGCGAACGCATTTTCATTTTCACTAATTTGTCCCCTCTTTGCCAGATCAAGAATTTTGTTTGCCTTTGTTGTGTTTGAAGTAGAATTTTTTCAAGTTTTTGATGTCTGATATTTGTTTGTTTTTGCCATTCCATCCACTCTTTTTCAGCTTGCTTTAGCATTTCAAGATGTATCTCTTGCCATTAAATTCCTGTTGGTTTTGATTTTCAAATTGGAACTTAAGAAATTTAGGCATGGCGGATTTACATTCGTCCATGTTTTTCCGTGTCTTTTTTAAGGATTAAATCTATTACAATAAAAAAAAGCTTTTGAATACCAAAATGGAATAAAAAATAACTTTAATTTCTTACGCACTCCAGGAATCACGAGTGTTATTTTTCTCGAAAAAAAAAAAGAATTCTCGTAGTTTAACGGCTCACGTTCAAGTTTAGTGTAAGTTAGTTATACTTTTATTCGTCGGTTTTCTTTTTTGGATTACCAAGTACTGTTGAGTAGAACAAAGTGTGACGAAAACAGAATTATTTTTTTGGTTTCTTTTTCTGGATTGCCAACAACTGATGAATAGAAGAAAATGAGACGAAAATTAGAATTCCGTGCGTCCACTGTTGAACCAATATTGACAATTCCCATGCAGTCCTTTTAGAGTCCTCAAGGGTCCTTAAGAGTCCTCGTCGCCAAGTTGTTGTGTCCTGGTTAAGGGCCAGAATTAAAGACACAAAGACGGAATAGACTAAATAAATATATTGACAAAGAACAGTAGTACACGGAGATAAAACATGAGAACATCACCAGTGTGATTATCGATCCGGGTGTCAAATCTGTGTGCTTGAATAGAACTCTCTCGATGCAAGGGATGCGACACATGGTCAGTTTATTAGGTGGTTTTATTGGCAGTACTGTAGAAAACTTTCCAAAACTTGCCCTTTTGAGGACGCCTTAAGCGCCTTCCAATAAACTCAGCCTCCTACAGAAGAAGAGGTAAAACCGAGAGGGAAGGCCCACTGGGGTTTAGCACCACTCAGTATAATTTTTTCTCAGCTGCATGTCCGTCCTCGAACGGTCATACAACAAAACCGCACTCTACCCAAGGACAGAGACACAACTGAAAATGTGAGTCGAATTCCAACCTCGACATCGAATTCAACGATTTCTAGTCTCTGTTGAAATGGACCTCTTTCTGCTCAGCACAAAGCAGAAACTGCTCCTTATTTATAGTTTGGAAGAGTTCATGTGTGTCATAGATAAATTACTATAACATATAACGGTGAAACTACAGGTTTTCGTTTGTTTGTTTATATATATATATATATATATATATGTGTGTGTGTGTGTGTGTGTGTGTGTGTGTGTGTGTGTGTGTGTGTGTGTGTGTGTGTGTGATAAGAATACAGTTTTAACGCATGCTAAATACCTCGGATAGAACGTATGTAAATATAAAAGTGGACATTAAATTCTACACCCAGTGGCGACAGTTCGTTTCCTGCTAAACACACTGGTCAGGTCCTGTGCGTTGATCTTTTTATATATGCAGGTCAGTGATGTATTGCGGGTACTCTATTTTATAATTCGAAAGGTTATTTTGGTGGGGTTGGTTTGTTAATTTGTTTATTATTTACTGAGTTTATTTGCTTGCTTATTTGTTTCGATTAACTTTTGTTTTTTTAATTTCTGTTATTCGTTTTCAGTTTTCGATTTTTAAGTAAAGTAGCCGAAATTTTTTTGGGGGGTAACTGAATTTTGAGATGAGTTTTGATCGTTTATTTAGTAGTTTGTTTCGGTCATGGTGTGACGATGTATGCATCGTGAAGACGGGAAAAAGGACTCTCTCTGTCCCCCTCCCTATAAACGTATATGAACATGCGGATAGAAAACAACTCTCTCTATAAACTTGTGCATGTACTTGTTAGAGTGCATGCGATAGTAGTAGCAACGCTGACTGCTATCTTGAAGGAGGAGAAGAAGGCAAACGGTTATCAGCGAGAAAGACGCTAGAGAACAAAGAGAGAGAGGGGGGGAAGAGAGAGAGAAGGTCATCTGATTGGTTGAAAGAAATAAACCGCCGAAAACGCTCTTGTTGTAAGAATAGAAGATAATTATAGCTATTTTTTCCTCCAGGCAGGATTTACAGTTTTTGTAATAATTGTTGCATGTTGATGTCTTCTACTTATTTTCTATGATAATTTTTGGCGTGATTTGGTTTTGTTTTGTTTGTTTGTTTTTGTTTTCAATCTCCCAGAGATGTTTAGAAAGTATTGTGCTGTTTGCAAATTTATTCTTCATAAAAGATGTTTTGTGGGCGTAGTTTCTTTGTTTCCAGGGTCATTCAGTTACTCCTACGTGTATTTATTCGTGATTACCCGTTTAAGTGTAATTCGTTCTTTAGTCTGCGGTTACACGTGGGTTTGATTTGCTCAGATGGTTTTTGATTGTTTTCCAGTTATGCTTTTTTCTTATTTCTCGGTGGAAGTATAGGTTTACGTTTGTTTTTGCGTTTTTGTTGTATGGTGAGTTGAACCATATGATGTTTCTCTTCCGGTTGGATTTTTTGTGCTGTGTGGTGTGTATTTGAGTGCTGCCTTATAGTTCATCGGAAATAATTGTCAGAAAGCCTGCAAAATTAAGGCAAGTGAGGAATTAGTAGCCAGTAGTTTTACAAAGTGTAGTGTGGAGAAAAAGAAACTAACGGTAATTCGAAATTGAAGCATTCTTAATATTCGAAATTATAAATCTGTAAAAGAATCGTAAGGCAATAAGAACATTAATTAACGTAAGTATTCGTTCTGTTTTATGAAAGTTAGTTGTTGTTGCTCTTTATGTAATTATAATTTATTTAGTCTTATAGATTTGTAATTTATTTTATTTCTATGCATTTTTATTTTGTTTTTTCATGTGTTTCTAAGCATGACTTGGTAAATTTTATCAAGGAAAGAAATGCTTGTTTCTTATGTTATTGTTATTACACCTGTTATTGTTTTACACACCCGCAAACATACACTGATATATATATATATATATATATATATATATAATGAGAGGGAAACAGAGAGAAAGAAAGAGAGAGGATTGAGTTGTGACGAATCTTAGTGCAATTGAAGAGATCACTGAGGTGTAAGGAGAAAATAATATCGTCTTCACGAAACTTTGAAAGCAGCATGACTCTGTTCAGTTAACTGACAGACTTCTCCACATTAATACTATATATATATATATATATATATATATATATATATATATATATATATATATGTAAACATGTTACGGAAATTAACGAAATTTAACGAAGCTTGGTTATAAGCAACCGACAATTTGTAATGAATTATTTTGAACATTATTTTTACCGATACTCGTATTTAAGTAGATATTCTGTTTTTAATTAAACACTATTTTATATTTATATCTACCGGCCTGATTATTTCACGATAAATTTTTTTATGACGAAAATGTGTGCTATCCAGCAGGATTCGAACCTGCGACCCCTATTTACATAGGGAAAGCTACCATTTGATCTGGTACTGTCTTAACCACTCGACAATGAATAGCCTCTTGATCAGACGAGGTTTTTATCATGCTTATATAAATTACTTAAATACGAGTATCGGTAAAAATAATGTTCCAAATAATTCAATACATATATATATATATATATATATATATATATATATATATTATGGCAACGAATAAGCGGAACTTTAATCACATACTAAACACTAAGAACTAAAAGAAACAACCGGTTTCGTCCCAGATTTCCTCAGGTTTTAATTTTCTGTGAAAGTTATTCTGAAAAGTAAAAGAAAATTCTAATTAGAGGAAAGAAATATGGTGAAAAGAGCTAGAGTCCAATCATATTCATACCCAACATATATATATAATTATGAATTAAAAGTACATTGCGACTCGGAAATTTATTTTATAAAAAACTAAATGCCAGGGAACTCCAAATCGTAAATCCTTGTGTCCTCTTTACCCGGATTTATATATATATATATATATATATATATATATATATATATGCAAAAAAAGTGATTGAAAAGAACTACCAAGATTTGTTTATATATATATATAGGCAAAAAAAGTATGATTAAAAAGAATCTTCAGAGTTTTTCTATTTAATTTTGGTCTTTTGAATAAAGTTGTGGATAAACAGTTCGAAGTCCACGTTATGATATTGTTTTCTTCAAGTACATTCGGCCGTCTAAGTCATTTTCAAGAGCTAATGTGGTGCCTGTGTTGTATGCAGAATTACTTTGTCTACATCCTGATATTCTATGGAAAGCTGTGAATTTGAATTAGTCTATACTGACCTCATTTTTATCAGTTTATTATAAGTGAAGCCATACCATAAATAATTCATTTTTTCAATAATATATATATATATATATATATGTGTGTGTGTGTGTGTGTGTGTGTGTGTGTGTGTGTAAATCAATCTCTTTAGCACTACAATAAACTGTACAGAGGAAAAAAATGAATCCTTCTTTTAGATTTTAAGAGGACTCCTGTATCTTGAGGTACAATATTTCTTTCTAAAAGAAGTTGTTACCTTGCATCGGAAGGGCGGAATATCACTACGTTCTATTACATCAATTCAATGTAGAGTTTTTTTAGTAGTTTACCCACAAGTTAAATCGATGCAGCCGACAATTCTACTCCTCAGCTTTTTTCTCGCATTTCCCTCCTGTGGAACTCCCTTCCATATACTTGTTTTCTTGACGAATACAACCTCCAGGAATGCAATGTCAATACCCATCTTTCATCCACTTGACTCCAGTACTTTTTACATCACCCTGTATATCTTGTTCTTTTCTTTTCTCTCTACCCTCACAATTGTCTTCACACCATCCTTCTCTTGCCCTTTCTCTGACAACTCCTTTAACTGGTTAGTCTTTCTCTTTACTTTCCTACTTTTTAAACTTTTACTCTTATGTAGCCTCATGCTCATCAGTGGCGGTATCGTCTTGCTTAGGGTGAAACGAATAAAAACAAATTGCTTAATGCAATTCATGGCTATTACGTTCTCAAAATAAATACGAACGAAATTTTCTGATATTCTTGAGATTCATAACATTCTAGCTGGGCATATGAAATCGATTGCAGCCTTATGCAATAAATGTCGGATATTTTTCCACATACTTTTTTGACGACTACAATCTAATTGATATGTTCTTCAGTCTTTCACAAGCCTATATTAAATAGGGTGATCATTGGAAGTCGTTTCCTACTTTTTTCTCTTACCGAAAACAAGAGAATTTAGAAATACCTTTGAAATTGATGAAAACTTCTCCTATTGGAAGGACAATATATTTTATATTTTATCACTTTACGGTGACCTCTCTAATATGAGAATTTGGCACCAAGTGTTTTATAACAATAAGGCCAAATAATTTTTAGATGTTCTAATATTTTCAATAAAACGTGTGTTAATTGAGCAAATAATGCTTGATAATTTTTTCTACTTTTTGTGAAAACGAGTAAGATGTAAAAAAACAAGTTAGATGCTTGTAAAATATTCTGGTTTATTTTTTCAACTACTCATTCCCCTTTAACAAATAACCATCAACACTTTTTATCCCGCAGGTCTTGTAACAGTTACGCATGCTGTAACGGATAGGCATGTTGTAACGGTTAGGTATATTAACGTTTAGGCATGTTTCTAAACCTTAAAAGAATTAAAACAAATTTATTTACTAATTTTTACACGCGCTGTTGTGGCTAATCAGAATAAAATTGTATTTAATAACTGAATAATATTTACTACTATCTATTTTTAACCCAAAATGCCAAATACAGGTGGGGGATAACAGAATCAAACAAGTCCAAGAATTTAAGTACCTAGGAAGTGTTCTAACAGGAGATGGAAAGTGCGACACGGAGATCTGAAGGCGAATTGGCATGACAAAAGACGCGTTCCAGAAGATGAGCAAAATACTAACACACAGGAAGATCTCAATAGAAACAAAGAAAAGAGTGCTAGACTGCTACGTGATGTCAGTTCTTCAATACGGCTGTGAATGCTGGACAATATCATCGAAAATGAGGACAAAACTGGAAGCGGCCGGAATGTGGTTCTACAGAAGGATGCTACGGATATCGTGGACTGAGCATACAAACAACGACGAAGTGTTAGAAAGAATGGCAACAAAAAGGAAATTGATGCTTAGCATCAGGAAGAGACAACTGAAGTTCCTGGGACATGCAATGAGGAAGGAGAGCCTGGAGAACCTGATACTGACTGGACAGATAGAAGGAAGGAGAGACAGAGGAAGGCAGCGGATAACATATTTGCAGGGTCTGATCAGGTGGATGACGGAACGGGGGTTGCCAGGAGCAACAGGAGCAAACATACTAAGAGCCACAAGGGATAGGGAGACGTGGAGATCCATGATCGCCTACGTCCTGAAGGGACAGGGCACATAGAAGAAGAAGAAAATATTACAAAAATTAGTTTTTTGCTATTTGTATAAAAAAAGACAGAATTTTTCTATTGACGTCTGTTTTTAGATATTTTATTGCTAGCATTCTGTTGTTTAGATTGTTGCCATCGAATTTTTTATTCATTTGACAATGAAAGGAAATCTTTGTTAACTTTTTATCGTTATAAGCAAACACTGTTATTTTATATTCTTCGCCTTTCGCCAAAATGTCAGTTCCAAAATGGAATGATGATTTTTTTCTTTCTTGAACAAAAGAAATACATTCTTTTATTAAAGTACGACGTAGCCAAATCGTCGATGCTTACTATCAGACAGTCACCAGAGAAAGGAAATATTGCACTATCTGTTTCATCACTTTAAATTGTTATATATAAAATATATTAGCATAAAACTGTTTTCATATTGCTAAATTTTCGATTTTTATTAAATGCTAACATTTTCGCTTTCACATCAAGTTTTATAACATTCCCCTAAACAAAGTGAACAATTCGTTAAAATTAAACAACAGAAAACTAACATGACAAAAAGTGACGTTTCATCCATCCAATGATATTCCAATGAAAGAAATATAGAAATCTACATTCAAATGCCTGCTGTTTGAAAATCAAATATTTCTAGTTTTTAACAAGAAATAATTTAAGGCCATTATCTTTTTACCTCTTTGACAGAGTAGAATTTACATTTAGTTATGAAAGATTTTTGTTTTATTTCTAATAATACGCAATATGGAATCATTAATTATCGAAAAAAATTTAAAACACTGGAAATATTCAAGTTCAACTGCACTTATGATATATGAAAGCGATTTTTTAAAAAATCATATCACCCCGTGCAAGGCGGTAACGACACTGATGTGCAGGGGGCTACATAGGTGTGAAAAGATTGGAAAAGAGAAAACCGTAAACCACATCCTAAACAGGAAACAAGGGATGAGCCTCTTCACCTGTTCAATAGATGTGGGTGGAGTGTGAACCGGGCGATAGTTTAGTCTATCTACTCCAATTAAAAGAAAAAGAAAAAGAAAGAAAAGAAAAAAGGAAAAAAGTGAGAAGAGAAAACCGGAAACCGCATCCTAAACAGGAAACAAGGGATGAGCCTCTTCACCTGTTCAATAGACGTGGGTGGAGTGTGAACCGGGCGATAGTTTAGTCCAACAACTCACAAATAAGTAGTCATTTTGTAGATATAAAATGTGATTCTTAGGGATCTAGAACCAATTAGTAATCCTGAAAAAAACACTGCAGTTATTTCCCAGTAATTTTTTTCTTATTAGATCTTCAAAAGTATTGAAGTAATCATTTTGCAGACAGCGATCATCAACAAAAGGCGATTATCTCGTTATTTGAAACCTAAATGTCTAGCAAAAATTATTTTAAACCGATTATTTGTCTGCTTGTCTATTTTTAATTTATTACTGTCTACCTTTCTGGCTGACTTTTTACGAATCTGCCAATCTTTTATTATTTCTTGATTCCTTTTTGCTTCTCTACTGGTCTATCAAACTTTCTGCAGTTTTGTCTGCTTACCCGTTGTCAAAGTTTAATATATTCAGTTTGTCTGTTTCGATATTCATCAGAAATTCTGATTTCTTTCATTCATTCTCTGATTTTTTTAACCCTGTTCGTATCTATCTATCTATCTATCTATCTATCTATCTATCTATCTATCTATCTATCTATCTCATTCTGTTCATTATCTATCTATCTATCTATCTATCTATCTATCTATCTATCTATCTATCTGTTCATCAGTCTGTTCTATCTATCTATCTATCTATCTATCTATCTATCTATCTATCTATCTATCTATCTATCTATCTATCTATCTTCATTGTTTTACCTGTTTAACACAGTTTGTTCATTTACTATCTATCTATCTATCTATCTATCTATCTATCTACCTATCTATCTATCTATCTATCTATCTATCTATCTATCTATCTATCTATCACAGTCTGTTCATTATCTATCTATCTACCTACCTACCTATCTATCGCAGTCTGTTCATATCTATCTATCTATCTATCTATCTATCTATCTATCTATCTATCTATCTATCTATCTATCTACTATCTTAACATTATTAACTCATTATCATCAGCAACAGCCCAAACTTCCTATGATTTTTCTCCTCGCATTCCGCAGTAATTGATTATTTTGGGATCTCCAACAGCATTCTTCGGATCATTTTCTTTTTCGATTCTCTCAGTCTCTTCTCTATAACTGTTCTATTGTCAATTGCTGCACAACAACGCTTTTTACTTTGATTTATATTGATTTCTCTTTGATTACAAGGAACGGACTTCGATCATGTCGACCGCGAATCCAATAAGATGTAGAACCATCTCTCTAGTTTGCTGAAAGACACACGAATTAGGTTGATGATTAATCACGGTGACACACGCACAGGTGTCCAAAATCGAGCAAGTGTGTGCGACGAACCAAGAAGAAAAAAATGCGCACGTATAATGTGTATAATCTGAAATCGAGGGAACTATGGAGATCAAAGAGGTAAGTTTAATCCTTATTTTACATATATCTGATAAAACATGCCCGTATATATATATATATATATATATATATATATATATATATATATATAAACGCATGTTTATATATATATATATATATATATATATATATATATATATATATATATAGTATATCGAGGTAGCAGTTAATTTTATATATATATATATATATATATAGATATATAGATATATAGATATATATACTGTAAAAATATAAGAGACAATGAACAGCTAGTATGTTTAATCATGAGCTGTTGTAAACATCGTAGTTTGGCTTTAATTTCAAGTGAAAATAATTTTTAAGCTTTCGGCTCACATGTGCCATCTTCAGAGAGGTTACAGCGACGTTAACTTAAAAACAACCACCATCAAAGACGGTATACATATATATATATATATATATATATATATATATATATATATATATATATATATATACTACCGGCCATAATTATTAGGCCACCCCAGTGTTTTATAAAATGATATATTTCATATTATTTTTAGTATTAATTGCCAAGTAAATAATTGTAAATGAAAATAGAATGGTTCTTTTGTTAATGCCGCACAATAACATGTGCATGAAATGAATTTATAAATACTTAATAATTACCTATATTGCGGTTTCATCAATGAAAGAATGAAGAATATATAGGGTGATTCGGCCGAGTTCATCTTTGCTTTACATAACAATTGCCTGAATATTATGTTTTTTCCTAGCGCTATCTTCTATACTTGTAGCCATTATCGAGAATGGATTTTATCTTACCTGTAAGTAAATATATGTAGTGTTATGTATGTTTGTTAAGCAATATGTATGTTTTATGCTCCGAACACGGTAAGCACATTGTTAGCGTGTCCATAGCCAATATTATTGAGTGATGGATTTTTCTTTTGTATTAATAACTCTTCTTATAGTTTCAGACTTTTTTGCACGCGGATGATTCTTTGCCATTTGTGGTGTCAACAAGTATGTTACGGATAGGGTTTGGTAAGCTACGTGTGTGTCTATATTAGATCGAACTAAGCTAACCTTATCGTAAAAAATAACAATTCACCTCAACTACAGAGAACCTATATTATGTACAAATTTACCTATCCTTTGAAGAACTTGACCACCTAATTTCTTACATTATCATATCATCTACATGACTACGGAATTGACGCGATGATTCACGTTGCATCTTTCAGACCAGAGCTCAATTAGATCTTTATATATATATATATATATGTGTGTGTGTGTGTGTGTGTGTGTGTGTGTGTGTGTGTGTGTGTGTGTGTGTGTGTGTGTGTGTGCAAACATTAAGACAGACACGTTATTCCATGGTTAAGCGGAAGTATCAGGCTTATTGCAGGCGAACCATCATCAGCTTCCGTCTTTATTGTACAGAAGATTTTACACGAATTAAATTCACAAATAACGACCTTCCCAAAAAGAACACAAAACCAGAAATAAAAATAAAGATCGCTCCCTTAAAAGTGATAAATTAAAGAAAAATTTATCATACCATCAGTTAGGCGAATACACACACACACATACACACACATACATACATACATACATACATGCATACATAAACGTATATGCACACGCAACATATAATCAAAGAGCACGCGTAAGAACGGGTGTCGCTTCAAAGATTCTGTAGGAAAGTCAGTCAGATTGCTGACACGTCGATTTGGAACGTAAAAAAGAGGTTGATTAAAGGAAGAATGGAAGGTTTTTGTTGTTTAGCACACTTTTGCAGAGCCGCCAGTTGGCCTTAGAGCCAAACTTGCCGTAAGTTTTACGCTGCTGCATTCTATTAACAAACGACAGCTTAGCAGCATTTAGGACTTGCTTACATTCATTGCATGAAGAGACAAACAGTGCCTATTTTGATCATACACCTCACTCAGATAAAGTCGGAAGAAGTTGTTCCTTGGGTCAATGGCGGCCGAGCAAGCAGAAGAGAACTAAGAAGAAGAATGAGGTTTGAATCGGAACTTCATGGATAGAACGAAAGCATCGATGCCGTCTTTCACCCAAATGGAGACCTCAAATGCACAGTCTTCAACAAGGAGTCTAAAAACTTTGTTCCGAGGAACATCACAAAGAAAGTCACGGAACGCATCACAGTCTGCTCTTTAATAGCAGTAAGATATTCTGTAGGTAGGAGGTTCGTGAAAAGTAAAAGTGGATGTTAACAGGAACTACGGTTTGATTAGGGTTGCCAAGAATATAGAGTTGCATGGCATAAAAGGGTCAGGATAGAAGTGAAACAGAGATCTAGCAACGAGCCGAGTCTATTAGGGTTATTGGAGAAACTCGTAGAAAAATCCACCACTCGCTTGAGAGACCGAGTCATTGAAAAATTCATAGTATAGAAACCAGAAAGATCTGTGACACTGTTTTCCAACCACTTTGCGTGGTGTGCATTAAAATCACCGAACACAAATGTCTTAGAAAATGGTTGAGAGGAAATGGCCTTCACTATATTGTTCGAGATGCTGAAGGGGAGCTGTAGAAAATGAAAAGATAAATAGCCGAGCTTAGTAGATAGAGACGGAGAAAAACGTATGAATTGTGTGGATATTCAATAGTCCATGCGTTGACCATGTCTACCATAGTTTATGGAATAGAATACAGCGCAGTACGTAATCTGTTCAATGAAACAACGTCAAAGATTAACACTCACGAGTCAGACACTCTACTGAATCGGATTAGATCGCGAATACTCGGGAAAATATGGCCGCCTTTTATACACGTCACATTGAATATTTTGAGCCTTCTTATTGGTTAACACTTCCATTGTTGAATTATAAAATGAGTCTGTCTATTGCTGGCTCACCAGTATACAAAACTACACAAAAAACTCTAACACCATGCATATGGTCATTGGAGTCTTTCTTAAAATGGAGAAGGTAACCAGAGAAAGATATAGAAAAATCAATGTTCGTTTCACCGAGAGCTAAGATGTCAAGGGAACTTTTGTGGAGGAAAGATTAAACGCTAGAAAAGTTGGTAGGATAGCACGGATGTTCGAGAAAAAGATGTTGACGAGTTTAGGCATTTTTTTTTTAGCTGGTGTAGTTTTATTTCTTTGATTGTATGTCGCTATGATTAGAAATTGTCTTGGTCTAGAGAGACCTAGAGTAGTAGTATTAGTCAGTATTCAAATGCAACATGTATTGGAAGGGAACTATCGCAGTGTGCCACATAATATAGTCTCAGGTTTGCACACCGGAGGCACTTGCAAGGACACCCATTCATGCGTGACATGTCACTACAACTACCCTGATATTATTCAACTGTTGATCAGAACGGTCTTTCAAGACGCTGCGCAAGAGTTCAGGCTCCTAAATACCAGTCTGAAGCAGCAACAAGGAAATTGCCAACCCGGTACCCTCAATATGAACAGACATTGCCATCATCCACACACATTATAAAAACTTGCAACAGTACCGCTATTAAAACTTGAGGAGAGGAAGAAAAACTTGAACCCCTTCTTAAAAGATGAGGGTAGGACATCAGCAAATTAAGCTCGTCAGAGCAGAAACCGCAAGATACTTGTAGAAAAGACAAATGGAAGCCACATCCAAAGAGTGAGAAAGTGGCTAAAGGCGAGCAACTAAATCGGGACCGATGACATTCAAGATTCTCCTTTGGAGTTTTTTGGGAACCCAGAGATGAACAGCTGGATCACCTGACCAGATATAGCAACAGTATACAATGCACGGGTGAATGGTAGATTTCTAAGTGTTAAGATGGATTCTGACGAGAAAAAAACTTTCTGGCTTGACACAGTAACCTAATTTTCTTAGCAGTAGAAGTAGCTATTGATTCAATGTATACATTTCACTCAGATTGGCTGTTAGAATGAGTCAGAAATAGCACTGTGTATTGCTTTCAGTAAGACTAGTACGATCCATATTAATGGAAGTTAAGGCTGCTTCTCTACGGTGGTTAAAACAGAGCAGCTTCATTTTGAAGCAATAAAACGTACGAGCCATTTCTTACCCCAATCCACCACAGATTTGAGTTCTTTTCCCAGAGCAGAAGCGAGGTCTACTTGGTCAGCCTTAACCCTTTACACTTAGGTTACTGGTACCTCCTCCACAAGAACTTACTCGTGCTTCCCACCTGTGGAACTCCCTTCCATATACTTGCTTTCCTGACGGCTCTAACCTCCAAGAATTTAAATACAAAGTCAATTCCCATCTCTTATCCATTTAACTCCAGCCCTTTCTACATCACCTCGTGTATCTTGTTCTTTTCTTTTATCTCTACCTTCGCAACCGTCTTGATCCCTGTGTTCCCATCCTTATCTTGCCATTTCTCTTTCACCCTCTGTAGCTGGTTTGTCTTTATCTTTACTCTCCTCCTGCCTTATACCTGAAATCTCTTATGTAACCCCCCTGCACATTAGTGGCGTTAACGCCTTATTTGGAGTGAAATGATAAAAAAATACATCTTGAGACGAGAGTAGATAGTTGAGTCGTCTGCATTAATGTCAGCTTCGGAACTGACTGCATCAGGGAGATTGTTGATTAGTGAAGAAATTCTCATAAATATATTTGTAATATAACAATCTGGGCCCACCCGAGAAAGCTGATGCAAGCGGGGGCGTTTCCGGTCGTTGAAAGGAACGGATGTTTGTTTGACCTTATTTCCGGCAGTAGCGGAAATGGCTACAAGAGGCAAACAGAACAGGTGTCTCTGAGAATTACGTGGGCGTGCGTGGGCGAGGCAAAAACCGGAAGAAAAAGTCCCGGTTTGGAGATTATAAAAAGACCTCGGCGCACGGATTTCACCAGAGTAGACAGACCAGAGGAGAGAGAGAGACACAACAGACTACATTCCCGTCAACCCCTTAGAAGCGCGCTCTCAACTCTCTGTACCCTAGGCCACACGGTTCATCGTCATTAATAAAAATATAACTCATATTTTTATATATATGCGTGTTTGTTGTCTGTCGCTATATAACATATGTTCTTCTTTGTGTTATCCCTTTCGACCCTCTCAGTCCTTCTCAAGAACAAGCTTTTCATAACTACGCCTTAACATCTTTTTTCTGAATGCTGTGTTTACAGATAATCAAAAGTAATATGTGTAAAAGACTGTTAGATAGACTGCAAGACTCTATTAGAGAATAAATGTATCATGAGTTTTAATGCGTTATTATTATTATTATGTCATTTTTCATCATATTTCGATTTCTGCTTTGGTCTCACTACCAACCAAGTCTGCGGGGAGACCTAAGGCAGGTAGTGGCGTGTTGTTATGGCTCCATTTCATGTTTTTCTATCTTCCCTATCATCCCCAGCATTACATAGATAAAGTTTTCCTTAGTGTGTGGGCTGTACTTAATAAGACAATTTTTTGTATATCTCTTAAGCTGGGGTTTCCAGGGATTCTTTCAATGTGTTGTTTTGTTCCATTTTTTATCATTCCAAGTGCACCTACTATCACTGGCACAACTCTTGTTTTCAATTTCCACATTTTTTCTATTTCAATTTCCAGGTCTTTATATTTTGACAGTTTTTCAAATTCCTTGATTGCTATGTTACAATCCGCTGGACAAGCCATATCAATTAATAGACAAGTTTTCTCCTTCTGGTTTTTAACAATAATGTCTGGCCTGTTTGCTTCAATTTTTCTGTCTGTGTAGATGGTGTAATCCCATAGAATGGTTACATCTTCTATTTCTGTAACCGGTGCTGGGTGATGTTCATACCAGTGTTTGTTTACAGCTTTTCCATAATGTTTGCACATTGCCCAATGTAAATATTGCCCAACTCTATCGTGGCGATTTTTATATTCATTTGGAGCAAGCACAGAACAGCCTGAGATTAGGTGGTCTATTGTTTCTTGGTGTTTATCACAAAACCTGCATTTTGGATCCATATTATTATGCATAATATTTGCCTGAAAGTTTCTAGTGAAAAGACTTTGGTCTTGTGCTGCAAGAATAAAGCCTTCAGTTTCAGACTTTAATCCAGATGCACGTAACCATCGATATTATTATTATTATTATTATTATTATTATTTGTTACTTATATTAAATACTTTATCAGTCAGTCAAGTGTCATAAATGATACAAGCTTAGGCGATCATTTCTCGAAAGAGATATGACTGACTGGGCAGAATATTTTCCCGCAATAAGTTGACATTACTTTCTGCGGTAGACAGGTTGCCAACCAAGGCTATAGAATCCAATCTGTCCTGTTATTTAAGCCATAGCTAGCGGAAAGAGATGGATTAATATCTTTGCCAACTAAGTGAATGCAACAAATTCAACTAGAATTCTAAATCGACTCTCCAATTGCTAGTTCCGAGACGATATCCACTGCACCATGACGCACATTATACACATTTTAAAATATCGTCTCTTGTGTAATCAGAAAAATCTTAAACATATTATGTAGAGTATGACAGAAACAAAATAATAGTGGAAAAAACATTCGAAAACACTTCTCAATCCTACTGAGGAACTCTTTCACCCCCCCAAAAAATCTGTTGTTTACTCATTTGGTCAGTTACTGAGAAATGTGTCACCTGAAAAAAATTAAAACGCGCACCTTCATTATTTTAAAAATAACAAATGTAACACTATTTAGCAATAGTCAGCTATCATTTCAAATTTGTTTATGTTATTTTAAATATTTTCATATCTTCCTATAATAACAATCAGCCCAACTTTGTTGACACTGAATTTTCAGTTACTCTGCGATTACCTCATCTATTTGTTTTGTTTAAAACATTTGATTTCATTTCTTAACAGATTCACATTTTATAAATCTTCCCAACTCTAAGATCAGTACATAATCTATCTAAACTTATTTATGAATGGAACTTTGTGTGTGTATGTGTCCGTTACATATAGATTCGGAAACGGCTGAAAAAAAATTTACACAGCTAGGTTATAGAATTTGATACACTCGTAGACGAAGACATAAGAAACGATATGCAGAAAATCGTTAATATATATCTAAAGATGTTTGTGTGTGTGTCCGTTTATCTGCCTGTATGTCTGTATTTTTTCAGCTTTTTTATTTTAGTTTTTGCTTCAGGTTTGGCTCTAAGTAGGTATAATTGTAGTTCTTAGTCTCAACCATGACACCATTTACTCAGAGGACTTATTTAGACTTCAAAATTTAGTTTACGACGAAAAAAACTTATATCGATACCAGGAAATCAAAATTTCACTTACATCCATTCATTTTTCTTTCAGTCTACCGTTTCGCTTTAACTGGAAACAACTATTACTTTTTAGTCTTTCGTGCCAACCTCCAAAGAGTCTGAGCTCCAGGACCATGGATTAGTTTTAAAGCTTTCATTACACCCGAGCAACGCCGGGCTATACTGCTAGTTTTAAATAATCGCATTAAAATTTGGTAATCGGTTTTATTTATGCTTAATTCATTTCGCATTCTCTTTCAGGATCTGAAGTCTAATACCCCGAAGAAAATATTTAATGTTAAATCTAAGATGATTTGGAAGCTGTAAAAGTGTCGATCGTTCGTTCTATTTATCATGCCCCGACGCTATAAGGAAAACAATAAAATTAGTTTCGCAATAATATCAGCGTGGAGAATCGGAAAGAAAATATCAGAAATTAAGCAATCCAAGAACAAACCGATCTGCTCCAAAAGTTAAAAACTCACGAATGGTATAGCTTGAAAATATAAATCATTTTAGAAATATAATAAAGGAAAGGCAATCTAAAATGCATGGTTGTTGATAGTTGATATTTACTTTCGAAATACAAATTCTACTCCAGCAGCTTCTTTTCTCACACACTCCACCCACGTCTATTGAACAGGTGAAGAGGCTTATCCCTTGTTTCCTGTTTAGGATGCGGTTTCCGGTTTTTCTTTTCTAATCTTCTCACTGTTTTTTCAATTGGAGTAGATTGACTAAACTATCGCCCGGTTCACACTCCACCCACGTCTATTGAACAGGTGAAGAGGCTTATCCCTTGTTTCCTGTTTAGGATGCGGTTTCCGGTTTTTCTCTTTTCTAATCTTCTCACTCTTATGTAGCCCCCTGCACATCAGTGGCGTTACCGCCTTGCTTGGGGTGATATGATTAAAAAAAAAAAAAAAAAAACTTCCCGCCTGTGGAATTCTCTTTCGCTTAGTTGCTTTCCTGACAGTTACAATCTCCAAGAATTTAAATGTAAAGTCAATAGTCCTCTCCTGTCTCACTAACTTACATCCTCTCTCTCATGCTATTCTACATCCACCCCACTCTCATCAGTACTCTCTTCTCTCTTCTTGACACCTCCTACAACCTCTCACTCCTCATAACATTCCTCCTCGTCTACCCCACTCTCATCAGTAATCTCTTTCCTCTCTTACTCTCTTCCTGACACCGTCTGCAACCTCACTCCTCATGACATTCCCCCTATGTAACCCCCTGCACAACAGTGACAGTAAAATGCCTTGTTTGGGGCGACACTATTATAAAAAAATTTGCTAGTCATTCAATATTTTAATGTCATCTTCAGAACATTTTTCACATCAAAGCATAATTACATAAAACAATGTCTTTCGTTGCTAGTTTCATCCAGAAGATAAGCTATCATTAAGTGAACAGTACACTTTGAAATGTTACCAAGACTTTGCAAAAATAGCCTAAAGTGATAGAATAAATGTATAAAAGATAGTGAAAGATCTCAATAATACTTTCTAAACCATATTTTTCTTGGTTGTTTAACAAATAACCGTTGATTGGGTGAAGAAACATACGCCTTTTCGATTTTATTTGTATAAAGTATTGCTTTTGCATAGATCACAATAACAACAGAATTTATTTAAACAAAAACTTCTGAGAAAGAAAGAACATGACAGATATTCAACAATTAAAGAATTTTTGTGGTGCAGTGGATATCGGCTCGGAAAGTGAAATCAGAGAGCTGAGTTAGAATTCAATGTAAATTCGGTGCATTTGGTTCTATAGCTATGGTTGACAACCAGTCTACCACAGAAAGTAAGGGAAACCTACTTCTAGAAAATATTCTGCCCAGTTAGTCATATCTCCTTCGAGACATGATCATCCAAGCGTGTATCACGTATAGCACTTGACTGACTTACTTTTAAAAAGAGTCACATTCATCACTATGAACAGTGGAGATTCGACAATAAAAGTTTTTTGTCTGCTTACAGTGTTTTTGATAATGTAAGACGTTAGCGGTCGTTGGGAAACTTGAACAAAATCCTTGCAGTAAAGAGAAGAAAATAGAAAAAAATCAAGATAATAACAATTTCTCTATCAAATTCTTGATCGGGCACTGAACTGAAACGACCGCCGAAGAAAGAAATATAAAAGCAGGCAAATAAGATTTATAAAGAATATCGAAATAAGCGACATTTAGGTTTTATGTATTTGATATATTTGCTTAATTTCTTGTTTTATTAATTCTTTGTTTTTATGATATATTTTGATTTTATCTTCACATCCTTAACATTTAGACAATAACACTGGTCAACATGATTTTTGGCACCAAGAAACAAAACACTTTTTTTTTTAGCTACTTTGATCGTGCTGATTCTGAAAATGGTCTAATATTTTCTTAGCTGGCGTTCTTGCTGTTACGAAATTGCTCATTTTTGGAAAAAAAGATCAATTTACGATCTTGGCTAATCGCAAAATTTAATTAATAAAGATAGTAGCAACCCATCAATTTTCTAGTAGGCCGAGCAATCTATGTCAGTCACTGGAAATAAACTATTTTTATAAAGAAATATTTTTGAGTAAAATATTTTAAGATAGAAGTACGGAAATTCAGCCAATTTATCGACAAAATTCTAATTAACTGATTAACTTTATCCTTAATACACTTTTAATACGTTAATATGAGTAATAATGTTCATTTTTTACATAGCCATCTAGTTGAATTTCCGGATAATTGCGGTAATGTGAGTGATGAGTAGGGGAACAATTCTATCAGGAATGCAAGGGCGCCACAAAGGACAAAATATGATTGTTGACTATTGTTAAGTTACCAAAACGGACTTAAATAACAGTGAACATGACAATAAACTCAGAGAAAATTTTTACCATAGTTCTTATGTTCACAAAGGTTTCATTTCTGCTGTTCATCAAATGAATTGATAAGAATATTTGTTAGTCTTGGTATATTCAGTTGTGTTATTTTTAAAGACTTGGAGTCTGATTGCTATTGTAAAAAAGTATTTCTCAATAAGTAGACCAATATTTGTTGGTTTAAATACGAATAGGTTTCAACAATTTTACTTTGAGAAACATTGTCATCGGTAAATATACATACAGAAAATAAATTAAAAAATGTACTTTTTTCAAAAAAAATGTGTACAGCAAAAACGGTAGCTAACCAAGAAAAAGTAAGGTCATTTTCAGATTCAACGCCCTCATATTAGCTAAAAAGATGGTTGGGGTCTCGATACAATTTCAAATTTTCTTTTTGTTGACCAGTGTAATTAGACTTGTCAAAATATCAAAATCATGAAACCTTACTTTAGCTTCAAATATATCTATAAGAACATTAAAAATGCATTTAAACAGTCGGAATGCGGCACAAGTTATTAATCTTCATAGTTACATAATTTTCAATTTTGACTTAATATTATTGACACACATAAAACATATTCTCCAACTACCGTTCCCTAATTTCTTAAATAAACATGAATGCAATTTATATTTTCAGAATAAATAATTTTCAGCATTTATTTTAATATATCACCTGAAGAAGAACAATATTGTTCTGAAATATAAAAATCATATTGTGTGTGTGTGTGTGTGTGTGTGTGTGTGTGTGTGTGTGTGTGTGTAATTGTATAATTCTTTTATAAACCATTGTAATAACAAAATTACAATAGATAGATAGATAGATAGATAGATTCGAATAAAAGCACTATATTACGTTTGTAAGAAAGAAATTCAAAGTACAAAAGTATTCCCCAACTACCGCTCCCTAATTTCTTAACCCTCTAGGGCCATTCGTATCATATTATATTAATAAGTAGTAATTAGTGGGGGATCAGTTTATTACTTCATGACAATAGAAAACCGATCACCCACTTTATGCCCAGTATAAGCCTTAACCCTCTAGGGACATTCGTATCATATTTGATACTGTATGAAAACAAGCCTTGAAAGAAATATTTTCCTGAAAAATTTTTTAAGAGAAATATTTTATAAATTTCAAATGAAAGCAGTACTGGCTGCTCAGTCAATGAATACCAAATGTTTCCTTATAGGGAAATACCAAATGTTTCCTTATAGGGAAATACTGTATCAAATATGATACGAATGGCCCTAGAGGGTTAAATAAACATGAATACATCTTATAATTTCAAAAAAATAATTTTCACCATTTATTTTAATATATCACCTGAAGAAGAACAGTATTGTTCTGAAGCATAAAAATCATTTGTTTGTGTGTGTGTGTGTGTGTGTGTGTGTGTGTGTGTGTGTGTGTGTGTGTGTGTAATCGTATAATTCTTTTATAAACCATTGTAATAACAAAATTACAATAGATAGATAGATAGATAGATAGATAGATAGATAGATAGATAGATAGATAGATAGATAGATTCGAATAAAAGCACTATATTACGTTTGTAAGAAAGAAATTCAATATCTCTGAAAATGAGTTTTTTGCTTGCTTTTGTTCTACTCTGAAAAAATTTTGGTTCTCAATTCATGTACAAAAATGTAAAGCTAATTGATTGAGTAAACTGAATCACTGATCAAATTTCATATTTACTTGATCAAAAGAAACATAAAAAGCAAAAACGCTTCTTGGGAAATTCTGCTGATTTAGTGTTTGCCATTGGCTGCTTCATTTACACCAGTAATATTAATTATAACTACGACTTGCGAGACGTAATTACATGTCCAATACAATTTCAATGCGCATTGGGTATTTTACAATAAGACTTGCACCTTATAACATCGTTAACGAAAAACATGATTCATTTTTGAGATCGATTTTCTCGTTTTAAATAAAATCAACTTTTATAATCAAACTTTTTCTATTACATTGTTTTCTGAACATCAAATGAATGTTGAAAATTTTGCAAAGTTATTAATTTTTAGAAATTTTTTCTTCATCTTCTATTTGTTTTCTTCAACAATGAAAGCTGACTTTACAATTCAAATGATAGAATATAATCATATTCCTCGCCTTGAAAACCATTCGTCTCGCAGACCATTACAGCAATAGTCAGTTTTATTATTTGTCTATACTGAAATGAGCTAATATTTACATCATTTACACTGTTCGGATGTGCGTTGTGGTGCATTGGATATCGGCTCGGAACGAGTAATCGGGGAGCCGAGTTCGAATTCAACCTGAATTCATTGCATTCACTTACGCGCAAAAACCCTTGGGAAAGGTATTAATCCGTCTATTCCTTCCAGTTATGGGTTAAATAACAGGACAGATTGGGTTCTCTACCGTTGGTCGGCAACCGGTCTACCGCAGAAAGCAATGGCAACCTACTGCGGGATAATCTTCTACCCAGTCAGTCATCTTTCTTTCGAGACATGATTGCCCAAGCGTGTATCACATATGGCACTTAACTGACCGACACCGTTCGGACCATTGTACTCATCTCTATTGTCATAGATGACGTTTCGACCGTTTTACGCCACGGCCTTCTTCAAGTCATATGAATTTTGAACCGAACCCTTTATTTCGATCACTGGAATATATAAATCATATTCGATGTGCGATGCCACTTTCGTATACCATGTAGTTATCTCTCTTTATTTGTTTACCGCTGAAACTAACCTACTGGGCCATGTGTTCTTGAGGACAATGTCTTGACCAAAAAGTTGTGGCTACAGCAATAGTGAACAAATAACTTAGAGAATTGAGTTAAAGGGAGCTAACTACATGGCAATCGGAAGTGACATCACACATGGAATGAGAATTATATAACCCCAGTGATCGAAATATAAGATTCGGTTAAAAATTTCTAGCACCTGAAAAAGGCCAGAGCGTAGAACGGCCAAAACGTCGAAAACATGACAATAAAGATGAGGACAATAGTCCAAACAATGTCAATAATCTAGTCAGCTTGATGTTTATGGATATTTCCAAATTTTTAGATGCTCATAATATTGGTTTGTACTGAATTGAGCAGATTCAAAATAAAAAGATGGCTGTTGAAATGGCCAGGATGTTCATTCTTATTGTATTGCAAATAATATTTTTGTGAGGAATACGAAATAAAAATTACACTTTTTTTACTGCTTTCAAATTTGCAAACACGGGTGTAATTTATTTTTGACGAATAGAAAAAGGGATTGGCTCTGAGCTAAAAAAAAAAAAGACCCAGACAAAGCGCTCGATAATCAATATCTAGTAAAATTTGAATAACATTTTTTAATATTTGATGGATATCTATCATCTGCTTATTACTCTTTGACGAATATTACAGATAAAGCAAAAATAAATAAACTGTATTTATTTATCTCATTTGCTTGTTAATATTTTCACATATTAGTTTTAATTTCATAAGAATACTTTTTAATGACTGCTTCTTGAGATCTTCATAATTTATTGAGTCACCAAAAAATAATTTTCGAATTTGAAATTGGGTTTCTAATGTCGAAATATTAAGATAAGTAAATTTCACTATAAGATTTGTTTGTGAAACAGCAAACAACATGGCCAGGTCAGTACTTTCTTTTAAGAATAAATATTTGGCATAATTTTGTCTGTTAACATTGCAGGTTTAAATAATCTTGGAATTATTTCGAACTTTTGTTCTCATCTTGGTTAATATAGGTGTTATAATAGACACAAAAGTTCGAAATAATTCAATGATTATTTTTTCCGCTGTTGAAATTACAACTTAATTTTTTTTTTGCGCTTGCTTTCTCAATTTTCTCCTTCTACGTTCCATATCATAACGTAGGCGATCATGACCTTCCGCATCTCTTTATCCTTAGTAGCTCTTAACAAGCTTTCTCATCTTACCTCTCCCGAACCCCGCTCCTCCATCCATCTGCACAAGCCCTTCAAGTATGTTGCGCGTTGCTTTCCCCTGTCTCTGTTTCCCTCTATCTGACTTGTGAGTTTTAGATTCTACAAACCCTCTTTCTCATTACAAGTCCCAGGTAGTTCAGCAATTTTTTTCTGATGTTCTTTTCGTCTCCATCCTTTCCAGAACTTCATCGTTGCTCACATGTTCGGTCCCCAAAATCCAATAAAAATAGAGAAATCTAAGTGAGAGTTATGCTGAAAATATCATTATTTTATGAATTTCTCACCCCAGAATAAAAACAGTATTATGTCATTCTTGTAAACGGGCAGATGAGTCAAAAATTAAAAGTATCCATAAAGTAAATATTTTTTTATTTTTCGAAGTACCATTGTCTCCCATGGAAATTTTAGTCCTGGGAGATGGTTAGCCATTTTGATTTGCTTTTAAAGACAGTTGTTTTGAGTATCCAGAAAAATATCCATTGTCAAATTAGGTTTATGTTTGTTAAATAACTGTAAAAAAGAAAAGAAGTCCCAATATTGATATTATTCGACATAAATAAGTTTACATAATTTTTTTTTTTATTTCAAACATATTTTAATAACATGATTGTTATCAGATTTTGATCATCATTTGACTAAGGATTTTATAGCTTACAAAGAGACTGAACAATATAAGATACACAAATAAGAAAGCGCTGATCGCAGATACGGAAAGGAAACTACAAGACCTTCTACGGAAGATAGCTGAAGAAAACTGAAAGAAAGAACTACAAATAAACTGCAAGAGAAGTGAATGCATGGTCATAAGTAAAAAAGGGGATTCCAAAATGACGACTACAGGCTGGAGATACTGAAATCAAGCAGGTACAAAAATTTACCGGATCTGTTCAATTTATACAGCGAGAATATTTTGAGGACCCTAGATGCTAAGCAAGGATTTGTTATCTCTATTGTCATAGATGACGTTTCGACCGTTTTACGCCATTGCTTTCTTCAAGTCCTAGGAATTTTGAACTGAACCCTTTATTTCGATCACTGGAATATATAAATCACATTCGATGTGCGATGCCACTTTTGGATGCCATGTAGTTATTTCTATTTATTTGTTTACCGCTGAAACTAACCAACGCTTATATCTACTGGGCCATGTGTTCTTGGCTACAGCAATAGTGAACAAATAACTTAGAGAGTTGAGTTAAAGAGAGCTAATTTAAACAACATAAGGTATGCAGATGATACAGTACTGATTGCAGACACGAAAAAAAATTCAAGACCTCCAATAGATGATACTAAGAGCCACCAGGGATAAGAAGATGTGGAAAGCCATGATCGCCTACGTCCTGAAAGAACAGGGCACGTAGAAGAAGAAAAAGTAGAAAAAGAAGAAGAAGGAGAAGAAGTGTTCTCACAGACGACGGAAAGTGCGATACTGAGATACGAAGGCAAATTATCATGGCCACTGATGCATTCCAGAAGCTGAGTAAAATATTGCGAGACAGGAAAATTTGGCTGAAAACAAAAAACAGATTACTGGATTGTTATGGGATGTCTGTTCTTCAATATGGGAGCGAATGCTGATCAATCTTACTAAATATAAAGGAGAGACTTGAACCAACCGAAATGTGGTTCTACAGAAGGATGCTGAGGATATCTTGGACAGAGCATTTGAACAACGATGAGGTTTTAGAAATGATGCAAACGAAAAGGAAACTAATAGTTAGCAACAGGAAAACAACTGAAGTTTCTGAGACAGGTAACGAGGCAAGAAGGATTGGAGAATGTGATACTCACAGATCAGATAATGGGGAAAGAGAGACTGAAGAAAGCAATGCGTAACATGGGCTTGAGCAAATAGATTGCAGCAGAACGGGGTTTCGAAGGGGTAATAGGAGAAAGCGTCCTAAGAGCCGCTATGGATAGGCAGATGTGGAAGACCATGATCGCCTACGTTCTGAAGGGACACGGCACATAGAAGAAAATGATAGAATAGAATAATACGATTCCATTTTCCAAGATTTAGACTTATTCAGAACCCTGATGAAGCTTAACAAAAGACAACGCTTCACCTGAGTCGAATTAGTAAGAGTCTATCTTTATTTTGTGATACTACCATTCTGTCTAATTGCACCTGATAGCCGTAATGTATGCTATATGCATTCATTTGTCAGGTGTATAAACTAAGAGGGAAACACAGATCTTAAATAAAAAAAGATTACAATGTAATCTTTGCATATCGTCTTATTCTTGTTTGAAAAAATCACTTCTACTGAAACACTTTTTGTTTTATGAGAGAATAATGTTTACATCAATTCCTCACAATTCTAATGTTTGATCCTCAATAGAGTTATGAATTTTATATCGAGTCATACAAAAAGTTGTATTGATGTAAAGAATTACGCAAACATGTATCTAAGTAAGAAAACTATTTTTCTTCCAATAATAACGAAGGTTTTAGCAATAAATAATACTATTCACATTGTTCGGGCTTTTTGGATCACCATTATTGTCACATTGATGACGTTTCAGTCGTTTTACGAACATTGTAAATAGTTACAACAGCTCATCTCTGAAATATTGATAGATGATGAATAAATAATATATAAATCATTGCATAAAACAAGATTGTACAGTAAAAAAATAGCGGGAATTTTTAACGCACATATTTAAGCTACCTGATAAATTTAAATACCTGGAAAGTGTCCTAACAGAAGACGGAAAGTGCGACACAGAGATCCGAATGCGAATAGACATGGCGAAGGACGCGTTCCAGTAGCTGAGTAAAGTGTTAGGGGACAGGAAACAAAGAAGAGAGTACTGGATTGCTATGTGATGTCAGTTCTTTAATATGGCAGTGAAGAAACTGAAATGTGGTTCTACAGGCGGATGCTGCGGATATCGTGGACCGAGCATGTGAGCACTGATGAGGTTTTGGAAAGGATGGAAACGAAAAGGAAATTAGTATTGAACATCAGGAAGAGACAACTAAAGTTCCTGGGACATGCAATGAGGACGGAGGGATTGGAGAATCTGATACTAACAGGCCAGATAGAGGGTAAAAGAGACAGGGGGAAAGCAGAGGATAACATATCTGAAGGGCCTGATCAGGTGGATAACAAAACGGGAGTTGCGTGGTGTTACAGGAGAAAGTGTGCCAAGTGCCACCAGGGATAGGGTGACGTGGAAGGCCATGATCGTAAAAGGACAAGGCACATAGAAGAAGATATTAGCAAATATAATTTGAAATTAAAATTATCATTTAAAATTAGTTTACGTTGATATATAAATGCATTACATATTCGTTTATTCGAAACTAATGTGAATAAAATATTCTATAAACAAAAAACATATTTTTATTCTCAAGTAATCTTATTAAATTTACTTCTATTTAACTTCGTTATTTGTGCGTTATTCTGTGAACTTCTACAACTCAAGACACATTTTTATACAAACATCAGTCGTATTCTAGTTCTTTATTGAAATCATTATCTGTTATATACATTGTACACATAGGAGAAAACAGCTTTCTGAATATCTCATGAAAAAGTATTTTGATAAGAATAAAATCAGTCAGTCAGTTGAGTGCCATACGTGATACACGCTTGGGCGATCATGTCTCGAAAGAGACATGACTGACTGGGCAAAACATTATCGCAAGGTAGGTTGCCACTACATTCTGCGGTAGACTGGTTGCCGGCACTGTTATAGAACCCAGTCTTTCCTAGTATTTGACCCATAACTGGAGGGAAGAGACGGATTAATACCTTTCCCAACAGTACGTGTACGTAAATGAATTCGTCCAATTCAAATGGGATAAAAATAAAAGAAAAGGAATTTACAGAATTTATAAGTATGCAAATTAATGCAAATGTATATATAATATCATTATAATACTGTATATGTAAATTATATAGTATAATATATTGCATATATATTATATATGTAAATGCTGTATATATAAAATATATATGTTATATTATTTTTATGTCATGTTATATTTTATTATATTGTATATAGATTATGTAAATATTGTATATATATATATTATATATGTAAATTACATTATATAATATTATATTGTATATAATATTAATAAATCAGCGTAATGAACTGAGTGAATTTGTTGTGCTTCCAATAAATACAAGTCGTTATAAAAACATTCAGTAAACTCAACCTGATGACAAGAAAAATTTTTTTAAATACAAAAATATATTTTAAAAATATATTCAAAACTACTAGAATGTGACTACTACTACTATGTTAGCATCATATAACGTCACAATCTTAGAAATATTGTGACGTTATATGATGAAACGTTATATGATGAAACTTTTAATTTAACATAAAAGGTTTAAAGACAGTGTGACGCATTTTATAAGTCTATGAAAAATTACAAATTCCTTTCCGTCTCACATTTTTCTTTTAGGAGCAAGGTTAAACTGAGTTAGTAAATCCAAGGGGATTTTCAACGAAAATATGTTTTTGTAAAATAACAGTTTTCTAATAGTTCATATTTTGTAGATTCATTCATGATATCGTTATTATACGGAAAAGTTGATCAGCATTTTCTTCTATATAATGTTGATTTTTTGTGCTCGTTATTGCTAGTGAACAATAGAATATTTTCAAGATGGCTTTTTACTTCATATCACTGTATTCTTCATTAATTAGACATAAACGTTTTCTTTCCTCAATCTTCCACGTAATAAAAACAAAGAATTTAAAAATGCTGGTTATGTAGCAATTGCTGAACAGTTAACTATTCAAAATTCTAATTGTGCGTTCAGCAACTACCTTGTTAAAAATCCAAATGCAGCCAAAAATCACTCAAGTTGGGTAACTGTGGATTCGACACAATCATTTTGTCTCGAAAAAGTATCTCGCGTTTATATTTTATGAGAGAGATTTTTTTCTTTAAGACACACGCCCGCTGTAGTGAAGTGTACGAAAATACACAAATGACAAACTGTGGCCGTAGATTAAAATATATCTGCGTCTCACATCCCACGTCTGCTGCTGTCATATTGCCTCTCGCTTGTTAGGATGAATCATGTGACCTGACAAACGCGATCTAACTCTTGGCTTTCACCCGTCTCTGGCTTTACTGTCCATATAACAGTTTTTTGTCTGTTCTTTTGTTGTTTTCTTTGTTTTTTCTTACTTAATTTCGAATATATATAAACTGTCCTGTTCGTTTCGTCTTCACAGAACAGTGTCTTCGTAAAACAATGCCACACACTATTCATATTCCAATTACAAATTCTACAGCTTTTGTAAAAATCAGACCTACCACCCGAACCTCCTCACATATATTGCAAATAGAAATTAATGTTATCGCTAGAATATAAAGATATTCAATACCACTTTTGACATTCAATTTCGGCTTTTGCTCCATGTTACGAGGATGCATTCATATATACAAAAATAATATTAATAATGTTCAAAAAAGTTTTAAACATTATAGTAAGAGATTCTGTTAAGTCCTACTTGTTATCACAAAAGTGTTTTAATTCATGAAGTAGTTGCTAAGTAGCTAAATTAGAAATAGAACGTTTGGAAGATTCTAGAATATTCCAGTATAATCTAGAGAATTCTAGATGATTCCAAAAATATGAAAATTAGGTGTTAGCGAGAGTATTTAGTTGTTAAAAGTATTTGCTGACATTGTCAACTCCGACCTGATTTAGAATTTGTATATCCAGCCGAAAGAATCTCTGCTAAAAATTGCCGACAAACTAAAACCTGAAAGAGAACTTCATGGAACTAAATAGGTAAATTGATCTTTTTGACCCTTTCATTGACCAAACAAAAACTTATTCTTTATAAACACATTTGAGGATTTCCAAAAAGTATAGCACTTAAACTACTTCGCTATCTTAATTGGGTAAAGATACTTGACACCTTCCTTCCCCTTCGTAACACTTACCCATGACTCTACCAGTAGTAAACTCTGTTTTTCTTTTTTTGGATACAAAAAAATTGTATATTTGTAAATATTTTATTTTGTGTTTTTGTAAATTAAATAATTGTCTGTGATATAGCTCTTTCTTTTGGTCAATCATTTTTCTTCTTTTGTTACAATTTATAACACGTAACATTTCATTTATGTGGAGAGCAGGTGTGGCTTTAAACCTCTTTTTTGCAAACTTATTCGGAAGTGAACTTTTCGTAACTCGCTATTCTTTTTCTGCCTGCCTTGTCCTTTCAGGACGTAGGCAATCATGGTCTTCCACGTTTCCCTATCCCTGGTGGCTCTTAGCACACTTTCTCCTGCAACGTCTCGCAGACTCCGTTCTATCATCCACCTGCTCAGGCCCTTCAAATATGTTATCCGCTGCTTTCCTCTGTCTTTTTTCCCACTATCTGGCCTGTTAGTATCATGTCCAATTAACTTTATTTTTATCTTTCTTGTGTTCAGTAATAATTTTCTTTTTGTTTCCATCCTTTCAAAACCTCATCATTGGTCACATGCTCAATCCATGATATCCGCAACATGCTTCTGTAGGACCTCATTTCAATTGCTTCAAGTTTTTCCTTCATCTCCAATAATATTGTCCAGCATTGACTGCCATATTGAAGACCTGACATCACACAGCAATCCAGTACTCTTCTCTTTGTTTCTAGCAAAATTTTCCTATCTCTTAATACTTTACTCAACTTCTGGAACGCGTCTTTTGCCATGCTAATTTGCCTTCGGATTTCTGTGTTTCACTTTCCGTCTTCTGTTAGAACACTTCGCAGATATCCGAATTTTTGTATCTGCTTGGATTTAGTATCCCCGTCCTGTATTTGGCATTTTGGGCTACTTTTTTAGCTTATGTCCATGTATTCGGTTTTCTTGCAGTTTATTTGTAATCCTCTCTTGTCACTCTCTACAACTACTTTCTGTAGGGGGGTTTGTAGCTTCTTTTTTGTGTATGCTGTCGGCACTGTATCATTTGATACAGTTATGTTGTTCACATTGTGGCCTCCGATGACGAATCCTGGCATAACATCTAGGGTCCTCAGAATACTCTCGCTATACAAGTTGAATAGATCCGGTGAAAAGACACATCCTTACGCCCCTTTCTAGCAAGTTATTATTCATTAACTTAGCATAGATTCAAAATACTAAAATGAATCTTTCCAATAATACACAAAATGATCTCGGAATAATTTCCTTGAGTAATTTACTTAAAAACAATATCTTCACTGACGCACAATACCGGAATGATGCACGACAAAGAACGGTATTTATTTGCCTTACCACCGAGGTGGGATGTGGCACAAAGCCTTTTTATAACGAGGAACCCGAGTCCTAACGCCAAGGCAACAATTTCCCATATACCCTGCACATAACAGGGCCGGTTACCTTGTCTAATTTCCCCAAGACGAGACTCTGCCCTTCAGCTGAGCCTAGTCTATGCCCCCCCCCCACACTTTGAGGCAGATAGTCTGACGAGGTTAGAGTTCTAGTTGATGGACACATCCATGACATACAGACTTCTGTCTGAGGTTTTTTTTATATTAAATATTTATGGGAACGTGATCCTAGTAACACCATTCGTTCAGCGGTTACGTTTGCTGCCTGGAGATACGTGTTCGACCACGCGTGTTGCTATCGACACTTTCTTCCTACATAACCCAAGATTATATGAAACCAATTTAGTTACAGTGAGATTTTCGACAGTTTTAGTCAATCTTTTTCCGTGCATTCTTTATTTTTACCAGAAGAAAATAATTAAAATAATCTTAGAATTTTCTGTCACATTTTGCAAACATTCTACGACGTTTGTCGAAGCACCAAGAACAATAATCACCACTCAAGTATTTTTGGTGCTTACAACCTATAAAATAAAAATTATTTCATTTAAGAGGAATGATATGAAGGTCAGTAATATTGTTTTTAGAAATCTGTACATTAATAACAAATGTGCTTTTTATTTTTAATTTTCATTTTGCTGTGTTCTTGAGAAGAACCACGTTTTCGTATTTTTGAATTTCCTACACGGGAAATCTTTTCTGTAGCCTGTTTACGATTCTGGTGTCGACATTTCACGCTGAGACGTGTTGAACAGTCAATATTTTCCCTTCGAAAATAATGACTTTGCACTTACCACCTTTTCTGTCAGTCAATATCAACACTGATACTTATATACAGCGCGATGTAAGTTTAGGAATTCTTACTGACGTATGTACCATATTCTTAACTGTCAGGAAAATCACAGCATAACAGTAAATGAGATAAAAAAAAGTGCTTAAATAGAAGAAAGAATGAAGATGTTTTGAAAATTAAGCTTTTTTTAGGAATTTTTCATCATTCATACTATAAAGGAGTGAATCTATGAAATTTTTTCACACTTTCTATTCAAATCGACTTGCAATTTTTCATGACTACTTTTGTAAATAACGACTGGTGTATTTGCTCCTAATCAGAAGTAACGATTGTTTGCAGTTTGACGTACACACGTGTGAGTACTTGTGTGCGTGTATGTATCCGTGTAGTTATACGTATGGCTATTAGATATTTGCTAAGCGTTTACTAAGGTTACTAAGATATAATCAAAACTATTCTATCATGCAAAATCTTCCACGGGGGAAACATCTTTCCCCGAAAATAGGCTTTCGAAACCATGATTCTTACTTGGAATTACATAATAACTACTAGCGCCGATAAAAAATATGAAGTTATTTCAAGAAGTTTATAGATGACTGAATTTATTCATATAACGTTCTATTTATTTGCAGCGAACCATTTTGAAGCCAACGACCTTTGCTCTTGAACAAATGGAGATTCTCATACATTCATTGAATTATGATATTTTTTTCTAAATATCCATGGCTACATTAACAATACATTCACACCAGATTTTTTTTTCATGATCAAAAATTTCCATCGTCTTTCTCTCTAACGGCTACAATTTCCAAGAATTTAAATGAAATGTCAATTCCCATCTCTTCATTTCCCCATCACCTCGTGTATCATGTTTTTACCTTTCTCATTCTACCTTCGCAACTTTCGTCACACTGGTATTCCTATCATCTTTTCCTCTTTTTCCGACACCCCTTGTAACTGGTTTATCTTTCTCTTAGTCCTCTTTTTGATTAACCTTTCACTTTTCTCTTATGTAGCCCCCTGTGCACAGTGGCAGCACCTCCTTGCTTGTGGGGAAACGAATTTAAAAAAAAAGATTCAAAACTGGCTACATTAATAATACATTCATATTTAGTTTTTCCTTGATGATCAAATATGTTTCTCCTTCATGGCCAGAAAGAACAATTCTTTAATATTTTTCTACATGACCAAAATTCAGTTTTAATTTTTTTTTTTAAATCTTCACAGTATTATCATTAAGCTTACGGCCATATCACGTTGAATACACCGGTTCTCGCTCGATACACCGAAGTGAAGCAACGCTGAGCCTGGTCAGTACTTAGATGGGTGACTGCTTTGGAATACCAGGTGAGTAAGCGTTTAGTGACGGATGTGCGTTATGGTGCAGTGGATATCGACTCGGAAAGAGAAATCGGTGAGCCGCGTTCGAATTCCAGTTGAATACCCTGCATTCACTTAAGCACTTGTACCCTTTAGAAAGGTATTAATCCGTCCCTTCCTTCCAGTTATGAGTTAAATAACAGGGTAGAACTTGGGGACCCAGCCCTTAAAAACAAATGCCAATGAATCTTGATACTCGAAAAGAAAAAAGTATTACTAGACACAAAACTTATATAAAAACAAGAATAAATTGTTGAAAGAAAAAGGTATTACCAGCAATAAAATAAATAAAATTTTGTTGGCAATAAATGACCCGCCGAGGGTGATTTGCCATAAAAACAAAACAACCAACCAACTAAATCATTAAGCTTTACTTTCAGAGTAAAATGCTTACTTTTTCTTTCATTTTCAAAAAGGTCTTTTTATTATTATTTATTCATGATCAAAATGTTTCCTTCAAGTTTTTTTTTTATATGACCAGACTGTTTCTTTTATCTTTTTTATTTTTCGAAAACAATGTGTCTTTCCTCTTTCTTCTACTTCATAAAAGTGAATTTTATATTGTTTCCATCATTTTGCTTTACATCAAAAATGTTTCTTTCATGTGTTTGTTTTCATGCGTAAAATCTTTCTTATTCATGGTCATTATCTCCTCTTTATTATATTTTTAGTTTCGAAAATCTCATTCGCTTATTTATTTCTTAGTTTTTTATGATAATGTTTTTTCATTTTTTTCTCTCATGATCCAAATGTTATAAATTTTCTAAAAAAAAGTTAAAGAGAAATTAATTAGAACCTTTCTATGTTGCAAACTTAGTGCATTAGCTTGATAACGACCAGAAATAGTCGAAATTTCTAGAACAAAATCAATGAGACGGCTGGACAGTTTAATACAAAATTATATCAAAATGTACGAAAACTCATACATTGGCTTGAAGAACTAATTAACAATAAATAGAAAAACTTTGTCTCTTAAGATTGCCTGAAACGAATCTATCTATCTATCTATCTATCTATCTATCTATCTATCTATCTATCTATCTAAATATATATTGTAATTTTGTTATTACAATGGTTTGTAAATGCATAATATCACTACACAAAAATTTTCATGTTTCAGAAATAAAACTATACCTCTTCAGGTGATATGTCAAAATAAATGGCGAAAATGAGTTATTTCTGAAAATAAAAGATGAATTCATGGTTATTAAGAAAATTAGGGAGGGGTAGTTAAAGGAAATGCATTTAGGTATGTCAAATCGTTTAATCAAAATTCAGAATTATGTAACCATGGAGAGTTAATATTTGAGTTATGAAAGGGGGCCGGTTGCCTTGGGATTAAGCATGTCACTTTTATTCTACGTGATCTTTAACTTTTTTGTAATGCCTAAATATATAATATCACATTCAAGCCTGTTTCGCAGCTCATCAGTGTGGCTAGATGCATCCACTTGCCTCCGGCCAGGATCGAAACTCGACCGATTTGGTGTCAGTCAGAGTCGATACTCCCTAAGCCATCGACGCATGGTATCAGAGAAAGGAAATTTTAACGTGTTGTATCTAAGGAGTGTATACACACGCCAGTCACAGGGAGAACTCTATTCATTTCTGAAGAGTCACGCATATAGCTGAAGTGGAAACTGTTTTTAAAGTTTTCTTCTATCTATCTATCTATCTATCTATCTATAAACTATGAAATCTCCACAAATATCCTTAAATGCCTATAATTAGTAACAAAAGCTATTGGTTTATTCCAATGGCTTCTCATACTTACTATGTCTTTTAACTCTCGCTTTGTCATGTGTGACATCACAAGCTGTGATGCGATATTCACTTCCAGCGTCTTGAATGCATGAGTTTGTTATTGCCTGGATATCTTCTATGTAAACAAAAACAGATTGTTATTATCGTTTGTCCGTGTTTATAATATATAATATAATTTTGACATCTTTGAAAATGGCTTATGTAAGCCGAAAGCTTAGATTGGGTTATTAAAAATTATGTATGAATATTGTAATTTTCTTTCTTCATTTAATAATAATGCTGTTAAACTTATCAGAGAATATGAAAACAATTGTCATAAAATAAATAGACAACATATATATATATATATATATATATATATATATATATATATATGCTTTACCTCTGCACCTGACGCCTATCAAGTCTCGCAGCTTTCCTCTCTCGGCAACTCCGACCATGTTGTCTCTCTCAATATTTCTTTCCACTCTCACCCCACCAGGAACCTCCTACCTATAGGACCTCCTACTGCAACCAAAAAGCTGACTGGGACGCCTTTCGCCATTTCCTATGCGACGTCCCTTGGGGCTCCCAGTTGATGACTGTGCCTCTGAGGTTTCGTTATGGGTGAAAGCTGGCATTGGTGCCTTCATACCTAGCAGGAAGTATTGTCTAAAACCTCATTCCTCTCCTTGGTTCTCTCCTGCCTGTTCGGCCGCCATTGCCCACAGGAACCACGACTTCCGACTGTTCCGGAGACAGTCATCTGATCACAATAGGCGCCTATTCACCTCTGCTCGTAATGAGTGCAAGAGAATCCTGAATGACGCCAAGCGGTTGTTTGCTGAGAGAATGAGATTGTGCATAGCTGACCGCAAGTTCGGCTCCAAGGACTATTGGCGGTTATGCAAACGGGTGCTGAACAATAGCAAATCCTCAATCCCTCCTTTAATCAATGAATTTGAGGTTCTCACGTCATCTGCACACAAAGCTGAGTGCTTTGCTCGCAAATTCTCATCCAACTCCACATTTGACTCATCTGGAGTACCTTCACGCGACTTCCCTATTAGAACCGAGGCTAAACTCTACGACATATATATTACATATATATTGACAGTCCTTAAGAAATGTGCTCCTGAACTCTCTCCTGTCCTCCCCTAAACTGGATGACTACTGCCTTTCTGCTTCCTGTTTCACTGCATGCTAGAAGTTCTCTCCAGTCATTCCTGTATTTAAGAACTGTGGTGAACCCTCAAACCCATCAAATTATCGCCCTATCAGCCTTCTACCAATTTTCGGGAAAGTGTTCGAGGCCAGAGTTACAGAGTACATGCTCCAAGCCCTTGACGACTCAGGCGAGGCTCATGATGTTGCTCTGGACATCTCCAAGGCTTTTGGCAGGGTTTGACACTCTGGCCTTCTATGCAAGCTACGAGGTTACGGTGTTACCGGACGCTTGCTTGATCTAATCCAATCTTTTTTAAATAACCGCAAAATGAAGGTCGTTCTGAATGGGCATACCTCTACATTCTACAGCACAAACGCTGGTGTCCCTCAGGGCTCTATCCTAGGCCCGACGCTCTTCCTTATTTTCATAAATGACCTCCCAGATGAGATCAAGAGCCAAGTAGGAATCTATGCAGATGACACCGCAATTTACTCCCGCATAAGTAAGAAACCCGTCGTAGCGGACAAATATAATCTCGCTGCTGACCTTGAACGGGATCTACACTCTGTGGTGAATTGGGGCAAGAAGTAGCTTGTCAATTTCAATGCAACTAAGACCAAGCTGTTGTCTGTCAATCATCGCAGGCAACCTCTCCTGCCTCCCATAAGCATGGACCAAGCGAGTCTCCCTAAGAGCAATACACTGCGCCTTCTCGGCCTTACCCTCTATTCTGATCTTAAGTGGAACCACTACATTGAGTCCATAGCTAAATCCACTGCTAAGAAGGTTGGGTCACTGTGTCGGGGCAGGATGTTTTTCCTGCCTGAATACATCCTGCATATATACAAATCAACCATTCGTCCGTGCATGGAATACTGCTGCCATATATGGTCAGGCGCCCCTGCTGTTCATCTCAGCGTTCTCGACAGGCTCCAAAGGAGAATCAGTAATGTGATAGGTACCGACTTGGTGGTTGGACTACAGCCAAATTCCCACCGACGAGATGTGGCCTCCCTTTGTCTGTTCTATAAATACTTTCATGGCTTCTGCTCCAACGAACTTAAGTCACTGGTGCCTCTGCAACAGGTGTTTACTCGTGCAACCAGATTGGCAACTGGGTCCCACCCATTCACAGTTAGATTAACCAACTGCAGACGACAACTTTACTCCTGCAGCTTCCTCTCTCGCACTTCCCGCCTGTGGAACTCGCTTCCATATTCTTGCTTTCCTGACGGCTCCAACCTCCAGGAATTTAAATGCAATGTCAATACTCATCTATTAACCACTTGACTCTAGTTCTTTCACCACCCCGTATATCCTTTCCTTTCTCTCCACCTTTGCAACTGTCATCAGACCTGTATTCACATCCTTCTCTTGCTCTTTTCCAACTGGTTCGTCTTCCTCTTCACTCTCTTCTACTTAATCTTTTTACTCTTATGTAGCCCCCTGCACATCAGTGGCATTACCGTCTTGCTCGGGGTGATACGATAAAAAATCTTGTCTAAATTATTAAATGAAACATGCATTAATATATATATATATATATATATATAGTCATCCGCAGACAGATCTGTTTCGCTGTATCACAGCTCATCAGTACGGATAGACATCCGATTGCTTTTTACCCAGGATTGAAACCCGACCGAATGGGCGCCAGTCGACGATTTTACCTCTGACCTATGGACGCTCGGTAGAAGAAGGCAGTTTTTTTAGCGTGTATATTATCATTATACACGCCGAATAGCCAGAGTGTTCTAATTCATTACTGAATGAGCAATGCGTATATGCTAGAGTAGCTTCTGTTTTTCAAAGCCTACCATTCTTCCAGAGTGCTCAGTCAGGGTGTGAGAGCGTAAATCTCTCTCTCTCTCTCTCTCTCTGTATATATATATTTATATATATAGAGAGAGAGAGAGTGAGAGAGAGATGTGAATATATGCATCTGTTTGTGTCTGTTTTCATTGTGTCTTTATTCAGTTTACTCTGTTTTGTTGATTATGATATAGATGGTGCAATAACAAAAATAATCATCAAGTTTACATTAGAATTTCAGCGGGAGAATTTAAACAACGTTACTACTCTCATAAACGCTCCTTTTCTAACCCCAATCTAAAATTTTAAACTTTTCTTTCCCAAAAATAAGCAAGTTTAGACATCAATTTAAATTCAAGTTCAAACTTTCTAATAATTCATTTACAATTAAAATACCTTAACATAGTTGTTTCATTTCTTCTTATTAGCCGTATAATTTAATTAAATTATATAATAACTTCCTTTTCTTAAATCTATATTCATTCTAGTTATTTTTCGTTTGAATTTTTTAACTTAAGTTATATTTAACCAGATTTTTTATTATCATTATTCGTGGCCCTTTAACAGTGATCTTGAAAAGCCCTAATTTCGTCTGCCCTGTTTCTTCATTAATTTTATTTCTATTTTTAATTTAAATTTTAATTCTCAATTTATTTCATATAAGCATTCGTTATTGTTATCCGCGCGCCGGGTTTAACAGTTTCCCGTAGACATTATCTGCCTCTTTCTTTCTCCCTACAATTATTCTCGTTTTTCATACCCTATAAACCTATACACACAAACCAATAAGCTAAATTTATTTTCGCATGAAAATTATAATTATAATCCCTTGCGAAATTAGCCTTAAGAAATAAGCTGTTACTAATGGATACATAAAGGCATCCATATTATTTTCACTGATATATATATATAAATATATATATATATCATAATTTTTATTACAATGGTTTATAAATGTATAATATGATTACACAAAAATGTTCATCTTTCAGAACAAAAATGTTCCTCTTCAGATGATATGTTAAAAATAAATGGTGAACATGATTTATTTTAAATTATAAGATTAATTTATGGTTATTTGGAAAATTAGGGTGTGGCTGTTGGAGGAAATGCAATAGGTGTGTCAATATTGTTCAATCAAAATTGAGAATTATGTAAACATGGCACCTTTTAATTTTGTCTTGCTAAGATACATAGTAGGACATTAGATTTAAAACAAATTGCCATATATATATATATATATATATATATATATATATATATATATATCTGAGTGAGTATAGAATAAGGAGAGAAAAAAGAAAAAAATTTTTCCGTCAAAAACATTAATTTAAAACAGTGCTCGATATAATATATGATGTATAGAGCTGTGAATATTTATTATAAATTAAGTTTTAGAACATGTACATAATTTCTTCTATATATGTTCTCTTCTCTACAATCATATGGCTGTTTCAGTATTTGGAACCCAAACACATCATCGGGAAAAATAATCGGTATTTCCCCCGATGATGTGTTTGGGTTCCAAATACTGAAACAGCCATGTGATTGTAGAGAAGAGGACATATATAGAAGAAATTATGTACATGTTCTAAAACCTCATTTATAATATATATATATATATATATATATATATATATATATATATATAAAGCAAAAGAGAGAGATGAATAGATAAAAGAATGAAATGCAAATATCCAGGGGTTTGAAGTGGTACTTGAAGATTTTAAGTCCGATGAACCAGATTTTTTTTTTAATTTGATCCCTACTTAATATATTTTTGTTTCTTTAATGGCTCGGGATTAACATTTTTCAACACTTAATATTTGCTTATATTGAAAGAGAAAAGCGGAATGTTTGTGAGCGTGACTTGCTTAAAGGAAAGACTACAGTGACTAGAGTGCGTCGCTTGCAGCTGTTCATTTGAAACGTTGCTGTTTAGGCAATAACTAAGTCAGAAACAATCGTCGTGATAAGAGATTCTGTTTGTTTGTCATCTCGAGACGGACATTGTTAGTTGGATAATAGGTGCGGCTGCAAGCCATAACATTGTCTCGCGGTCGCGTCTGTGAACAACATATGACAAATGATGTTCGTGGAAAGTACGTAAAATTATCTAACATCGATCAGTTCATAAAAAAAAACTAGAGACGGAATAGAAAAGTTTAGATAAACAATTACTACATTATAACTGATTCCACACAGTAAATTTAAAAAAGCATACATTTCTTAGGACTTACTACATGTTAGGGCGCTCTTCACCTTTTAAGTATAATGAACTGTTCCAGGCACTATAAATGGTGGTAGTGTCGGGAGTTCGACAGAATTACGTGTCAGGCGTGTATTTCCGGTTGTAAACCGGAAGTGATAATTACACTCTACGACGTACAGAGACGTACACATTAATACCTTGTTTTCCTGTGTTATACTAACCACTTTTGTAAATACCATTTCTTCCTTAATGCATTTTATTATTTTATTTTTATTATTATTATATTTCTGTTGTTCGTTGCACAACTCAACACTACACAAAATAAATTGCTTTCTGGAAAGGCATAATCTATAATAATTTTATTAGAAACAGAAGAATAAAAATGTAGAATGTCAAATTTAAGAAAAATAGTTTTAGGTTTTTCTTTAATATTTATAAATCAATTGATAGTATCAGAAGAATCCTTCCAGAAATCGTAATTCCTCAGTTATTCGTTGGATAATTTCTCAAGCGATTAACCATAGTTCCCTTTTAGTGTGATTATTAACTTTGCTTGTAATTTATTATTAAAATTAACTGTGTGGTCTTTCAATAAAATGTAAGCTTTTTTAGTGGATGCTTTTTCCTACCTTATCGGCAATATTTAGTTTGCTAGAAAAATTGGCATCGCGGTCGATTTCCGAAATCATGTTGTATCTCGGGTCGAACATTTTTCAGTAGCAGTGATCTGGCTCATTCTTTTTTCTTCCCTACGCTTCTTTTATACACACACAAACCAATAAGCAAAATTTCTTTCCCCATAATGTTTTGGACTTGCTGACGATATGGATAGTTAAAAATATTTATTGAAATGGCAACCGAATTCAGTAAATTTGAATATTTACATGTAATATATATATGTGCGTTTTGTAGTCTCTGTTTTTAAAAATTCTGGAGAACACTTAAACTCCTCTTTTTATCGCCCTCTCAGCCTGTTATCAATTTTTGGAAAAATGTTCGATGCCGTTATCAATACTGAATTGGTACAGCATCTCACATCCCATAACCTATTCTCTAACAAAAACTATAACTTTCGCTTTGCTAGGTCTACTGCTGATATGCTAAAGACCATCACCAAATACAAATACCAGCCTCTTGACAAGAACAGTGAAGCTCGAACTGTTGCTCTAGATATCTAGAATGCGTTTTACTGTGTTTGACCTGTTGGCCTTTTCGTAAGCTACATACGTACTATAAATGGACGCTTGTTCGATCTAATTTAATCGTTCCTGTCAAATTGCGTAATGAAGGTCGTTTTGAACGGGCATGCTTCCAGATCTTATCCCACGAACACGGGTGTCTCTGAATGCTCTATCCTAGATTATACGCTTTTCCTTATGTTTATTAATGATCTTCCTGGCATAATCAGTTCACAATTAGGCATCTACGCTGATGGCACTATCATTTACTCTTACCTCGGCAAGAAATCAGCTGAGGCTGACAAAGTAAACCATGGTGCTGATCTTGAAAAGTACCTTTACTCTGTTGTGGACTGGAGTAAGAAATGCCTCGTAAATTTTAATGTTTTAAAAACGAAGCTGCTCTCCTTTAATCACTATAGACTAACCCTCTTACCCTTTGTCAGTATGAATCATACTAGTCTCTTAAAAAGCAATACGTTGCGCTTCATTGGCCTCACTCTGTCAGCCGACCCAAAGTGAAACGAATACATGGAAGCTACTACTAGGGAGGTCGGGTCACTGTCAGTCCAAGAAGTTTTTCTCGTCAGAATCCATCTTTCACATATACAAATCTACCATTCGTCCGTGCATTTAATACTGTTAACATATCGGATCTGTCACTCCTGCTATTCATCACTGGGTTAACGACAAAATTCAAAAGAGAATTTGCAATGTAATCGATCTCGACCTAGCAGCTCGACTTGAGTCACTTTCTCGCCGTCGGGATGTGGCTTCCCTGTGTCTTTTCAAAAAATATTTTTACGGCTTCTGCACTGAAGGTTTTATCTCCCTGGTGCTCCCTCTACATAAATTTGCTTGGATTACCAGATTGTCAAGTAGGTGCCAACCTTTTACAGTCAAAACAGTCAAATATAATCCCCACTTCTACTCAATCAGTTTCTTTTCCTGCATTTCTCGCCTGTTGAACTCCCGTCCTATACTTACTTCCCTGATAGCTACAATTTCCAAGAGTAAAATGCAACGTCAACTGCTATATTTTTTCACTTTGGTTCCCAACATTCTAGCCTTTCCCCGCCAATCGCCGTATCTTTTTCTTCTTCCCTCTTGCTCTACTCTCACGCACAATCCTGCTAATCAGTATTTCTATTATTCTCTTATCAGTCAGTTAAGTGCCATATGTTATACACGCTTGGGCGATCATGTCTCGAAAGAGACATGACTGACTGGGCAGAAGATTATCCCGCAGCAGGTTGCCATTGCTTTCTGCAGTAAATTGGTTGCCATCCAAGGCTATAGAACCCAACCTGTCCTATTATTTAACCCATAACTGGAGGGAAGTGACGGATTAATACCTTTCCCAAGGATATTTGCGCGGAAGTGAATGCAAAGAATTCAACTGGAATTTAAACTCGGCTCCCCGATTTCTCGTTCTGAGTCGATATCCACTGCACCACAAACTTTCTCCAAATCTCCCTGTATTTTCTTTTTCTTTTTTTCTCATTCTCCTTTCATGTAGACCTCTGCGCACCAGTGGCAGTATTGCCTTCCTTAGAGCGAAATAAATAATAAATATTTATTGTGCATTCTCTATCGTAATTGACCCTTTGCACAGGTCTAAGCGCTGTAGATTCATAGTACCTTACATGTTTATTATGAGGCAGTGAAGTAAACTGCAATTTCTTTCCGGCATATTCTAGAAGAGATGGGCACATTTTCTGCAGAACTAGCTTGTTTTCTTATATCTGTGTTATATCCCGGGAGGGGATAAACAGAGAAAGAATAGTGCAAGAAATAATTCTTAACACTGAGGATATATGAATAGTGATTTATTATACCTCAGTAGAATAAATCAAATACACGTACACCAACGAACAGTTAACAAGAATAACGATCAAGAAGACAATGTCTCTGTATAGGACGTATGCGTCTGACTTGTGTAGAATGCTTCCGTCTTCTGATGTATAACACTCGTCTAAAGACGATGGCTGTCGTATAATCACGATCACACTGGTACAATGAAAAAGACAGTATTTATTTGCCTTCCCACTAAGGCAAAATGCGGCACAAGTGGGACTCCACGGGCCATATAGCCCGGCCAAAAATTCCTGTCTAATTTACCCCAGTCGTGACTCCACCCTTCGGCATAGTCACGACTGGGTCAATGCTCTCTGCCCGAAGGCAGAGCGCTTGACAGTGCATAGAGTTGTCAGTATAATGACGAAAACTGTATTTACTAGCCTTCCCCCGCAGGCCGGATGTGACACATGGTCATTTTATAGTGGGAATTCCCGGCCATATAGCCGGGCCAAAAAATGTCTGTCTATTTTTACCGAGTCGTGGTTCTACCCTTCGGCGGAACCACGACTGGGTTATTGCTCTCTGCTCGGAAGCAGAGAGCGCCCTCTACCCGAAAGCAGAGGGCTTGACAGTGTCATAGAGTCGTCAATATAATGACGAAAACTGTATTTACTAGCCTTCCCACGTAGGCCGGATGTGACACATGGTCATTTTATAGTGGGAATTCCCGGCCATATAGCCGGGCCAAAAAATGTCTGTCTATTTTTACCGAGTCGTGGTTCTACCCTTCGGCGGAACCACGACTGGGTTATTGCTCTCTGCTCGGAAGCAGAGAGCGCCCTCTACCCGAAAGCAGAGGGCTTGACAGTGTCATAGAGTCGTCAATATAATGACGAAAACTGTATTTACTAGCCTTCCCACGTAGGCCGGATGTGACACATGGTCATTTTATAGTGGGAATTCCCGGCCATATAGCCGGGCCAAAAAATGTCTGTCTATTTTTACCGAGTCGTGGTTCTACCCTTCGGCGGAACCACGACTGGGTTATTGCTCTCTGCTCGGAAGCAGAGAGCGCCCTCTACCCGAAAGCAGAGGGCTTGACAGTGTCATAGAGTCGTCAATATAATGACGAAAACTCTGTAGTTCGTTCCAGTCCCGGTCTTTTATCACTCGGGTCCTACCCATTCATGGGTAGGACAGGATATTTCACTACAACACTTCGATAGCGAAAAAAGCGTCTAACTCCAGATTTGCACAATTTTGTGTGCAATTAGTTGAGAAGTGATGGAAAACTAGCATTATATTCAGCCCGATTCAGTGTAACGCCCAAGGTTGGTATAGAAATTTATAAGCAAAATATTGTTATCGACTTGGGCGTTGCATTGTGGATGCTGGCTGATGTATTGGGTAGAGGCTCGGAATGAACATTTGGAGAGCAGAGATCAAATTTCAGCTTCGTTAGCTACATTTACTTACGCGCTAATATACTCCTGCAGCTTCCTCTCTCGCACTTCCCGCCTGTGGAACTCACTCCCGTATTCTTGCTTTCCTGACGGCTACAACCTCCAGAAATTTAAATGCAAAGTTAATACTCATCTACTAACCACTGGCCTCTAGCTCTCTCCCCTCCCCTGTATAACCTTCCCTTTCTCTCCGCCCATGTATCTGTCATTGCACCTGCTTTCTCAGCTTTCTATTGTTCCTTTCTAACTAGCTTGTACTCCTCACTCTTTTCTAATTAATCTTTATACATTTATGTAACCCCCTGCACATCAGTGGCGTTTCTGCCTTGCTCGGGGTGAAATGACTAAAAAAAAAAAAAAAACTTAGGAAGGGTAGGAATCTATCTCTCCTTAAACTAGCCATGGATAAATAGCAAGAGAAACAGGGGCCTATAGCCTTGATTGGCAACTAGTTGAGAAGAAGGAAAAATCTTACTTAATACCAGCTTGCACAGGGTTGATCTCACAAGATATATCACTGATTGTATGGTTGCTGCACATTTGGTGCCTACTCTAATAGGTTACGAGACTAGAGATTGTGATCGGAGCATTTTTAATTTTGGACCATTTGTGATTATGCATCGTGAAAGTTACAGAATTTGATCTCTCGCGATGATTTTGATATTCACCAGACAGAAAATTTGATAATTTCAGAATAGCAGCATAGTACTAATTTCTTTTTTTCTATGTGCCGTTTCCTTTCAGGATGTAGGCGATCAGGGCCTTCCACCTCACCCTATCAATAGAGGCTCTTAGCACGCTTTCTCCGGTTACACCACCCGAACCTTGCTGTGCCATCCATTTTCTCATGCTCATCAAGTATGATATGCATTTCCCATGTTTCTCTTTCTCTTTATCTGACCTGTGAGTATCAAATTCTTCAAACCTTCTTTCCTCATTCAATTTCCAAGAAACTTCATTTGTTTTTTCTTGATGTTAAGTATTAGTTTCCTTTTCGTTTCAATCTTCTCTAAAACCTCACATAATCGGTCTATGGTATCCTCGGCATTCTTCTGTAGAACCACATTTCGGTTGCTTAAAGTCTCTATTTCAGAATCTCTCTCTCTCTCTCTCTCTCTCTCTTTAAGTCCATCCTTCATCTTTGAGAAGATTGTCCAGCACTCACTGCCATATGCTAATTTGTGACTCCTATACTAATTCCTGTTATTTAACCCATATCCGTCACTTCACTCCATGTATGGGTTAAATAACAGGACAGATTGGGTACTATAGCCTTTGCTGGCAACCAGTCTACCGCAGAAAGCAATGGCAACCTAAGCATGTATCATGTATGGCAGTTAACTGACTGACTGAATATAATAGTTGAAATCATGATTAAGGCTTCTACTGGGCATAAAGTGGGGGATTTATTTTCTATTGTTATAAAGTAATGAACTGACCCCCCACTAATTACTAATTAATGATATCATACATCTCTTCTCCCTCTAGCTATGAGTCAAATAATAGAACAGATTGGGTTCTATAGCCTTTGCTGCAATCAGTCTACCGCAGAAAGCAATGGCAACCTACTGCGGGATAATCTTCTGCCCAGTCAGTCATGTCGCTTTCGAGACATGATTACCCAAAGCGTGTATCACGTATGGCACTTAACTGACTGATACTAATTCCACGAAGCAGACACTGCAGCATCGCAATCATCATATGCTACTAAATATGGATACTATTTATCAAAATAATGCAATGTAGTATTCATAAGCAAATTATTTAAACTACTGTATTAAAGCTTTATTGCTTAGATGGAAATATTTTGACTTGCTTCGGAATGGACACGATTTGAAAAAAACTATCAATCTAATTCGGGTAGTAAGTTATACCTGGATTCGTAATCGGAGGCCACAATTTAAACAACCAAAGGTACGCAGATGATACAGTGCTGATAGTAGGCATGGTAAAGGAAACTACAAGACCTCTTACAGAAGGTAGCAGAAGAAAGTAACAAGAAAGGACTACAAATAAACTGCACGAAAACCGAATGCATGCTCATCAGTAAAAAGGGCAGCCCAAAATGCCAAATACAAGTCGGGAATACCAGAATCAAGCAGGTAGAAAAATTTAAATACCTGGGAAGCGTTATAACGGAAGCCGGAAAGTGCGAAACAGTTATCCAAAGGTGAATTGGCATGGCGAAGGAAGCATTCCAGAAGTTGAGTAAGGTATTAAGAAACAGGACAATTTCGCTAGAAACTAGGAAGAGAGTACTGGATAGCTACGTGATGTCCGTCCTTCAATATGGCAGTGAATGCTGGACAATGCCATCAAAGAAATGTGTTTCTACAGAAGGATGCTGTGAATTTCATCGATCGAGCATGTGTACAATAAGGTCTTGAAATTGATGGAAACAACAACGAAATTAATACTGAGCATCAGGAAGAGACAGCTGAAGTTCCTGGGACACGCAATGAAGAAGGAGGGCCTGGAGAACCTGATACTAGCAGGCAAGACAGAGGGAAAAAGAGACAGGGGAAAGCAACGGATAACATATTTGAAAGACCTAATCAGGTGGTTAACAGAACGAGGATTGCATGGTGCAACAGGAGAAGGCGTGCTCAGAGCCACCAGAGATAGGGAAACGTGGAAAGCCATGATCGCCTACATCCTGAAGGGACTGGTCACATAAAAAAGAAGAATAAGTCAACATAAAAAGTTGCTACCAACTAAATCTGCCTAACCTGACAAATCTATCATTCATATCTTATTAACAGATATTCATTTGAATTAAATTATGGATTTTGACTAATTTAAAAAGAGGTGTCATCACTAAACAGCCCCAAGGAATCTTCATACGAATTTGGCATGCTTTACATGATTATATCTGAAATTGAATATTTGAGTCACGACAATGTCTTGGTAAGGATGTAAACAAAAAAGAAACTCAAATTTAGCATCAGAAAGAGACAGCTGATTTTTATGGGACACGTAATGGAAAAGGGGACTTGAAGTATCTAATACTCGCAGGACGGATAGAGAGATAGAAGGATAGGAGAAAGCAGCACGACACATACTTGATGGACTTGAGCAAATGGATGGTAAAGCGGGGTTTGGGAGAAATACAAAGAGGAAAATGTTAAGAGCGACAATTAGTAGAAGCATGTGGAGGCCCACGAACACCTACCTCTTCAAAGAATACTGCACATAAAGAAGAGTAAATAACTTTCACTAGAAACAAAGACGAGAGTACTAGATTGCTATAAGATGTCAGTTCTTCAATATGGCAGTCAATGCTAGACAATATCATCAAAGATGAAGGAAAAACCTGAAGCAAGTGAAAAGTTGTTCTACAGAAGGATGCTGCGGATATCATGGACCGATCATGTGAGCAATGATGAAGTGTTTGAAAGAATGGAAACAAAAAGTAAATTAATATTGAGCATCAGGAAGAGACAACTAATGTTCCTGGGACATGCAGTGAGGAAGAAGAGCTTGGAGAACCTGATACTAACAGGCCAGATAGAGGGAAAAAGAGACAGAGGAAAGCAGCGGATAACATATTTGAAGGGCGTGAGCAGGTGGATGACAGAACCGGGGTTGGGAGGTGTTACAGGAGAAAGCGTGCTAAGAGCCACCAGAAATAGGGAGACGTGGAAAGCCATGATCGCCTACGTCCTGAAAGGACAAGGCACATAGAAGAAGAAGAAGAAGAAGAAGAAGAAGAAGAAGAAGAAATATTCTCAAAATGACAGAATGCATTAAATGTATTTTCCTCATCAACAAACGTGTTGTCAGTATTCAGAGTTTGCCACATCAAATACAAAAGATGTGTCTCTTAACCTAAAAAGCAATAAATGGTTTCTCATTATCACACGGAGGTACTTGATAGTCTTCTGACCAAATGTTGAAAAAATACGGTACGTTGTTAAATTATTAAGAGTTTCAAAGTTTGCAAACGGACATGCTTTAAGCTAGCATACAGATTGACAATATTAGATTACTCTACACACACACTACCTTTTTTTATAAGAATCAAATGTATTCTAAGAAAATTAAAACCTCTGCTAGACATAATGATGGCAACAGTACAATAATTCCCTCTGTTGTCTTCTTACTTTGCTGATCAGTGGCACTATTCATACGAAATCAAGTATCATTTGAGAGAGAAATGTTAGTACAGTGAAACCTGCCGTATGCGACCCACTTCGTCAGCGAGCACCTATTATTAACAACCGTTTTTCTATGCACGGACGATTTGCTAATGTTAATTGACCCTTAGTGAGCGACCACTTTCAGAACGCGACGAGGGACTGACATCAACGAGTGAAAAACACGGATCAATCGACTGATCCATTTTGGTCGTACACTGCGAACTTCTAAATTAGGAGAAACTAAATGAGTAATCTATTTCATTTTGCTTTGATCTAAGCCAGGAACACTACCTTATTAGTTTGTTATTGTAGTGTTGTATCAGACTGTTATTTCTTGTTGAAATGTACATTGCTTGAGTCCTCGTTACGATCAAACGTTGTCTGTTTTGTACAACATGTATTGCATTTGACATATTCAAGGGATTTATAGCAGTGTCTGTACTGACTTGGATAAATCCAGAAATGGGGAAAATCACAACTATGTCCCTTTCTCAAATGTCTATCTCTATCTTTCCTTTATTTTATGTGTATCTATCTACTTCATTTCTATCTGGGTACATCTATCTCTATCTCTCTGTTTCTCTACCCACGATCGCTGTCAGTTTTCTGTATGTTTTGATGTTTTCCATGTATTATCGCAAATTCTCTTTTGCTATCACTCACTTCTAAGAAAATAACTGAAACCGTATTCTTTTTAAAGTCCACTTAATAAATATTTTTTGTGAATAAGTATTTAGGTCCCTTGTTGACTGTTGTAAATACGTTTTTTCAAATTTTAAAAAGAATTGTGCTGAATAAATTTCTTTAAAGTTAGGCCATTTTCGTGTGTTCTTATTTGTTTATTACAAGATTACATGGCAAAATTCTAATATGTACATTCTGGTGAGTGGAATATACGTTCCTGGTGTAAATATTTCATGACTATGAGTCTTTAGTGAGCGAACACCTGCCGGATGCGAACAGTTTTTGATGGCAGTAGGCGTGGTCGCATACGACAAGTTGCACTGTATTCATTTTTTAAATATTTAAATGTAAGGTCAATAGACACCTCCTAACACACTAACCTGCTCCCATTCTATCAAACACTCTTCCCATCTGCCCAACGCTCATCCTCGCTATCCTTACTCATCTGTCACATTCCTCCTGACATTCACTATGTCTAAACACTCCTTCTCTTTACCTTCCCCTATGTAGCCCCATGCGCAATAGTGGCAGTGGAATGCCTTGCTTTGGGTGAGATGATTAAAAAAAAAAAAGTAATACTAGGCTTACTACCCTTGAAACTGCAGCTTTCTATCGTAACCATTCAGTCCCGGTAATTAAAGCCTGAGAGCCGAGTTCAAATTGTAGCTAAATTCGTTGTATTCAGTTACGCGCAATTATTCTTGGGAAATGTATTAATCCATCTTGCCTCGAGCTATGGGTTAAATAACAGAACAGATTGGGTTCTATATCCTTGGTTGGCAACCATTCTACTGTAGAAAGTAATGGCAGCCTTCTGCGGGAAAATCGTCTCCCAGTCAATCATGTCTCTTTCGGACATAATCGCCCAAGCGTTTATCACGTATCGCACTTAACTGACTGATTAAACATAAATAGCATGACAGATTGGGTTCTATAGCCTTGGTTGGCAACCAGTCTAGCGCAGAAGGTAATGGCCACTTAATGCGGGAAATACTCTACCTAGTCAATCATGTCTCTTTCGAGACATGATCACACGAGGGCGTATCACGTATGGTACTTAACTGACTAAATTAATGACCAAGATCGCATATTCCGAAATGATAAAATAGTTAACGGATTTTAAAGGATAATTTTGATTTTTCACAATCATTTATTAATTAAAACCATTTACAATACTTGTTTTTCTCTTTATTAATATATAATGCTTGACGATCTATTCTGAAATTTAAAAGACGATAGGCAGCATTTTCTAAGCAATCTTTTAAATGGTTTTCTTTCGAGATGTAGGCAATCATAGTCCTTCATATATTCATTTTCTTTATTATGGAGTTATTAGTAATTAATTTCTGGGATCGTTATTAGATTAGATTCACGCGACCACCACGACGTTTTTGAATTCAAAATATTTCTTTCTTTTCAGAAGCGACAATTTTAAACAATATAAGTTACGCAGATGATACAGTGCTGATAGCAAACACAAAAAGAAAACTACAAGACCTCTGACAAAAGGTAGCTGGAGAGAGTGACAAGAAAGGACTACAAATAAAATGCAATAAAACCGAATGCATGGTCATCAGCAAAAAAGGAAGCCAAAATGACAATTACAGGCGATGGACTCTAAAATCAAGCAGGTACAAAAATTTAAATATCTAGGAAGTGTTCTAAAAGAAGACGGAAAGTGCGACACTGAGATCCCCAGGCGAATCGGCATGGCGAAAGAAGCCTTCCAGAAGTTGAGTAAAGTATTAAGAAACAAGAAAATTTCATTAGAAACAAAGAAAAGAGTACTGGATTGCTATGTGATGTCAGTTCTTCAATATGGCAGTGAATGTTGAACAATATCTTCAAAGATGAAGCAAAAGCTTAAAGCAGCTGAAATGTGGTTTTACAGAAGGATGCTGCGGATATCATGGACTGAGCATGTGAGCAATGATGAGGTTTTGAAAAGAATGGAAACGAAAAGGAAATTAATATTGAGCATCAGGAAGGGACAACTGAAGTTCATGGAACATGCAATGAGGAAGGCCGTCTTGGAGAACCTGTTACTAACAGGCCAGATAGAAAGAGAGACAGGGGAAAGCAGCAGATAACATATTTGAAGGACCTGATCAGGTGGCTGAGGGAACGAGGATTGCATGGTGCAACAGGAGAAAGCCTGATAAGAGTCACCAGGGACAGGGAGATGTGGAAATCAATGATCGCCTACGTCCTGAAGGGATATGGCACATAAAAGAAGAAGAAAGTAAAAAAAAAAACAACATTATGTCCTGCTATTTAATTAATAGCTAGAATTACGCTTTTACCAAGACGTTTCCGTGACAAGTTTTACGTCACAGTTTATTTTGAATTTGAACTCATTTCACTGATTTTCCTTTTCCGCGCCAACAATTATTACGGTAGGGCCATATCCTTCCAAGCATTACTCATCATTGATGATAGAGTTTGAGTTTTGCTTAACGGCATATCAACCAATAAATATTTTTTTAATGTTCGCTTACAGTGAGAAGTTTGATTTAGTAAGATTTTGTGAAAATTTTGTATTCATTTGTTATTATTTTGGAAAACTGAAGATGTCTTCTCGTTTTGTATTCAAAAAATGTGTTGCTGGTAATCATGTTTTTCCTTCAATAATGTGTGATAGTAATGATTTCTCTTTCAAAAATGTATTGTTAGTAATAATTTTTCTTCAAAAATGAATATTTTTCTATAAAAGTCTATTTTTATACTTTCATAGTGTTTTGACCCCACTTTGGGGGTTAACCATTTGCTTATAGCTGGGACCCTAACAGGTGCTACCATCCTGGGTCAGGGCGAGCCTGGAAACAACAGCAATTAAGAGGTGGTTCCATGTTTCTCAAAACCCCCAAATCAGAGGCCTTGCTACCGGATGCAGTTTATCGTCATACGCAGGACCATTGATGATAAATATAACCACTGTAGCTTATTATTTCGATCAAAATAATGGCTCACCTCTAATTAAAGACAACATGACTGGCTGAAAGCATAAATTCTATCGCAATCAATATAAAAGGGAAATGAAATGTTCATGACTTTACTTTGTAGGCCAGAATAAAATCATTATTATTAAAGAAATAAATTTGATGTACGTGCCAGTTAAGTGCCATACATGATACACGCTTGGGCGATCATGTCTCGAAAGGGACATATTTGATTTGTTAGAAGATTTTCCCGCAGTAGTTTGCTATTTCTTCCTGCGGTAGACTGGTTACAATCCAAGGCTATAGAACCCAATCTGTTTTGTTATTTGACCCATAGCTAGAGTAAAGAGACGGATTAATACCTTTTACAAGAGTATTTGTGCGTAAGTTGAATGCAGCGAATTCAAATGGAATTCGAACTAAGTTCCTCTGATTTCTAGTTCTAAGACGATATCCACTGCACCACGGTGCACCCCTTAAGTACGGCTAGTGATACTGAAAACATGCATGTTTTCTATCAATACCCGGCCCTTTAAAGAATAAAGAAAGGTTTTTCGTATGTTAAGATAGAGAATTTATGGACAGTGTTTATGAGGAAATACATCGAGAAGTCTATAAAAGGACTCCGAAAGGATGACAACATATCAACACGCTTAGCAAAGTGCCTACACAGAACGTTGGTGTGATATAATTAGATTTATTTAAATAGAATTTATCTATAGAATTTATGGAAGCCATCAAGATAGAAGATAAAGATGAATGTTTGCCAATGTTGTCACATATCTTGAATTCATTGAACTACTATACAAATCATTTCAGCTGAGTATGACTGTGTATGCGGAATGGAAGAAAATATGCATTTTGTACGCCTCTAAATGTATATCAGGTTGCGGAGATTGTCACTGATAAAATGCGGACTGTACTCTATCGTTTTATTATACATAAGCTGTACGTTTGAGAAGAAAACTAGAAAAAGCCAAGAACAGAAGAACTGTTATCTCACTTGGAGATAAGAAACGAAACTAATTAGAATTTTACAAGAAAGAATACAAAAATAAAAGCCAAAATATTTATCTTGAAAATAAGTAGAAAGCAAGAAACAATCATTTTAACGTTGAACAATTGAGACTCATATGAATTCTCTAAAGTAAATCTGATTTGCAGTTTTCTTATTCAATGAAATACAAATAATATTTTCAAATAGTTCTATCTTTAAGAATTTAGAAGATAATAGTGGTGACGTCTTGCTATTTTGTCGTTAACAAAATAACTTTAAAAAGCTTCATTATTCTCACTTAAAGGATTTGCTAATGACAAAATGAAAACTAATTTTCGTTTGTGAAGTTTTCTGAATGTAATCGCGACGAAGAGTATTGTCTACAAATCGTCCATCGACAGAAACATTACTTCAAACAAACTATCACTTTAAATCGGCAAAGTTTGGATTTAGTAACTCAAACTGTAGTTGTATTTCTTCATAGTTTCAAAATGTTTTAGCAACACTTTTAACCGTATGTGAGACGCTATTCTTTAACATTGCTTCATCTTCTACGGAATTTTGACTTCTCTTAAAGAGAAAGAAAGAATTTACATCACAGTTTATCATAAAACTCTTTTATAACTGTTATTTTTAGTCGTTTCACCTCAAGCAAGGCGGTACCGCCACTGATGCGCAGGGGGGCTACATAAGAGTAAATGTTTAGACAAGAGGAGAATGAAGAGAAAGACGGACCAGTTACAGTGGGTGTCAGAGAAAGAGCAAGAGAAGGACAGAAACACAGATGTGAAGACAGTTGCTAAGGCAGAGAGAAAGGAAAAGAACAAGATAGAACAAAATATACAGGGTGATGTGGAAAGAACTGGAGTCAAGAGATGGGTATCGACCTTGCATTTCAATTCCTGGAGATTGTAGCCGTCAGGAAAGCAAGTATACGTAAGGGAGTTCTACAGGCGGGAAGTGCGGAAAAAGAAGCTTTTGGAGTAGAATTGACGGCTGCATTTGTTTGATCTAACTGAAAGTGGGTGGGACCTTGTTGCTATTTTGGTTGCACGAGTAAATTCTAGTGGCGGGTCACCAGTGACCTAAATTCGTCTGAGCAGAAGCCATGAAATTATTTGCAGAATAGACAGAAGAAAGCCACATCCCCACCGGTGAGAAAGTGGCTGGAGTCAAGCTGCCAACCTATCACATTACAGATTCTCCTTTGGAGCCTGTCGAGAACACTGACATGAACAACTAGGGCGCCTGACCATATATGACAGCAGTATTCTATGCACGGACAGATGGTTGATTTGTATATGTGCAAGATAGAATCAGGCGTAAAAAACCTCCTGGCCCGACACGACTAACCAACCTTCCTATCAGTGCATTTCGCTATTGATTCAATGTAATGATTCTACTTGAGGTCGGAAGATAGTTTAAGGCGGAGGAGACGCAATATATTTCAGGGAGACTCACTTGGTCCATGCTTATGGGGGGTGGACAGGAGAAGTTGCCTGTGATGATTGACAGATAGCAGTTTCGTTTTTGAAGCGTTTTCACCAGTGGTAAATTGGCTGAAAACGATAACATTACAAATGCTTATATAGATACTAAGAATATCGTGATATATAAGAATAACTCCGAGCCGCGATGTTTGACAAATTATATTGCTTAGGTTTAAAGACATTTGTGCGATATTCAAGACTGTAACATGCACGGGCGGCATACCAATTGAAACAATGTGGTAAAAAGAACGAAGTTTCTCATTTTTTAGCCCCAATTACAATGTAGAATGAGTTATACTCAACTTATGTTAAAACTTAATTAACGTAATCACTTCAGATTTTAGGAAAATGCCTCCTCGTTACTTTTTTAATTGATTCACCCTAAGCAAGGCAATATTTCCACTGTTGAGTAGAGGGTTAAAAGTAAGAAGAACAAAAAAAAAATTAAAAAAAAAGAGGAGCAAGATACGGGGTGGTTGAAGAAAGAATAAGAGAAAGACGGGAATCAAAGAGATTATATACGGCAATTGATGTTGCACTTAAACTCTTGGAGATTATAACTATCAGGGAAGCAAGTGTACTGAATGGAGTTCCAAAGTCTGAGTCGTGGGCATGACGGTAAATTGCATCCGGTAGCAAGGCCTCTGATTGGAAGTTTGTGAGTAACACCTCTTAATTGCTGTTGTTCCCAGGTCCACCTTTACCAGAGGTAGTAGCACCTGTTAGGGTCCCAGCTATGGGCAAATATTTAACCCCCAAACTGGAGTCAAAACATTATGAAATTATAAAAATGAACTTTTATAGAAATATATACATAAAAATGACTTTTATAGGAAAATATAAATTTTTGAAAGAAAAATATTTCCAACAATACAGTTTTGAAGAAAGAATGCCATAATATACAATTATTACTAGTAATACATATTTTGATACAAAAGTAGAAGACATCTTCAGTTTTTTAAAATAAAAAATTAAAATGTTTTCATCAAAATCTAAATTAACCTTCTCACTATAACTGAACATTAAAAATATCTTAAAGCCCTACCTTTTTGGCATTAAATAACCCACAGAGATTGATATGTCGTTAAACAAAACTCAAAATCAAACCCAAAGTCTGGAAGTGCAAAAAAATAAACATATTAAAAGACTGAGTAGAAAAGGTGGTAACATTTGACCGTTTTCGCTGTAAAAAGGAGCAACCTAGTTGCCAGTCTAGTTGCACGAGTAACTCCGTGTAGAGTGGGCACTAGTGAGATAATCTGATCAGATAAGAAGCCGTGAAAATATTTGTAGAAAAGACACAGGGAACCCGCATCCCGACGATGAGAAAATGACTGAAATCGAGCTTATAAATTGGAATCGATTACATTGCAGATTATACTTTGAATTTTGTCGAACACCTCAAGGTGAATAGCAGTAGCGCCCGACCAGATATAGCAACAGCATTCAACTCACGAACGAATGGTAGATTTGTATATATACAAGATGGATTCTGACGAGAAAAACTTCTTGACCCGACACAATGACCCGAGCTCCCAAGCAGTAGATACTGATTCGATTTAGTCGTTCCACTAAAGATTGGTACTGATAATGAGGCCGAAGAGGCTTTCTGAGAGACTAGCGTCACCAATACTGATGGTAGGTAGGCAAGTTTATCTATGGTGATTAAAAGCGATTTCTTGTCATTCTACCACCGCGTAGAGGTCATTATCAAGAACAACGGCGAGGTTTACTATATCAGCCTTGGCAGATTTCTTATTAAAGCGGGAGTATTATCTGTCATCATATTTAGCTAAACTTTTACTTAGTTTCAATATAAACTTAGTGGGAGAACACTTATAGAGTTACAAAAAAAATAACACATCACTAAATAAATCCCTGGCCTTACTAATAAAGCAACAACTTTTAGACAAAATTTGACTTTATTTATCAACATAGTCTCTTTCTAGGATCATATATGGTTTCCAATGCTTCTCTAACAATTCGATGCATTTTTATAGAACGATTTATCTTTGGCCTCAACATACGCTTAAGTTTCCGATATCACTTCTTCATTGGAGCCAAATATCTTTCCCTGGAGCATTCTTTTAAAGTCTGCAGACAGGTAGTCGTCGCTGAGGGCCAGATTTGGAGAATAGGGTGGATGCAGAAGCAATTCCAAGCGCAATTCATGTAGTTTTGCCAACGTTGCGAACGTCTTGGGACACTGCTTTGTCTTGGTGAAAGATCAGTTTTTCGTCTTCATTTATGGTCGTTTCTTTTTGTGATTTCTTTCTCCAAACTCACTAATAATGCTATATAATATTCACTATTAATAGTTCTTCATTTCTCAAGGTAATCGATGAACAAAGTACCTGGCGCATCTCGAAATACAGAGGCTAAAATCTTGCCTGCTGATGTTTGCATCTTTAGTCGTTTTGGACGGCTTTCATCTGCTGCTGTCCACTCAGCAGACTGTCGATTTGATTCCAGAGTGAAGTGGTGGATCCGTGTTTCATCTACTGTAACATGGTTACACAAAAACTTCTTCTTGTTTCGTTGAAACAGTTGCAAACAACGCTCTGAATCGTCGACGCATTGTTGTGTTTGATCGACTATGAGTAAACATGGCACTCTCTTTGAACACAGCTTTCTCATTGACAAATGTTCATTAAAAATGAATACACTGCTTTCTAATATAATCATCTCCTTTGCTATGTCACGCAACTTCAATTTACTATCGGCCAAAAGGAATTTGTGGATACTTTTGGTGGTTTCCGGGACAAATGCTGATTTTCTGTGACTTAAGCGTTCATCATCATTTGTGTCTGTACGACCACGTTTAAAGTCAGCATACCACCTTTTAACCGTTGTTTCCGATGAAGCAGATTATGAATAACACTTATGAAGCCATTGCTTTGCGTGAACAGTATTGTTCTATCAAAAAGCAATGCTTTATCAACACACGAAATTAAGATTTTTCCATTGTTCGGAAAAATTGCATGAGTAGCTTTACTTAAATATCTGTAATCTGTCAATTAATAAGACGATTAGGCCCAAATTTTGTCACTTGCTATTTGAAGGGTAGTACTTCATAAAAATTATATGAATTTTCTATTAGTGGCGCCATCTATACGCCAGTCTCAGGACGTATTGAGTGATGTGTTAGTAAAACAGTGCTGAACTGTTATGTGATATCTCTCTTTCTGTACGGCAGCGAATGTTGGACAATCTCTACAAAGATGAAGACGAGATTAGAGGCAGCAAACATGTGATTCTACAGAAGGATGCTATGGATATCACGGAGTAAGTATGTGAGAACGAAGGGTGTTGGAGAGAAAAAAAGGAGAAAAAACTCAGGAAGAGACAGTTGAGGTCACTGTAAAACAGAGACCAGAGAAAATCAGTGCGAGACATATTTGATATGTTTAAGCAAATGGATGGCGGGGCGGTGTTTTGGAGAGATACCATGAGGAAAATTATTAAGGAACAAGGAATAGGGGGAAATGAAAGTCCATTATCGCTTACACCTTGAACCAACATTGCACATGAAGATGAATATCTACTTTAAAGCGAAAATTAATTTGCAAACATTAGTATTCATTTATAGACAAACCATTCATTATAAAAAAGAAAAAAATGTCAGAGAATCTTTAATATATTTCCTTTCTGCCTTATTTTTCAGTCTATTCCGTACATATTTTTTGTTATTATGGTCTATTTAGAAAATATAAAGATAAAGCCAATTTTATTATTATATATATATATATATAAGAACTTGTAGGAGGGTTTGAAATGTTAAGTAAGCAATTTATCGAGTTTTATTCGACCTCAACAGAATGCAGAAAGCACTGGGCTATATTTGGGACTCATCAGAAGTACGCATCCGCTACCAGGAATTGAAACCCAGACAGTTGCATTATTAAACGAATGTCATACCAGCTGTACCACAGGCCCCGGTGAGGCAGAGGTAACGAATTAAACTCAATATAGCGTCGCTCATTCACATATTCCGTGATGGAACTCTGCTGGGCTCCTTTTACCCATAGGACTGTGGCTCCCGGGGCCTGTGGTACAGTTGGTATGACATTCGCTTAATAATGCAACTGTCTGGGTTTCAATTCCTGGTAGTGGATGCGCACTGCTGATGAGTCCCAAATATAGGACTAAACGGCCGTCCAGTGCTTTCTGCATTCTATTGAGGTCGAATAAAACTCGATGAATTACTTACTTTATATATATATATATATATATATATATATATATATATATATATATATATATTTACGAGAGTCATTTGAAAGGCTTAACCATTTCAAATTATAATTCTCATTCTATGGGAGGAAACGATTGTCTACAATTGCAGATTGAAATAGAATGATGACGTAAGCATTTCTTTTTGTCATCGTTATCAATTTAGTTTATGTTAAAACGTATTTTCGTCAGTTTGCTCATCCATGAAAAAATAAGTGTCACATAATAACGGGATATGTGAATAAAGTTGCTTTGAACAGGTGGAAGAAATCCAGATTTATTTTTTTAATCATTTCATCCCAAGCAAGGCAGTTTTATGGCCACTGTTGCGCAGGAAGTTATATAGGTTAAAGTGATAAGAAAGAGGATTTAGTTATAGGGGATGTCAGGAGGAGGGTAATAGTCGAATGATAATACCGGCGTAGTGGGGGTGGAGTGGATGGAAAAAGAGCTTGAGAGAAAGGATGCGAGTTAGTGAGATAAAAGATGTCTATTGACCTTACATTTAAATTCCTGAAGATTGTAGCTGTCAGTGAAGCAAGTATATGGAAGGGAACTTCACAGGCAGGAAACGCAAGAAAAGAAGCTGTTAGAGTAGAAATTGCGGTTACATTTTATCGGTTTCACTGTAAAAGGGTGGGACCTAGTTGCTAGTCTAGTGGCTCGTGTAAATTCAAGCATAGGGGCACCAGTGAGCTAAGTTCATTTGAGCAGAAGCCGTGAAAGTACTTGTAGAAGAGTTACATGGAAGCCACGTCACGCCGGTGAGAGAATGACTGCAGCTGAGCTGCCAAGTCAGTATCGATAACCTCAACATTTAGAATTGATATTTTTTTAAAGAAATGAAGCATTTTAGTCAAAGTAAAGAACAAAAATAATTAAAAAAATAGTCAGTCTGTTATGTGCTATACATAATAAACACTTGGGCGATCTTGTTTTAAAAGATACATGAATGCCTTGGTAGATTATTTTCCCGCAGTAGCTTGCTTTTACTTTCTGCGGGAAACTGGTTGCCAGATAATATAGAACCCAATCTGTCTCGCTACTTAACCTATAGATGGTGGTAGAAGTGATGGATTAATACTTTTTCCCTAGGTTATTGGCGCGTAAATGAATGCAAGGTATTCGAATGGAATTCGAACTCGGCTCGACTATTTCTTGTTCCGAGCCAAAATCCACTACTCCACAGTGCCCACCCACATAAAAAACACCTTTATCAAATCTGAAATTCAAGATAATAAAAATTTGACAACCTTGAAATATATATTTTTTTTTTCACTATCTTCAAAAATATTTTAAAAAAACCCGTTGACATCTTTTTATTCTTGTTTTTGGCCAACTTTCCTGTCGAAATCTAAATTTTTCGAAAGCGTAACAGCGGAATGAAGTGCTGACGTCATTAGATCGGAAAGCGATTTTTGATAAAATAGTTACCACAATAATCTGCTATTTATTTCCAGAGTCTTTGTACGTTTTACTCGTCTTTGCGAATTTTTTCCTTAATTACAAATTGTATTTTCTCATTAGTTTCCTTTCAATCCAAAATGGAAAATACCAGCGGCAGGTAACTCTGCATGCTTTTCTACTTTGAAAATAGCAATATTGCAAGAAATTCTACTTATATATAATCTTACGGATTTACGACTTGAAATTATGCCACAATAATCGAATAATGCAAATATTTTTACATATAAATACTTTATACATTTTAAACTAATATGTATGTGCGTGGGAGTTAATATTTTTCATGCCCAAACAAATTTTACTTTTTTTTTCTTTTGTAAATTATTCAAACAGATATCCCTTGCCTATTTGAAAAATTTTCAAAACTTTAAATACATGCATAATTAATGTTTACCGACGAGGCGTGGCTTCTCTCTGTCCCTTCTACAAATATTTTCACGGCTTTTCCTCCGACGAGTTTAGCCCTCTTGTGCAGCTTTTACACGAATTTACTCTAGTTACAAGTCTGGAAACTAGATCCCACCATTTTACAATAATAATAATAATAATAATAATAATAATAATAATAATAATAATAATGTAGCCGCTGTTTCTACTCTATCAGTTAATTTTCTCGCATTTCCTGCCGCTGGAACTCCGTTCTGTATACTTGTTTACCTGATAGCTGCAATCTCTACGAGTTTAACTGCAACGTCAATTACCATTTCTTGTCTCATTGACTCATATCCTTCTCTTATCATTTCCCTGATATCGCCTGTTCCGTTTTCTTCTCTTATGTAGCCCATCTGCGGATCAGTGGCAATACTGTTTTGCTTGGGGTGAAACGATTCAATCAGTTCTGTGCCATACGTAAAACACGCTTGGGCGATCATGTCTCGAAAGAGAAATGACTGACTGGGCAGAAGATTATCCCGCAGTAGGTTGCCATTGCTTTCTGCGGTAGACTGGTTGCCAGCCAAGGCTATAGAGCCCAATCTGTCCTGTTATTTAACCCATGACTGGAAGGAAGAGACCTTTCCCAAGTGTATGTGCGCGTAAGTGAATGCAATGAATTCAGATGGAATTCGAACTCGGCTCCCCGATTTCTCGTTCCAAGCCAATATCCACTGCACCACAATGCACATCCGGTTTGAAACGATTATATATAAAAAATGCACCTTAAAACAACCGTTTTGAACAAAAAGTTTTAAAACGTTAGCATTTGACACATTCAAATGCGAGTATCAAATAAAGGTAATGTTCAAAGGAATGAAGTCAATGTAAGTAGTTTTAAAATTGACGCAATAATGCCTGTCATCTGGCAAATAATTAAATCTTATCCTATTAAAACAGAGATCATATTAAAAGCTTAAGTTTGCTATCTTATATATTATAAGCCTACCATTTATCTATGCCTTAAATATTACTGTATTTACTAGCCTTCCCACGCAAGGCCGGATGTGACACATGGTCATTTTAATGTGGGTATTCCCGGCCATATAGCCGGGCCAAAAATATGTCTGTCTATTTTTACCGAGTCGTGGTTCTACCCTTCGGCGGAACCACGACTGGGTTTGTGCTCTCTGCTCGGAAGCAGAGAGCGCCCCCTGCCCGAAGGCAGAGAACTGACAGTGTAAAGGCAGTTACAGCGAGGCAACTACAACTTAAATATTACTATCACATCTGATCTGATGCACCTACTATATATTTCTGGAGTCTTGTCAGAACACAAAGAAGGATCTGCAATGTTATTGGTCCTGATATGACAGCTGGGCTTTATTTCTTTTCCCACCGCTGTAACGTTACTTCCCTGTGCCTTTTTCTTAATAAATACTTTCAGGGTAATTCTAATGATATTTTTTCTCTATAGTATTTTTTTTAATCATTTCACTCCGAGCAAGGCGGAAACGCCACTGATGTGCAGGGGGTTACATAAATGTAAAAAGATTAATTAGAAAAGAGTGAGGAGTACAAACTAGTTAGAAAGGAACAATAGAAAGCTGAGAAAGCAGGTGCAATGACAGATACATAGGTGGAGAGAAAGGGTAGGTTATACAGGGGAGGGGAGAGAGCTAGAGGCCAGTGGTTAGTAGATGAGTATTGACTTTGCATTTAAATTTCTGGAGTTTGTAGCTGTCAGGAAAGCAAGAATGCGGGAGCGAGTTCCACAGGCGGGAAGTGCGAGAGAGGAAGCTGCAGGAGTAGAATTGTCGTCTGCATTTGGCTAACCTGACTGTGAATAGGTTGGACCCAGTTGCCAGTCTGGTTGCACGAGTAAACACCTGTTGAGGAGGCATCAGTGACTTAAGCTCATCCGAGCAGAAGTTATGAAAGTATTTATAGAAGAGACAGAGGGAGGCCACATTTCGACGATGGGGAAGTGGCTGCAGTCGAGTCGCCAGATCAGTACCTATCACATTACAGACTCTCCTTTGGAGCTTGTCAAGAACACTGAGGAGAACGGCAGGGGCACCTGACCATAAATGGCAGCAGTACTCCATGCATGAATGGATGGTTGACTTGTATATATGCAGGATGGATTCAATTGGAAAAAACATCCTGGATCGACATAGTGACCCAATCTTCTTAGCAGTAGATTTTGCTATGGATTCAATATAGTGGTTCCATTTGAGGTCTGAGGACAGGGTAAGTCCGAGGAGGCGTAGTGTATTACTCTCAGGGAGAATCACTTGGTCCATGCTTATGGGAGGCAGAAGAGGTTGCCTGTAATGGTTGACAGACAACAGCTTGGTCTTAGATGAATTGAAGTTGACAAGCAACTTCTTGCCCCAGTTAAGCGCAGTATTATATTAGCAGCAAATTTCAATCAGTTTACAGTTGTAATGCCTAGATATAACCGTATGGTTTATGCTAACAGTTTCTTCCCTCGCACTTCTCTCTTGTGGAATTCTCTTCCAGCTTTTTGCTTTGCAGTCAACATTAAAATTCAGTGTCAATTATTATCAACAGTCTTCTTAATTCCTCTACTTTCATTATTCTCTTTGTATGATAGTGTTTTTGTTTCAAATTTTTAAACAGTCAGTAGCCACTTGTATCTTAGTGGCTTTATTATCTTGATTGGGATTGAAATATTTAACATTATAATTATTTATTTCTGTAGAATTTAATAACAAATTTTATAGTCGAGTAAAGCTGTAAAAACTTTCGTTATTAATCGAAGAGCTTCGTCTCAAAAATACGTTGTTGGAAGGAAGCAAAAATTTAAGTAGTCGGAAAAGTAATAAGAGTTTCAAAATAACATAGAAAATCATAGTTTTTATGTCAAAGAATACTCGAATACCTTTGTTTCTATTATAATACGAGTGAGCCCGTGCCGTCTAAAATAACGGCAAAATATTTATATCGATATGCCAACTAAAATGATGGAGAAAAAAATAATCCCAATATCTGAGCATGTCAGGAAATATAGCTACTCACAGCTGTTTACATATTGTTCATTCAGCAATGAATTTGAACACTCTCGGCTACTGGCGTGTGTTTACATTGTGTATATAGCACGCTAAAATCTGCCTTCTTCCGTCGAGTGCCCATAGATTAGAGGTAGAATTGTATGTGTGTGTCAATAAGAACGGTTGAAGTCCGGCCTTGATAGTAATTACGGCTCTTTGCAATGTTGCAGTATGTAGCACGACGTTTAGAATCAGACCGGGGTTGCTGTTGGAGCCAATATGATGCGAAACCCGAAATCGGCGATGAGAACAGCGCATCTAAGATGTATGATTTGGCTATATATATATTGAATAATATAGACATACAAATGGGTCCGTGCCATCAAAAATGACCGCAAAATATTTATATCGATATGCCGTACAATATGATGCCAACATATATATTGATGTACCTACTGAGTATTTTACATCAAGACATAAGAAAAAAAAAAAAAGAAAAAGAAAAAAAAGAAAACCAAACTCCTGAGGGTAACAGTAGGGGAATATAAATATACTAGCAGTATAGGCCGGCGTTGCTCGGATGTTATGAAAGCTTTAAAACTAATCCATGGTCCTGGAGCTCAGACTCGTTGAACATGGGCACGAAATACTAAAAAGCAAAAGTTGTTTCCAGTTAAAGCGAAACCGTAGACTGAACGAAAGATGAATGGATGTAAGTCAAATTTTGATTTCCTGGTATCGATATCAAATAAGTTTTCTTCGTCGTAAACTGAATTTTGAAGGCTAAATAAGTCCTCTGAGTAAATGGTATTATGGCTGAGACTAAGAACTACAATTATACCTACTTAGAGCCAAACCCGAAGCAAAAACTAAAATAAAAGTGTTGAAAAAATACAGACATACAGGCAGATAAACACATACACACACACAAACATCTTGCCTTTAATATATATATATATATATATTATCGATTTTCTGCACTATTGTAAGAACTGCAACCTTGAAACTTCTAAATATCGTTTCTTATGTCTTTGACTATGAGTGTATCAAATTTGATTAAAATTGGACCACTTCTTCTATAACCAGATTTTTTTTTATTATCGATTTTCGATATTTATCGGGGGGTACCTCGACACAAAACCTAGCTAAGAACACTCACAGACGCTTATAGTACAACGGTGTAAATTGTCAAGAAAATCAGTTCAGCCGTTTCGGAGTCTATAGGTAACGACGCACACACACACACACATCCATGCACACAGACAAAGTTCCATTTATAAATAAGTTTAGATAATAGAGAGGGTGATTTTTTTTTTTTTTGCTTTCTTGACAACTATCTGCAGAGATATTTAATACAAACGTTTTATAAAATAGCAAACTCAAAAAGTTACGACGCTTATAAAATGCATTTTTGTCATATTTCTTAACGTTCTAAAAAGTAATATATTAACATTTGTTCCAATAGTAATATAGAATATTCGGTTTATTATGGTGTATTGTATCGCTATACCAAATATTCTACGGACGGGTTATCATTTGAAGCAAATGTTCAAAAGAGAATTGATTGACGTCTCACGTGATCAGTTCACAGTCCAACCGATGTTCATCTTGATCGTTACTTACTATGCGTTGATGCGGTTCTACGGAAGATTAACTGATTGGCGTCTGTGCTGATTGTGGCGCAGTGCAAACTATTGTCATCACGCTAAACATTCCACTGAGACACATTATTCTGAGCTATCATTTAAACACACACATACAAACATGTATGCACAAGCATCCATACACGAACTACAGACACTCAGTCAGTTAAGTGCCAAACGTGATACACACTTGGGCGATCATGTCTCGAAAGAGACATAACTGACTGGGCAGAAGATTATCCCGCAGTAGTTTGCCATTGCTTTCTGCGGTAGACTTGTTGCCGACCAAGGCTATAGAACCCAATCTGTCCTGTTATTTAACCCATAACTGGAAGGAAGAGACGGATTAATACCTTTCCCAAGGGTATTTGCGCGTAAGTGAATGCAATAATTTTTTTCTGGAATTCGAACTCGGCTCCCCGATTTCTCGTTCTGAGCCGATATCCAACGCACCACAACGCACATCCCGAACTACAGTACATGTATATATAAAAGACAAGATATGTGTGTGTCTGTCAGTATGTATGGAGGTTATACAAATCCACAATTTATCCGATCCTCATCAACCTTCACACAACTATTCTTTAGGCTTCCGGCCAGGTCATGGGCTACCTATTTTTTCCGATTCCCCACCGATATATATATATATATATATATATATATATATATATATATATATATATATATGTATATATAAAGGCAATATATTTTTGTGTCTCTTTCTGTCTGTATGATCTTTATACATATCCACAGTTTTTATCCGATCCTCACCAACCTTCGTACAAATATTCTTTATGCTTCCGGTCAGGTCATGGGCTACTTATTTTTTCCGGTTTATCTCCGATATTGGAAATAGATACCCTGATATCCGGTCTGGTCTGATCAAGATCAGGATTTCCGCCCTTTTATCGTGGTTCCTGCTGCAGAATTTGCTCTGACTTGGTAAAATTCTAGTTTTTAGTCTTAAGCATTAGTAGATCTTCTTAGACGACTCATTTTTCCCGATATCGGAAATCGATACCCCCGATATTCTATCAAATCATATCAAAAACCGATATTCAGCCCTCATAATGGATTACTTTCTCCCATTTTAGTCCCGATGGGTACGATAAGTATTCATGGACTTAGGTTAGTTTATCCTTGGATGACTTATTTGACTCCGATATTGGAAATCGATACCCCGATATCCTATTGGGTTTGATCAAAATCAGGTTTTCAACCATTTTATTTTGGTTTTTGCTTCGAGTTTTGCTCTAAGTAAGTATAATTGTAGTTCTTAGTCTCAGCCATCATATCACTTACTCAGATTACTTATTTACCCTTCAAAAATTCAGTTTGTGGCGGAAAACTTGTTTGACATTGATACCGGAAATCAAAACTTAACTTATATCCATTTATTTTAGTAAGTTCTACGACTTCGATATCAAAACTTTTTAACAACCTACGTTTTTCGTGCCAACGTCCAAAAATCTGTTCCAGGACCATGGATTAGTTTTAATTAGGTACCTTCACTAATGAAAAACGACACCAACTTAACGAAAATAAAGTTTTATAGTCAAAATATTGATATTATCATTAAGAGGAACGATCAAATAATTTTTTAATCATTTTTTAAATTTTTTTAATCCTTTCTAACACGTTCGAAATTTTGGTTAGAATGCTTGTTTTGTTTACGTCTTCTACAAAGATTAATATTGATTTTTTGCGCTTATTTTCGGTTGAAAACACATTAATTTGAAAATTCTTGTACAAATCAAATAATTGTCCGATTCTAATGAAATTTTCAGAACTTATTCACAAATGAATGACATTATTTTTAAATGGTTTCTTTTAGAAAATATTTGTAAAAATAAATTTTTTAAATGTTTCCCCTCCTACACTTAATTTCATAGAATTTAGCACAGAACCTTCTCGTTTATTGAATTTGTTTTGTTTTTTTTTTGTTAAAAGTAGAAGTCATAAGAAAATGCAAATCATCTACTTTTTTAAATTTGTACCATTTAACTGGAAATCTGAATGAATTGAAAAATAAAGAATCCAATAAAACTATGACATTACTTAATTAGAAAAGCTTTAATTGTTTTTGTAAATAAGAAATATTAAGGACATTATTGTCTGAAGAAATAAACTTTTTCTGATGAATAATAAATGTTTACAAGAATTTTTCGTTTTTTTCTACATTTTAATTATAATAATTTATAATAATTTAAAGTTGTGTAAAATTTTGTATTAACACAAACGTGTTAATACAAAATTTTACACAACTTTAAATTAAAATACAAAACTTAAATTAATACAAAATTAAATTAAATTAAAATACAAAACTTTAAATTAATACAAAATTTACACAACTTTAAATATCATTGAATGTGATATAGTAATTAATTGGAAACGAAATTTACAAGTGCAAAATTGCAAAGATTAATAAAATTAGTTACGCTATTTTTTTTAAAGTAATTTTTAATTTATTATATTTTTACTTTATTTTCATGTATGGTACACTGAAAGTGCCATTATTATGAAATTTAAGAGTGTTGTCCCTTCACTTAAATTTATGAAAATTGTCGGTTTTGGGCATGCGTACAACCTGTTATCACCTAATAACTCACGAATCCGTCAAATCTTCGATCAGATGAACACGACCAATCGTTAATGATTGGATGTATATTACTTTTTGATGCTATAAGTAATATTTCTTTTCAAATCAGCTTAATTTAACTTTCAATTTTCTAATTTTACTAAAATAAAGTGTCAGAAATCTTTTGAAATATTTTTAAAATCGATAAATTTTTGTTTGTTTACAAATTTCTTAAGATTAAGAAAATGGCCGTTTTTAAGAAAATTTAAGAAATTGAAATTAAATGCGATTTCAAATCTATATAATTTCTATCTGAAATACACCAGAAATTTTTGCTGAATGGAAATAATAAATTTAATCATTAAAATTTTAATTAAATCTAAAATGAAATCTTCAAGAATGTTTTTTAATTTTAAGAATTTCATTTTAAAATCATGTATCGAAAACATATACTGAAAAGTTGAGGTACCTAGAATGCTTTCATTACATCGGAGCAACGCGGGGCTATACTGCTAGTCTCAGTATAAATGAAAAAAACGTGGTCCTATTTTAATCAAATTTGATACACTCATAGACAAAGACATGAGAAAGGATATTCAGAAGTTTCAAGGTTGCAGTTCTTACAATAGTGCAGAAAATCGATAATATATACATATATAAAAGGCAAGATGTTTGTGTGTGTGTCTGTTTATCTGCCTGTATGTCTATTTTTTCAGCCCTTTTATTTTAGTTTTTGCTTCGGATTTGGTTCTAAGTAGGTATAATTGTAGTTCTTAGTCTCAGCCATGATACCATTTACTCAGAGGACTTATTTAGCCTTCAAAATTCAGTTTACGATGAAAAAACTTATTTGATATCGATACCAGGAAATCCAAATTTGACTTACATCTATTCATTTTTCCTTTAGTCTACCGTTTTGCTTTAACTGGAAACAACTATTGCTTTTTAGCCTTTCTTGCCAACGTCCAAAGAGTCTGAGCTCCAAGACCATGGATTAGTTTTAAAGCTTTCATTACACCCGAGCAACACCGGGCTATACTGCTAGTTATAGATAAATTGAGGAACACTCAAGCAAAGCGAGAAATGAAGCAAACTACAAAAGCAACGGAATTGTTTAGAAATTAAGACGAGCTATGAGTAGGCTTTTAGAAATATTTCAATTCATCAAAACTTACAAAAATTATCACTGCCATCAAACATCGTTAGATCACAATAAGAATCTATGTTATGCTTATAAAATATAAAAATTCCGCGCTATTCATCTGAAGAACATTTTGTTTGTTCACTTCTTGAACAATTTTTCACCTCAAAAAACGATTACCAAAGCAAAGAAGAATGTTTATTTTTTTTTAATGTTGCTATCATTTTTTTTTTCATTTGGTCTAGAAATTCTTTTTTGAATATTGATTATATTTTATAACATTTTTTATTTTCTTATTTCTTTTTCTTTGTATTACACATTTTTTTTACTTAAACAAATTTTCCTTCCAAACGTTATTTTAGTTTATATGTTTTATAATTACTATTTTTTTTGTGTTTCTTTTTCCCCTGTTTTTTTTTTTGCCCAAATTCATTGTTTAACCATCGTTCTATTTTAACTCTTCGAAACATTATTAATGTTGATGTTTCCTATTTCTTCTTGCTAAAATGAAGCCGTTCATCCTTATTTCTAGATAAATCAACTCTAAAATTTTCTTAGTGTGTCTTGACTTAAATCTTCGATGTTTAGCCCCTACATATTTCCTCTCTTTTTCTTCTCATTACACACACATTCTTTACCTTTCGTGCTCACGAGTACATTCTCGTTCATTTACACTCCCATTTCTCTGTTGGCCTCTTAAATCTCACCTCCAATTTCCAGACGCCATTCATTTTCTTTCGTGCTTGCAAAACATTTCCACTTTTGGTCTTTTTGGCCGGAAGTTTTACCTTCGCCAATCAAAGTTCCTTTCACTTTCAAAAACGAATCATCAGAAAGTTAGACGAACAGACTGCTAATTTACGACTAAGGAAATAGCTACACTTATTTTGTTAACAATTTCTTGCCATGTGTGTGTGTGCACGTGCGCGTGTGTGTGCGTGACTGCGTTTGTTTCTCCCCGTGTCTGTTTCTGTGTGTGATTCTCTCCGTTGTAGAAAACTTGAATATTTACTTTACATTTTCAAAAAGATAATAAAGTAATTGCATGTTTCTTTTTCCATAATTAAAATTAAAGACTTCCAATAGTCACAGTCCTTAATTATCTCATAATGATAATTGACTACTCAAAGAGCTTAAATAAGTATTATTTACTCTTTGCATACATTCAGTATTTACTTTGAAAAATGAATATAATAACTAACTGGTTACAAAATTGTTTAATTTTGGTTATTCTACAACAAAGATAACATGTTATGCTCTTCAAGTTCATTCTAATATGGAGGGAGAAGAGGTCGATGAAAACATTTCTCAAGGGTATAATTGCGTAAGTGAATACGACGAATTTAAGCGGAACTCGAAATTGGCTCGTCTCGAGCTGATATTCAATGCACCACCACGCATTTGATATTAGATCGGTTAAAATTAAACCTTCCTTGACCACATTAAAAGGAAATGCTTGCTTTTTTATAAAATTTTCTTTAAAAAACTTGTTCTTCTTCTTTTATATGCCCTGTCCCTTCAAGACGTAGGCGATCATGGTTCTCCACGTTTCCCTATCCTTAGTGGTTTTCAGCACGATTTCTCCTGTTACACCGTGCAATCCTCGTTCTGTCTTCCACCTGATTAGGTCCTTCAAATATGTTATCCATTGCTTTCCTCTTTCTCTTTTCCCCTCCTTCTGGCCTGTTAGTATCAGGTTCTCCAGGCGCTCCTTCCTCATTGCGTGTCCCAGGAACTTCATCTGTCTCTTCCTGATGCTCAGTATTAATTTCCTTTTTGTTTCCATCATTTCCAAGACCTCATCATTGCTCACATGCTCAATCCATGATATTCGCAGCATCGTTCTGTAGAAACACATTTCAGTTGCTTCAAGTTTTTTTTTCACCTTTGATGGTATTGTTCAGCATTCACTGCCATATTGAAGGACGGATATCACGTAGCAATCCAGTACTCTCTTCCTAGTTTCTAGCGAAATTGTCCTGTTTCTTAATACCTTACTCAACTTCTGTAATGCTTTTTTCACCATGCCATTTCGCCTTCGGATCTCTGTGTTGCACTTTCCGCCTTCTGTTATAACGCTTCGCAGGTATTTAAATCTTTGTACCTGCATGATTCTGGTATCCCCGCCCTGTATTTGTCATTTTGGGCTGCCCTTTTTACTGATGATCATGCATTCGGTTTTCATGCAGTTTATTTGTATTCCTTGCTTGTTACTTTCTTCTGCTACCTTCTGTAACATTACTTAAAATATAAATACAGCAACAAGGCAAAAAGTAACAAATGCAGAATCGTTCTCAGTTCTTATTTTTTTAATCATTTCACCTCAAGCAATGCATTCCACTGCCACTATTGCACAGGGGGGGGTTACATAGGGGAATTGATGAGAATAAGTGGTTAGTTATAGGAAATGTCGGAAGGAGGGTGATAGACGGATGAGGATACCGAAGATGAGGGTTGAAAACATGGGAAGAGTTTTTGAGAGAATGGATGCGAGTTAGTGTGATAAGAGCTGTCTATTGACCTTACATTTAAATTCCTGGTGATTGTAGCAGTCAGGAAAGCAAGTATATGGAAGGGAATTCTACAGTCGGGAACTGCAACAAAAGAAGCTGTTAGAGTAAAAATTGCGGTTACATCTTATATGTTTCACTGTAAAAGAGTGGGACCTAGTTGCTAATCAAGTATCTCGTGCAAATTCATATCTAAGGCGCACCAGTGATCTAAGTTCATCGGAGCAGAAGCCGTGAAAGTATTTATAGAAGAGGCATAGGGAAGCCACATTATGCCGGTGAGAGAGTGACTGCAGCCGGGCTGCCAAGTCGTTATCGATCGCATTAGAGATTTTCCGTTGTATTTTGTCAAGAACCCTGAGGAGAATAGCAGGAGCACTCGACCAGATGTGGCAGCAGTATTCAATACACGGGCGGATGGTAGATTTATATATGTGCAGGATGGATTTAGACGGGAAAAAACTTCCGGGCCCTGCACATAGAACCGACTTTCATAGCAGTGGATTTAGCAATGGATTCGATATAGTCATTCCACTTGAGGTCCGCTGAGAGTGTGAGGCCAAGGAGGCGAAGTATTTTACTCTCAGGGAGGCAAAATCTTTTTTTATTTTCTGTTATTCGATAAAGATATAACCTTACGAATTAAATTAAATGAAATTTATTGATAAAATGCAAAATAAAAATAGTCATGAAAAAAAAGGCTTCACAAAGCCTAAAAATAGAATATTTAGAAAAGGTTGACAGGATAAGTGAACTTTCACGACGTAACTCTGACGTCAGTCAGTGTCATGTTGCGGTGCAGTGGATATCAATTCGAAACAAGAAATCGAAGGATCGGCAATGTAATTGGTCCTGATCTGACATCTAGATTTCAGTCACTTTCTCAGCGACCTGACGTGGCTTCTTTCTGTCTTTTCTACAAATATTTTAATAACAACTGCCCTGATGAGATTTTTCCCATGGTGCCCCGTTCGCGTGAACTTAATAGTGATACTAGATTGGCACCTTGGTCCCACCGTTTTACGGTTGAAATAGTTTAATGTAACCGACACTTCTACTCCAGTAGTTTCTTTTCTCACATTTCTCGCCTGTGGAACTCCCTTCCGTTTACTTGCTTTCATGATAGCTACAATCGCCAAAAATTTAAATGCAACGTCAATTGCCATATTCTATCTTCATGAATTCAATTCATCTTTTATCCTTTCTTTAGTACCTTATATACCCAGTTTTTCCCCGCTGTAACCCCCTGCGAACGAATGTTCTTCTCGCTTAGCTTTGGGTTAAGTGCTAAAAAGGTTAGGTAAACAAAAACAGTATAAAGCAATACACATTACGAAATAATACATAGATAACTTACGCGCAGATAGCCTGATAAAAGGTATTATTCCAACACTTCTCTCTTCATCTATGGGTTAAATAGCTAGACAGATTGGGTTTTAAAGCCTTGGTTGGCAACCAGTTTGCCGCAAAATTAATGACAATTTATGTATCACGTTGGCTCTTAACTGACTGAACTCTGATTTAAGAACAGAAAAATTAAGATTTCTAAAAGATTATTGTAAATAAAAGGTCACGTACATGTTTGCATCTGTAGAAACATGCAAATGTATCGATACACTCATGCATATATGTGTTTGCATATTTACATAGATATTGTCATGGTGGTATCATCCATTCAACGGAATGAACTCTTCCTACAACTACATATACTTCCCCTCACAAGAGGTGAAGTAGATCAGCAGACGAGCAGAATGAGAGCAATAGGCAGAGATAGCCAAGACTTCTACCGTAAGACCATTGCGAGTCCCAAATCTAGTAGTACTACCTAACCTTTGTTTATCTTTCTACTAACAGTATTTATATTTTACCGTGTTTAATATATATATATATATATATATATATATATATATATATATATATATATATATCGTGATTTCCTATTTTTGGTTGTTTTTGTGTTATTTCTTGCTGGACTCTTAACCGGGTCCACGACAGATACGCATACTTTTATTTACACATGTGCATGTATGTCCCAGGTATAATTCTGTACGAAAATGTGAACAATATTTCTTAAATATACGACTCCTTCGCACGCGCGTTTGTTCAAGCATCCATGTGCTTCTGTGTGTATTTCAAAGAAACACGAAATACATTTTTCTTCACTATTTTTTTTTTACCTGACTGATAATTTTCTTTTATTTTTTGTTATTCTCATCTGCAACTATAAGATAAAAACCACACATTTACCTGCAATTGAACGATTTTCATTTAATTTTACTTACATGTACTGAGGCTAAACTTGATATCAGCCACCTCCAGTATGACAAACAAAATTTACCCACTTGGAAGTATGAACCGGACACACATATTTTCATTAAATTAGTCGTTATTTTTAATCTTGACCCCCTTTCTAAACCAAAATCTTTTTTCAGGTACGTCTTTAACCGATAGAAAAATATTACAGTTAAATCCATTAGGTTGAACAAGAGAGGGTGATTTTTATTTGCGTGCAATTTAATTCAATTCTTTCCTTAATTACAAACAAATTTAATTACTTTCGTGGCGTTTGAATAACCTGGAAAAATTTACTTTTAATTTTAGTAAGAAGAGAACATGAAAATTCATTTACATTGTTATGACTATTGTCCTCATCTTTATTGCCATGTTTACATTGTTTTGGCCGTTGTACGCTCCGGACTTCTTCAGGTACTAGGAGTTTTGAACCGAACCCTTTATTAAAATCACTGGAGTCTATCAGTTTTATTCGATTGCGATGCCACTTCTGGCAGCCATGTAATTATCTCCATTTAACTTAACACTCTAAGTGATTTGTTCACCACTGCTGTAGCTTGTTATTAACTCACAACTCTTTGGGTCAAGTCTCTGGAATTAAACAACGCATATATCCACTGGTCCATGTGTCCTTGAGACGTATTGTTATGACCAAGGGCGCATTCCAGAAGCTGAGTAGAGTATTGACAGACAGGAAATTTTACTGGAAACAAAGAAGAGCGTACTAGATTGTTATGTTATGTCTGTTCTTCAGTATAGTAGCAAATGCTAGAAAATCTCATCAAAGATGAAAGAAAAACCAGAAGCGACCGAAATGTGGTTCTACAAAAAGATGATGAGGATACCATGGACGGAACACGTGATCAACAACAAGGTTTTGGAGAGGATGGGCACGAAATGTAAATGATACTTAACATCAGGAAAAGTCAGCTGATGGCTTTTGGACATGCAATGAGGAAGAAGGAGTTGGAGAACCCAAGGAAGGATGATTTAGAGAACCTAACGCTGACAGGATTCAGTAGATATACAAAGATAAAAAGTTGAGTAAGGCAAAGATGCGTTTGTTTACTGGATCTGTTCAACTTGTACAGCGAGACTATTTTGAGGACCCCAGATGTTATGCCAAGATTTGTAATCGGAAGGCCACAATTTGAATATCATAAGGTACGCAGATGATACAGTGCTGAGTGTAGACACGGAAAGCAAACTACAAGACTTCCTACAGAAGATAGCTGAAGAAAGTGACAAAAAAGACTACAAATAAATTGGAAGAAAACCGAGTGTATGTTCATCACCAAAAAGAGCAACCCAGAATGCCAAATACATGTGGGGGATACTAAAACCAAGCAGATACAAAAATTGGGAAGTGTTCTAACAAAAGACAGAAAATTCGACACAGAGATCCAAATGGCATAGCGAAGGATACGTTCCATAAGCTGAGCAAACTTTCATTAGAAACAAAGAAGAGATTACTAAATTACCATGTGATGTCAGTTCTTTAATATCGTAGTGGACAATATCATCAAAGATGAAGGAAATACTTGACGCAGCTGAAGAATGCCGCGGATATCGTGGACCGATCATGTGAGCAACGATGAGGTTTTGGAAAAGATGGAAATAAAAAGGACATTAATACTGAGCATCAGGAAGAGACAACCAATAAAGGAGTAGGGTTTGGAGAACCTGATACTAACAGGCCAGATAAAGGAAAAAAGAGACAGGGGAAAGCAGCGGATAACATATTTGAAGGGCCTGAGCAGGTGGATGACAGATCGAGACTTTCGTGGTGTTACAGGAGAAAGTGTGCTAAGAGCCACCAGGAATAGGGAGACGTGAAAGGCCGTGATCGGTTAGGGTCCTGAAAGGACAAGGAACATAGAAGAAGAAGAACGCTCACAGAATTGATAGAGAGGAAGAGAAACAAGGGAAAAAGACGCATGACATACTTGATGGACTTGAGTTGATGAATGGCGGAGCGGCGATTGAGTGGGATAATAGGAGAAGGGGTAGTAAAAGTGCAAGGAATATGGCGATGATCGCCTACGTTCTGAACAAACACGGCACATAGAAAAAGAAGAAGAAGCGTTAAATGAAATAATATGTGAATAGAAGATGAAACGATTTTGTTTTAATAAACTTCCAAGAGAGAAGACTTTGCTGTGTGTTTTGAAAATCGATATACAAATCTTGCATTTTATCTGAGTGCGAACAGTAACAAAAATAAGCAAGTATTTCAGAATCTCGAACTTTATATTTAATCAGAGAATTTTTACTATTTATACTTGTGCAGTGGATTTGATTTAGTCATGAGAAATGGTTTCGTTTAGCAAAAGAAAAAAAAAATCAAAGATGTCGAATACCACCAAGATAAAGGGTTTTACTTTTCCAGTAGCAAAATCTAGCAAAATGATATTACCCTGTCGGATAAAAAAATAAAGTAGGTAATGCTGCAATATTAAAGTTCTATTCAAATTTCTTATCGTTTTTCCGTTTGTTATAAAAAAAATGAAGAAAAATATTTTAGTTTTATAATATTTCCCTGCATTTATTAATTTGAGAAAATTCGTTCTTAATCTAAACAAAAAAGAAACAACGTATTTTTATAAAGTCACATATACTAGAAATAACGCCTTCGAAGAATACTGTCAGTAATTTTTCTTTTCTCTTACTCGAATGCTGATTATGTACTCATATAAATATTATTTTTCAATGTCACGTGATCTAAGCAGCACAATTCCTCTAATTACATCAAAACAAGTTCGACTATGTTTGCTCTCTGGCGATCCATGTTCAAACTCAAATATCGGCTGCGACACTTTATATATATAACACATATCTACATACGTTTTGTTTACACGCACCTATCAATCTAAAAAAAAAAATATAACGACGTATGTCTACATAGGCATGTGTATATTTACATATAAATAAATGAATGAATGCATATGTATTGGGAACTGTTAAGTTATAAACATACAAAGATTAAAATATATGCTTAAACATCTATCTCTATTTATTTCTCTCTCTCTCTCTCTCGCTCTCTCTCTCTCTCTCTTTCCCTATATATATATATATATATAGAGAGAGAGAGAGAAAGAAAGAAATAGAGATAGATATTTATGCATATATTTTAATCTTTGTATGTTATACACACATATATATATATATATATATTAATGCAGGTTTCATTGAATAATATAGACAAGTTTTGTCTATTAATTTTGTGTAGGATCCGTTCATACCGTCTGATATACTTGATGGTGATGTCGTTAAAAGACAACAAAAAATCACAGTATTTGTTGAATTTTTTATCGGGTCTAAGCTTTCGGCTCACATAAGCCATTATCAAAGAGTATTTCAAGGTGGTGATGGTGTGTTGGGCTGCTGGATCATGTAATTTAAATTGTGTGTATTTTGGCAGCATTTTTTCATTAATGCAGGTTTCATTGAATAATATAGACAAGTTTTGTCTATTAATTTTGTGTAGGATCCGTTCATACCGTCTGATATATTGATGGTGATGTCGTTAAAAGATATATATATATAATGCATGAAGTTCAAGTAACTTTTTTTTAATAGTTTCACCCCAAGCAAGGCTACTGGTGCGCAAGGGGCTACGTAAGAAAAGATCAAAAGGATGAATAAGTATGGTGAGAATAGAAAGAGGAACGGGCTTCAGGTGGTTTCAGAGAATGGGTAAGAGAAGGACGGGAATACCGGTGTGAAGAGCGTTACTTAAGAGTAGAGTGAAAAGAAAGAACAAGATATCGGGAGTGTCGGAGAAAGAATAAAAAAGATGTTAGTCAAGAAGGTAACAGATGTAAACTGACGTTGCACTTAAACTTTTTGAAAGTAATCAAGTATACGGAAGGGAGTTCCACAAAAGGGAAGTGCGAGAAAAGAAACTATTATAGCAGAAGTGAAGGTTAAATTTAAGTATTTTAACGGTAAAAGGGTGGGACTTTGTTGCCATTCTAGTTGCTCTAAAAAAATTCGTGTCGAGGTGGCACCAGGTAGTTAAGCTTGTCGAAGCAGAAACCTTAAAAAAGACAGAGGAAAGCCACATATCGTCGGTGAGAAGTGACTTGGGTCGAGCTGCTAGATTGGGATCGATTACATTGCAGATCGATTACATTGCAGATTCTCCTTTGGATTTTATCGAGAACTCCGAGATGAATAGCAGTGGCGCCCGACCAACCAGACATAACAATATTATTCAATGCATAGGTGGATGTTTGATTTGTATATGTGTAAGATGGATTCAAGCGAGAAAAACATCCTCACCCGACATAGTGACCAAATCTATTATTTGAGTTAATTGGTTCATGAATTTTGCGTTTAAACGCTCATCAGAGCATGATGTTCGATAAATGTGATTGTTTTCTTAATTTATTGAATATGATAGCTCTGGTTATCTATTAGGCAATTTTTGGCAGAATTTCCTCTAGCCTGAAAGAGCACATAAACCTCTTGTAACTTTCACGAATTTTCTCACGTGCATTATTATTATTATTATTATTATTATTATTATTATTATTATTATTATATATAATATATTTATCACCACTAAAAATTCTCCATCTACGTATGATATTTTTTTAATCGTATCACTCCAAGCAAGGCGGTAACGCCACTGATGTACAGGGGGATACGTAATAGTGAAAGGATTGGAAAAGAGAAAGCTGGAAACCACAGCCTATACAGGGAACAAGGGATGAGCCTCTTAACCTGTTCAATAGACGTGGATGGAGTGTGAACCGGGCGATAGATAGATCTATGTACTCCAATTGAAAAAAAAAAACAAAGTGAGAAGATTTGAAAAGAGAAAACCGGAAACCACATCCTAAACAGGGAACAAGGGGTGATCCTCTTAATCTGTTCAATAGACGTGGGTGGAGTGTGAACCGGGCAATCTTGGCAAGTACATTATTTTTTTTTTCATTATTATTTTTTTTTTCGTTATTATTTTTTTTTGTCTGTCTGTTTTTCTTTTTTTCTTGAAAGTACTTTGTCATTTCTTTTATTTTCTTCATCCCATTTTATGTTCTCTCTTTCTAAAGCACCTTTCTTTCTTTCTTTCTTTCTTTCATTCATTCTTTCTTTCTTTCTTTCATTCTTTCTTTCTTTCTTTCTTTCTTTCATTCTTTCTTTCTTTCTTTCTTTCTTTCATTCATTCTTTCTTTCTTTCTTTCATTCATTCTTTCTTTCTTTCTTTCTTTCTTTCATTCTTTATTTATTTATTTCATTTTTGTCTTTATTTCCTTTATTAATTTCTTTCTTTTCCTTCTTCCTTTTGCTATTCTTGTTTTTCGACATACATGTCATTCATTTTCTTTTCATTAGACTCTTCATATTTTTCAATCTTTCTTAATTTTTTCTTTCTTTCTCTCTTTTATTATTTTTATTTTATATTTTCCGACCTCATTTACGTAACTTCTTTATTTTCTTTATCCTCTGCATATTTTTACTTCTACCTTCTTTCTTTCTTTCTTTCTTTTTTCTTTTTTCTTTCTTTTCTTTTTCATTTTCCATTTTTTATTTTCCGACCTCATTTACGTAGATGATATTCTTGTATTAATAAAAACACAAAAGAAATAATAAAACTAAAAAAACTTTTTAAAACTTATCATCACGTTCACATAAGAACTTAACAAAGTTAAAAAAAATCCCTTTCCTTGACACTTTAATAGACACAAACAATAACACATTTACTACCACCGCATACTAAAATCCAACCATCAAAAGCTCTTACATTCTGAACTATAAGAGTGAATGCTCTAACTACTACAAATAGCACTTATGCACAATTTAATTAAACCATCACAAATCAACTTCTCCAGAAAAAAAGATATTTTACTTGAAACTAAAAAAATATTCAGCAGACTCTCATTAATAATGACTTCCCAAACCACATTGTAGATGAACAAATAAGACGATATTTCGAAAACCTCAACACGCATCAAACAGAATATGTTACTTTCACAAAAGACCCTAAACATATCAAACACTTTTATTGCAAACAGATGCATGATAACTACAAACAGGTTGAAAAAAAATTATAAAAAATCTCAATCGTACTAATATATTTCCCATTGATTCTAATAGAAAAATAAATCAATAATATATTATACAAAATACAATAATACTAATTTAATTATTCGTCATATAAAAAATAATGATAGATAGCACAACTATCCTACAACAAGGAAACAACAAAACAAACTACAAATCCTTGAGGCAATATTCATTAAAAACTTAATCATCAATTAATAGAGTCAGCTATGAATATTGTAGTAATGTTCTAAAATGTTTATAGAAAGAATTGTTTTTTCATGCTTTAACACATGCATAACCATGACATTACAACATGAAAAAATCTATTTTGGATAATGTTCACGATCTAATGAACGCTAAGGAATTTGTCAACCTTTATATTTGAAGCAAGAAGAAAATTTACAGTAATTATTAGCAACACAGTTTTGCAGTTATTTTTTGTTACCACAACTCACACTCCCGACAAAGATCTTCGAAGGAGATTGAAAGTACTTGGGAACACCGAGAAATGAATAATAAAATCATCTGTCAAAGTTACAGCTCATTTCTTACATCTTTCAATTATAACATGCTAAAGATTATCCATGAGTATGAACGGATTTTATTAAAAATAAGCAGAAAAATGTTTGCAATTTATTTAATGTGACATGCCTAAATAACATTTGCTGCTTAAATACTCATATATATATATATATATATATATATATATATATATATATATATATATATTGCCTTTGAGATTTCACTCTCCCGATCGACTCAGTCGATTAAAAACTTAATTGGTCTATTAAAGTTTATTGGTATACTCGCCAGCGGTCGATTAAAAGTAAAAATAAAACTGATTTCTTTACAACCCAAAAGTATGCCATTGAAGATTCACTAGTTACTTAGAGTGACCTACAATGACATTATTAAACCTTTGTCTTTTATCGTCCCGGTCAGTGTAAACATTCGTTTAATTAACGCTTCCAGAGTCGAACCAACAATTTTCTGTCGCTCACAGATTTTTATCAATTTATTTAAAAATATCATCCTATATTTCCTCCACGCTTACGAAAAGTAAAAACGAACATTTGAAAGAAAGAAATAAAAAACGCATACTTCTTTCAAATACGCACCAAAAACAAATTATACAAGTAAGTAATTCTTTTATAGAAATTAGTTGAGAAGATATGATTTGTTATTTTTTTATCATGTATGAGATGGAAGTTGTAGTCAAACAGAAGAAAGAAACTACGAATTTAGATACCTCCACTCAATTACAAAAAAAAACAGCATCTGATGATGATAAAAGGGCTCAAACTTAATAAAAAAGTTTTATCATCAAAATGTTTATGTTATTATTAGGAGGAAAGATCGAAAGATCGAATTTATTATTATTATTTTTAATTTAAATCCTTTCTAACATGGTAGAAATTTTTATTAAAATTTCATTTTTTGTTTTCCGTTAGCGATTCACGCTATGTTTACCTAAGTTGACTATTAAGAAAATGGAGTCGGTCGAGTAAAATGATTTTGAGTCAAGTAAATTTTCCCTCACTCTCGACCGCCGGTCGAATGATATCTTTTTCAAATCTTAAAAGCTATATATATATATATATATATATATATATGTACTGATGTCAAATTCTTAAACGAAGAGAATAATCCAAACAGATCAATTTAATACAAATGATTAAAGAGATAGATCCATACAGGGCAATATAATGTACAAAAAGGAAAAAAAATCAACACACCATCTAAGGCGGTTACAAATTATAATTTATTCCGACGGTTAAGTTTTTGGTACCCATATCATCAGTACGATAACTTAAAAAATACAATTACAATATATATATATATATATATATATATATATATATCATGCACAGAGCTTATTCGAAATGTTAGTATAAAGTCTATATCTATTCAGAAATCCATTTGAATAACGTGCATTTTCCATATCTAGAGAAAAATTCCTGTCTATTCAGCAATTGCTGTTCATCTCTTCAATTACAGTTTTCAATTAGGAAGCATAAAATACATATTTGTATTTCAAGAAGATCAACAGAAAGAATAAATTAGAAAACAAACTGGTTTTCGTATTTGTACTCGTTAAAATACGCGATTTGTTCACCTGTCCCTTTTGTATAACTGAACTTAATGCTCACATTGTCCCACAAATATTGGAATAAAAATTTGTTCTTAATATATGCATAAAGAGTAAGATATCTTAATGTTTGCTTATCTAACTCTGTTACATATGAGTGAGTTGATTCATATGTGTGAGACATTTTTGCGAATTCACGTTTTCATTGCAATATATTTTCGTCGCAAAATCTTCTTCATAAAGTTGTAATTGTTCACAAATCTATGTGGTTACATCTCTCTCTCTTTCTCTCTCTTTCTCGGCATCGTTCTTATCTCTCTCATTTTTTCTCTCACATTTTTTCTCTAGTATATATATATATATATATATATATGTGTGTGTGTGTGTGTGTGTGTGCGCGCGCGTGTATGTGCGTGTGTGTGTTTATTTGTTTTTGTCTATGAAGCTATGTATTGAACACACTGATGATACAATGTAAAATACACAGATGTCAAGCGAACATTACATAGACTATTGTTTGTCAATGAACTGTGCAGTTGCGTGTACGAAATGTATTAAAATGTGATTTAACGTGTAATGCCATTATACGGAGAATAAAAAGGATTAAATTCGAAGAAACTTTACAAACCTTGTTCGCTGATCCGTAAAGTAAATCTTTGTTGCACTGTACATTTGCAAAAATGTTTGCGTGTGCCTTCAGCGTACACCTTCATGATAACAGCTTCCTGATAAAACTAAAATATTCGCATATACATTGTTCAATTTTCAATATATCTCTTTAGATTTCTACTTACGTTAACCCTAACCCTAATTCCGGATTTCTACGTTTTGGCTACGAATAAAAATATTGTGAAGCTTGAATTTTAGACGATTATCTTCTACTATCTTTTGCTAATGCCCACACAATATAAGGACTCAGAAATATTTATGGTAAATAGCTACTGAATAAAAGTTGTATTATGGACATAAGAGTAAGGCATTAAGATCATTAGTGTACGGGGAGATATATAACTATTGACTCTGAGCCTGAAAATAGGTTAACAGGTAAATGTTTAGAAAGCATCTTCTGGAGGGTCTGTTCCACAATGTAGCGCTTCTTAAGAAGATACTGCCTTTTTTTTTTTAATCATCTCACCCCAAGCAAGGCATTCCACTGCCACTATTGCGCATGGGGCTACATAGGGGAAGATAAAGAGAAGGAGTTGTTAGACATAGGGAATGTCAGGAGGAAGGTGACAGATGAGTAAGGATACCGAGGATGAGGGTTGGGCAGATGGGAAGAGTGCTTGATAGAATGGGAGCAGGTTAGTGTGTTAGGAGGTGTCTATTGACCTTACATTTAAACTCCTGGAGATTGTCGCCGTCGGGGAAGTAATCGTGTGTAAGGGAATTCCACAGTCGGGAAGTGCGAGGAAAGAAACTGTTGGAATAGAAGTTGAAACTTTCTTGTAAATAATGAAATACTACGAAAGGGAGGGTGATTTGTCACTCTGGATGTAGTATGATGGGTTTTAGTTGCAAATATCTAAACTGGTTAAACCAAGGAATGGAACTTCCCAATATTTTCCATGGTAGCAGACAGAAAGCGGTAGGGTTGCAATATTGCACCGACTGGGAAGCGTATTCATCGTCGCAAATAATTAATCTCCTATAGAATGCACAAACGATTTCGCACTCTTTCTATGTTGAAAGTGAGGATTGGTTAAATCTAGGACTGGTATATCAAGAATAATCTTTTTCTTTTTAATCATTTCACACCAAGCAAGGCGAGAACACCACTGATGTGCAGAGGGCTAGATAAGAAAGTTAAAGTTTTAGACAGGAAAAGAGTGAGGACAAAGACGAACCACCTACAAGGGTGAAAGAGAAACGGCAAGAGAAGGATGTGAACACAGAAGTGAAGATAGTTACAAAGGTAGAGAGAAAGGAAAATAACCAAGATACCCGGGGTGATGTGGAAAGAGCTGGAGTTAAGTGGATAAGAGATGGGATTTGACTTCTGCATGTAAATTGTTGGAGGTTGTAGCCGTCAAGAAAGCAAGTATATGGAAGTGAGTTTCACAGAAGGGAAGCGCGAGAAAAGAAGCTGTTGGAGTAGAATTGTTAACTGCATTTGATTGATCTATAAAGGGTTGGGACCTTGATGCCAGTCTGTTTGATCGAGAAAATTCTTGTGGAGGGGGCACCAGTGACCTAAGTTCTTCGGAGCAGAAGCCATGAAAATATTTGTAGAAGAAAAAGAGGGAAGCCACATCCCGCCGAGAAAGTGGCTGGAGTCGAGCTGCTAGACCAATCACATTGCAAATTTTCCTTTGGATCCTGTCGGGAACACTGATACGAACAGCAGATCTATTTTGAGTTTATCACACTCTTGCAAAATATCGTATAGTACGAGGAATTAGGTACTTCCTGGAACGTTACAAGATCTTGACCACTTTTCAAGCATTTCCAGAGATGGGTTGTATATGTCCCATTAATCGTTCAATGAAATGAGCTTCACTAAGAGTGCAACTATTCATCCTCACTTGCTTGGCGATGATGATAAATTGCTAACTTGGTTTATTAGTAGTACTGAAAGTTTTTCACTTACTGAGGTGTTAGATCTAAAAGGATTGATTACCTGCCAGGCTCTGATCATCTTTATTCTTGTAGTTGAACCCAGTGGTATTATTTGCATACACACTTGTATTTAAAGATTTAAAGATGCTCCTCAGCATATCGTTAATAAAGGTAGGATCATAGAGAGGGACGTTGAAACACTCGAATTGGCGTCTATATTGACGTAAGATTTTGTCTCTATGGGTGGATAAGATGTTTTCTATACGTCATGTTTTGTCGATATATCCAGCCTTCTCGAATGTGATTTTTAGTGGTTGGTAAGTTCTTCAACATATGTTACATATGTTATAATGTAGTCGGGGGTATATTTAGTGAAAATTTTGAAATGCATATGGCTATTCTAAAAAGTACAATTATATCCTCTGTCTTCGAACAATAAAAATTTGTTCAGTAAAATATATAGGAGCACAAACACTTCGAAAGCTGGGATATATAAAATAAACTGAGTTAACATAAAATATACATTGGCGAGACATCTAGAAGTACCTAATTCTGCATTTATGAACACAAAATACCTAAGAGATTTGGTTAGTAAAATGTATAGGAGCAAAGACACTTCAGAAGCTGGGATATATAAAATAAACTATCTGGGTTAACATAAAATATACACTGGTGAGACATCTAGAAGTACATAATTCTGCATTTATGAACACAAAATACCTCCTTTGGGATAATCTATTAAACTTCTTCTTCTTTTTTTTCTTCTTCTTCTTCTTCTTCTTCTTCTTCTTGTGCCATGTTCTTTCAGAAAGTAGGCCATCATGAACTTCCACTTGGCCTTATTCCTTGTCGCTCTCAATATATCTCCTCTTAGCATCTCCTCTTAGCATCTCTCCCAAACCCCGCAATCTGACAGAGGATGGAAAATGTGACATTGAGATCCGAAGGTGCATTTGCATGGCCAAAAGAACATTTAAAAAAAAAAATCTCATTGGGAACAAAAAAAAAGAGTGCTGGACTGCTATGTGATATCTTTCCCTCTGTAAGGCAGTGAATGTTGGACGATCTTCTCAAGGATGAAGGAGAGGCTCGAGGCACCAGAAATGGATGGATGCTGAGAATACTATGGAGCAAATACGTGAGGAACGATGAGATGTTAAAGAGGATTCAATCGAGAAAATAGCACATACTTAACATCAGGAGAGACAGCTGAGGTTACTGGGACACATAATGATGAAGGAGAGTCTGGAGAATCTAATACTCACAAGGCGGATAGAAGAAAAGAAAAACAGGGGAAAAGAGCGCGACACCTACTTGATAGGCTTGATTCATGGGGTCTCTTGAGACCTACGAATAAAAATGACGTAGTTTATTTGTTTTGAGGAAAGTGAAAATAATCAAGATCATTTCTTTTCTCCAGTACATAATACCGATTGGTTCTATTTTTCAAATTTTTAATTTTTTTTAAGTTCGTAAGTTCGGGAGCCATTAAAGATGTAAGTAATTAAGTGAGGAGTAAAAATTAAAACCTATGCATTTCTGCTTGTTTTTTTATAATAACTTTAAATATCTGGGAAGCGTTCTGACAAAAGATGGAATGTGCAACATTGAGATCAGGTGTCGCCTCGTGAAACAGGAAAATCTCATTGGGAACAAAGAAAATAATTCTCTACTGCTATGTGATATCTTTCCCTCTGTAAGGCAGTGAATGTTGGGTGATCTTCTCAAAGGAGAGGCTCAAGGTACGAGAAATATGGTTCTACAGAAGGATGCTGAGAATACCATGGACCGAATACGTGAGTAATGATGAAGTGTTGAAAATGATGCATTTAAAACATTAAACTACTTAGTAATGAAAGATGAAACATGACAAATTCGATAAAAAAAATTGCATAGGTAAAAATTAACACAATTCATTACAGAAAAAATGGCTAAAAGAATATTATTAAGTAACCAACATAATAAATATGTGTCAAACGATATATTTCATAGCATTCGTAAGACTAATACATAATAAATGTCACATCCAAATTGTTATAACCTAGTCTTACACCTTCAGTTCTGTTGCCAATTTTTTGTGGAGTTGTTGTGGTGAAATTTCGCCACAGAGTTGAAGTGACCGGTTTGGTCGGAAGTAAGACACGGATCACAGGAGGTAGGTTGAAAACAGTGTATTAGTATAACAAGAACAATATATACAACGTATTAGTAATAAGTAAATAGAAATAAGTCTGAACGGTAAATTACGCTACTTATTGCCTAACTGGTTTCGGGGCCTTCCTTCTGCGAAGAACGCCCCGAAACGGTGAGTATTCTCTCCTGCTGACCCAACATTAAATGAAATACTTCAAAAGTAGCTGAAAATCTACAAAACAACAAGGTTAGCTGTTTCTTTCAAACACAACATCTTATGTTGTCCGCTTGCTTCATGTCGAGTTTCCGGTAGCAATTTTAATCTATGTTTTTAACTGCATACTAGCTGTCGTCAACCGCCTCCCGGATGTCACGCAGGTAATTATATATAACAAGAGGAAGAGTCCATTCCTCGTAGGAGGGCACCATAGCAAGTTCCTACATTGGTCATGTTCCTCATGCAATTAGAATACACTAGTATGACATATTTTTAATGCACACTTAAATTAGGCAAAGTTTTCGAGAATGAAGCTCATCACTGTGGGTAGACATCCACTTGCTTCTGGCCGGAACCGAAACTCGACCGATTTGGTGTCAGTCGGAATGCGTGTGAGTTTTGTTAGTTTGGGTTTATGTGCTCGTTTGGTGGTTAGTTCGCAAATACGACGAGGAATTTCTTTATTAAGAAGGGTCACTCTTAATCTACCCCTGTTCTTTTCTTGTTGGTGGTGCAGTCAACCAGAGTACCTCTGGAACGTCTGCGGGTTTCTCATTACCCTTTTATCCTATTTTAGTATTCAAATCAAACTGCATTTGCGACCGGACCTGTGTGCAGAGGAAGATAAGAATTCGTTATTTACCATTAAAGCTTTCTTCTATGCCTCCATTCCAAACATCCCCTTTTGTGCAGGGGAAAGGGCACTTTAGAATTACCATCTTTCCATTTCATAACAGATTTCCTATTGACTCCTTCTGATATTCTGCTATAGGAAAAGTCACGAGACAGAGGGCAGGAAAGTCTAAGAAAAGAAGAAATTCAGATCGAAAAAGTGTGAAAGAAAAAGAGCGGCGAAAATTAATGGAAAAGAGAAATGAATAAAAACAACTATATGAAATATTCAAGGAGAGAAGGATAGTAAGAAGAAACTAAAAACAGAAAAGAACGAGAATAAAAGAGTAGGGTAAAGATTAAAAGAGAGAAAAGAAAAAATAAAGACACGCAAACTAAAAAGAGAATCTAAATAAACTTATTAATAAATGGAACTTTGTCTGTGTGTTAGTGTGAGTGTCTGTGTGTGTGTGTATCCGTTACCTATAGACTCCGAAACGGCTGAACCGATTTTATTGAAAATTTAAACAGTTATACTATAAGCATCTTCGAGTGTTCTTAGCTAGGGTTTGTGTCGAGGTACCTTCGAAAAATATCAAACATCGATAATCGAAAAAATCGGGTTATAAAAGGAGTGGTCCGATTTTAATCAAATTTGATACACTCATATACAAAGATATAAGAAACGATATTCAGAAGTTTCAAGGTTGCAGTTCTTACAATAGTGCAGAAAATTGATAATATATATATATATATATATATATATATATATATATATATATATACATAAAAGACAAGATGTTTGTGTGTGTGTCTGTTTATCTGCCTGTATGTCTGCATTTTTTTCAGCCTTTTTAGTTTAGTTTTTGCTTCGGGTTTGGCTCTAAGTAGGTATAATTGTATTTCTTTGTCTCAGCCATGATACTATATACTCAGAGGACTTATTTTGCCTTCAAAATTCAGTTTACGACGAAAAAAATTATTTGATATCGATACCAGGAAATCAACATTTGACTTACAGCCACTGATTTTTCTTTCAGTCTACGATTTCGCTTTAACTGGAAACAACTATTGCATTTAGTCTTTCGTGCCAGCGGACAAAGAATCTGAGCTCCAGGACCATGGGTTAGTTTTAAAGCTTTCATTACACCCGAGCAACGCCGGGCTATACTGCTGCTAGTAATAAATAAACAAATCATTGTGTGAGAAGATCTAAAAGAGAAACAGAATGAATGAAAGAAATCAAAAAGAATGATTTGGGAAACGTGAAAAATAAATATAAGAAAAATGTGTTGATAGAGTGACAGCAAGCAATCACAGTAGGGAACTAAATAGAAGACAGAAATGAACCGATGGTGTCGATAAGAGGGACAAAAATGGTAGAGATTGAAGTATGAGGGCCTCCAAAACGAAGTAAGAAGCTTTGACGTAAATGGAAGGTTTAATGGTTGTAATGCAGTCAGGAGAGGAGTTGTGCAAGAAGTTTAACTGATTAGTTTGGGAAAATCAAAGTTAATTTAAAAAAGTGCAAGTATGACGAAGGAGTAACTGGAAAGCCAAAGTAGAAAATCGTCTCTGCTTTGAGGTCTTGAGAACATGAGGTGTCGTTCAATTGGCGAATAAGGAAAGAGAGATGGTAAATGTGCATGAAAGAAAGTTCTTTGGGCTGAGTGTAAAACTGAAGAGCTACGAGTTAATACAATTATTCGAAAAGAAGAATTCAGTGTTGACAGGAAGTCTTACGCGTATTGATTGATATTGACATATATTGATTCGACCTTCCGACACGAACGCACGCACACACGCAGTCGCACGAACTCATGCTGAATAATACGAAGTGCTTAACTACGCATTCCATGAAATATACACTGGAAAGATTCCCCAAAACGAAATGCACATGCGCGCATTCGTGCACACACCTTATCTCGAATGTATTAGAACGAAGAGTTGCATACTGGGAAACACAAACAAATAAGTACCTTTATATACGAGATAATATATACAGGTAAATGCATAAAATTTACACTCTCGAAGCATATAAAAATATATGTTGATAAAAAAAAAACTGCTGTATAAAAAACTGCTGGATAAACTGTCACCTTTTTATATTTTTCATTTCATGCTTGTGCGTTGTTTTTTTATTTTGTCGACTGTTAAATATAGTAGGGTCAGTTGGGCACTGTCTGTGAGAAAAAGAGAACCATAACGCATTTCATTCCGCCAGAAATTTTGAAACGTCATACTATTTGGAATTTGCACCGGAAGCTTCGAAACGAACATTTCAATGTGTTTGTGTGACAATCTGAGGACAGTGCCCAATATTCGGAAAGAGTTCGATGTTTCTAATGGTGATTGCAAAGGTACGATAGCTCGGAAAACTCGCTCTGAACGTTCTGGTAAGAACTCGCAAATTTGTTGGTGAGAATCTCAGACTTAGACTCAAAACGAAGGCCTACATTAAGTATTTTAAGGATTTAGTGCTGCCATGATTCAAAATGGTGACTGCTGGAAGACCCCATGTCTGGTAGCAGGACTCTGCACCATGCCACACAAGCAAGACAACAAAGTCATTGTTGTCATCCCTTTTCTGTGACCACATCACCCCTTATATCTGGCTACCTAACTCCCCAGATTACAACACTTTTGATTATCATGTGTGGGATGCCGTTGAGCGGGAGACCAACAAATCTCCTTGTAACACTAAAGATGAACTTATGGCAAGGATCATAGTAACATTCACCATCCTCAAAAAGAAGACCGTCCAGAAGGCTTTCAGGTGATTCTAAAGTCGTCTGGAGGCTGTGATTGAAGTCAATGGCAATTTTATTAAACAAATTTACTCTTTAGTATTTCAAGATATTTTTGTATAATTCTCGAAAAATGTTAAAATATGTCAGAGTTTTTTGGGGTTTTTTTTAGCATAAATTACACGACAATTTATTCACCACGCCCTGTATAAACATTTACTAAGCTAAACTTAGTATGATATTTTGGCATAAAAGTGAGGACCTTGGTCTCTTGCATCATGTTTATGTTTTCTGATATCAGTAGTTTACCAATAGATAAAATTTAATTTAAATTCTTTTAAACAATTTAGAAAAGCCATCAGTATAATATTGTTTAACCTGTTAATACAATAATATTTTAATCTAAAATAAATATTCACCGCCTCTGAAAGAAAGAATTGAATCTCTAGATTGAGCTATCGAGAATTTTGCTTTTAATAAATACAATGTTTTCACCAGTGATATCGTCCTTCCACAGTGATAAATCATTTTCTTCTATGCGTCGTGTCCCTTCTGGACGTAAGCAATCATAGCCTTCCACGTCACCCTTTCCCCTGTAGCTTTTAACAACCGTTCTCTTCTTACTCCTCCCAAACCCCGCTCTGTAATCCATTAGCTCAAACTCATCAAGAATGTCATGCCTTGCCTTTCTGTCTGTATCTGTCTCTCGTTCTTTTTGTCTTCTCTATCGACGTGGTGTAATGGTCACCTAGCTTGTCTGGCTAGAACCTATTACAACTGAGTATTGAGTTCGATCCTCACTGGGTGACCCATAATTTCGGCCTTGTACAACATCTCAAATTAACAATCTGCACAAGATTCTCCAAGGACTCCGTCCCATTTATGATGTTCCAGAAAGTTCAGCTTTCTTTTGCTGATATTAAATATCAGTTTCCATGCACACCAAAACCTCATCGTGGCTAACATTTTCGGTCCAAGGTACCCTCACTAAGCATCCTTCTGTAGAGCCACATTTCGGTTGATTCAAGTCTTTTCTTCATCTTTGATGAGATTGTCCAGCATTCGCTGTCATATTGAAGGACGGACATCAGTAAACTCTTCTTTGTTTCCAATCAAATTTTCTTATCTCTCAATATTCTACTCGGCTTATGAAATGAAACCGTGTCCATGCTCGGATCTCAGTGTCGCGCATTCCGTCCTCTTCTTACTGTTGTCATATCTGGTCAGGCGCCTCTGCTAATCATCACAGATTTCTCGATAGGCCTCAAAGAAGAATCTGTAATGTGATCGATCCCGACCTAGCAGCTCGACTCTAGCCACTTTCTCACCGACGGGATGTGGTCTCTAATATAATTATTTTCATGGCTTCTGCTCCAATGAGCTTAGCTTATTGGTTTCTCGTCCACCAGAATTTACTCGAGCAACCAACCTGGCAACAAGGTCCCATCCTTTTCAGGTTAAATCAATCAAATGCAGCCGCCACTCCTACTCCACAGCTTCTTTTCTCGCACTTCCCGCCTGTGGAACACACTTCCATATACTTGCTTCCCTGTGGACTACAATCTCTAAGAAGAATTTAAATGCAATGTCAATTGTCATCTCTTAACCACGTAACTACAGCCCTTCTCTCGTCTTTTCCCCCATCAACCTGGGTAACCTGTTCTCTTTCTTTTCACTTTTCCCTCGCAACGGTCTTCAAACCGGAATTCCCGTCCTTCTCTTGTACTTTCCCTGATATTCCATGTAACTTGTTCGTCTTTCTCTTCGCTCTTCACCTGCTTAAATTTTCACTCTTCTCTTTTTAGCCCCCTGCGCACCGGTAGCGGTACCGCCTTGCTTGGGGTGATATGAGTAAAAAAAAATAACTGTTTGATTTTAATATCCTCGTCATATATTTGGCATTTTGGGCTCCTCCTTTTACTGATGACTATTTATTCTTGTAGTTTATATGTATTCCTTCCTGTCTGTTTTCTTTAGCTAACATTTGTAGGAGTTTATGTCGTTTCCTTTCCCTGTTTTCTATCAGCACTCTATTATCTGTGTGTCTTATATATAATATATAATATATAATAATATATATTAACCGCCAATAATGAATCCTGGCAGAACTTCTAGTTTTCTCAGAATTTCCTTGCTTTATCGGTTGAATAAATCTGGTGATCTTACATCTATTTCTCTTTTTGCATATCTATTAAACACTTTTTATGTCCGTATGCAGGCGGTTAACTGTCAGTACATGTTCTTGATTATTCTAATGTTCTTCTCTAAAATCTCAAGGTTGTCGACCATATCTATCAAGTCAGTGACAAGTTCAACCCTGATATTTGTTGCAAATGACTATGTGAACTTTAATAGTCATAAGAAATCAATCTTCTACGGATGGCTTCATACAATACCAGAAGCAAAAACATTGGGATAAAATCTTTAAAATTTGCACCAATGAAAATATTAGTCTTTCTGTCTGACTTATTGCAAAACAAAATAATCATTAATTTGTCATGTAGAAAGGCGCTCATAATGTGCTACCAGATAAAAGAATATACCTAACATATTCTTTTACTTTTTTTTTTTTAATCTTATCACCCCAAGCAAGGCGGTAACGCCACTGATGCACAGGGGGCTACGTAAGAGTAAGATTGGAAAAGAGGAAACCAGAAACCATATCTTAAACAGGGAACAAGGGATGAGCCTCTACACCTGTTCAATAGACGTGTGTGGAGTGTGAACCAGGCGATAGTTTAGTCTATCTACTCCAATTGAAGAAAAAAGTGTAAAAAAATGGAAAAGAATAAAATATTGGAAAAGAGAAAACCGGAAACCACATCCTAAACAGGGAACAAGGGATGAGCCTCTACATCTGTTCAATAGACGTGGGTGGAGTGTGAACCGGGCGATAGTTTAGTCTACCTTCTCCGCTTACTTCCACCGAACGCCCATAGCCCAGTGGTAGAATCGCCGACTGGCGCCAGTTCGGTCGGGTTTCAAGCCTGGGTAAAAAAAGCAATCGGAGTCTAACCGTACTGAAGAGCTGTGATAAGGCAAAACAGATCTGTCTGCGGATGACAATATATATGATATATTATTTTACTTCTTCAATTTACCGTGTCCTTTCAAGAATTGGGTGATCATGGACATTCAGTTGTCTCTATCTATTGTCTCACTTAATGCACTTGGTCTCTCCCCCAAACCCCGCCCTGCCATCCATTTGCTCAAGTCTAGCACATATGTCTCAAGCTGCTTTCCCCTGTCTCTCTTTCTTTCTATCTCTCCTGCGCGTATTGAATTCTCTAAGCTCTCTTTCCTTATTATGTGTCCAAGTAACCGCCGCTATCTTTTCCTGATATTTATTACAGAGTTTTCTTATCGTTTGCATTTCTCCAACACATCATAATTGCTCACATGCTCGGTCCATGGTATCCTCAGCACCCTTCTGTAGAGCCACATTTCCGCTGCCTTGTCTTCTTCTTCTTCTTCTTCTTCTTCTTCTTCTTCTTCTTCTTCTTCTTCTTCTATGTTTCTTGTCTTTCAGGCCGTAGGCGATCATGGCTTTCCACGTTTTCCTATCCCTGGTGGCTCGTAGCACGCGTTCTCTTGTTACACCACGCAATCCCCGTTCTGTCATCTACCTGCTCAGGCCCTTCAAATATGTTATCCGCTGCCTTCCCCTGTCTCTTTTTCCCTCTATCTGGCCTATTAGTATCAGGTTCTCCAAACCCTCCTTCCTCATTGCATGTCCCAGGAACTTTTTGGCTTTACTTTTTAAAGAGATCGTCTAATACATACGAACAGATATCACAGCTCATCAGTACGGTTAAACTCCGATTGCTTTTTAACCCAGGATTGAAACCCGACCGAATTGGCGTCATTTTAATAAAGAAATATGCATATGTATGCATGCATATATTTATATGTACAAATGTACATAGCAGTCCAGCACTCTTTTCTTTATTTTTAATGAGATTTTTCTGTTTCTCAATACTCTGGTTAGCTTTTGAAATACGTACTTGGCCATGCAAATGCGTCTTTGTATCTCAATGTCACACTTTTCATCCTCTGTCAGAACGCTTTCCAGGTATTTAAATTTCTTAACTTGTGTTATTTTGGTTTCTCTGGCCTATAGTTGGCATTCTGGATTCCTTTTGCTGATTCAGTTTTCTTGAAGTTTATGCCCAGTTTTTTCTTCTCGCTTTTTCAAGCCGCCTTCTGTGTGGTAAAAAGAACAGAATACATTTTTAAGACGATTTTACATTAAATTTGCTATGATGCAATTATTTGATAAGATTTTTTCATACGTGACAAAATTAAATAAAATGGTCTCTTTAATTACCTCAAAGTTTCATTATAGCGATAAAATGCAAGATTGCGAATATTAAAAAAGAAAGAAAATATGTTTTAAAACTTTTATGAATTATTTCATATATATTTGCCTTTTATCTTTAAGTATTTTTTTAGAAAGTCTTACGAATTTTAAAAGGACAAAATCATACAAATTGTGATACATTGTGTAAGCATCAATAAGAATTTGTACATATAAATATATGCATGCATACATATGCATAGTTCTTTATTAAAATGACGCCAATTCGGTCGGGTTTCAATCCTGGGTTAAAAAGCAATCGGAGTTTAACCGTACTGATGAGCTGTAATACAGCGAAACAGATCTGTCTGCGGATCACTATTTACGCTCTCACACCCTGATTGAACACTCTGGAAGAATGGTAGGCTTTGAAAAACAGTAGCTACTCTAGCATCTACGCATCGTTCATTCAGCAATGAATTAGAAAGCTCTCAGCTATTGGGCATGTATAATGATAATATACACGCTAAAAAGTCTGCCTCCTTCTACCGAGCGTCCGTAGCTCAGAGGTAGAATCGCCGACTGACGCCAATTCGGTCGGGTTTCAATCCTGGGTTAGGAAGCTACCGTACTGATGAGCTGTAATACAGCGAAACAGATCTGTCTGCGGATGACTATAGTATTTACGCTCTCACACCCTGATTGAGCACTCTGGAGGAATGATAGACTTTGAAAACAGGTAGCTACTCTAACATCTCCACCCACATCTATTGAACAGGTGAAGAGGCTCATCCCTTGTTTCCTGTTTAGGATGCGGTTTCCGGTTTTCTCTTTTAGAATCTTTTCACTCTTTTCTTTTTTATTTTTTTCAATTGGAGTAGATAGACTAAACTATCGCCCGGTTCACACTCCACCCACGTCTTTTGAACAGGTGAAGAGGCTCATCCCTTGTTCCCTGTTTAGGATGTGGTTTCCGGTTTTCTCTTTTCCAATCTTTTTACCCTTACGTAGCCCCTTGCGCATCACTGGCGTTACCGCCTTGCTTGGGGTGATATGATTAAAAAATAAAAATTAAAAAAAAATTAATTAGTGAGTTCGATCCTCGTTCCACATCTTAGTTGCCCTTAGAAAATCATCATTAATGTGGTGTGTGTGTGTGTGTGTGTGTGTGTGTGTATGTGTGTGTGTGTGTGTGTGTGTGTGTGTGTGTGTGTGTGTGTGCATCATACTAAAAATGCTATATTATATATGTCTTTGTACTGATATAAAAATATCAAATCTGTTAGTAATATTTTATATAGAAACAGTCAAGGGCGTCAGTTAAGATGAAATCATAAAGGACCGAATGATTACATTGGCTGATATTGACAAATACTAGCAGTTGATTTTGATTTTAAGTTGAAAGATCGGAAGTTTTATAAATTGCCAAAGCCAAGATGTTACTCAATATATAGTTGACTTCTTCTTCTCTTCATTATTTTGTCAAAAATATATCCCTGCTATGGTTGAACTAACTACCAAGTCTGCAAAAAGACCTAAGGCAAGTCGTGGTGTGTTGCTACGATTCCATTTCATGTTTTTTTCATATTTTCCTAATATCTCTAGCGTTACACAGACAAATTTCTCCACAGTGTGCGGGTTGTATTCAACAAGACAATTTTTTGTATACGCTGGGGTTTTCATGTATTCATTCAATCTGTTTTTTTTTGTTTTGTTTTATTTTTTATCATTCCAAGTGCACCTACTATCAAGTATGATACTTGGTTTCAATTTCCACATTTTTTTCTATTATAATTTCCAGGTCCTTATATTTTGACAGTTTTTCGAATTCCTTGGTTGCTATGTTACAATCCGCTGGACAAGCCATATCAATTAATAAGCAAGTTTATTATTATTATTATTATGTCATTTTTCATCATATTTCGATTTCTGCTTTGGTCTCACGACCAACCAAGTCTGCGGGGAGACCTAAGGCAGGTAGTGGCGTGTTGTTATGGCTCCATTTCATGTTTTTCTATCTTCCCTATCATCCCCAGCATTACATAGATAAAGTTTTCCTTAGTGTGTGGGCTGTACTTAATAAGACAATTTTTTGTATATCTCTTAAGCTGGGGTTTCCAGGGATTCTTTCAATGTGTTGTTTCGTTCCATTTTTATCATTCCAAGTGCACCTACTATCACTGGCACAACTCTTGTTTTCAATTTCCACATTTTTTCTATTTCAATTTCCAGGTCTTTATATTTTGACAGTTTTTCAAATTCCTTGATTGCTATGTTACAATCCGCTGGACAAGCCATATCAATTAATAGACAAGTTTTCTCCTTCTGGTTTTTAACAATAATGTCTGGCCTGTTTGCTTCAATTTTTCTGTCTGTGTAGATGGTGTAATCCCATAGAATGGTTACATCTTCTATTTCTGTAACCGGTGCTGGGTGATGTTCATACCAGTGTTTGTTTACAGCTTTTCCATAATGTTTGCACATTGCCCAATGTAAATATTGCCCAACTCTATCGTGGCGATTTTTATATTCATTTGGGGCAAGCACAGAACAGCCTGAGATTAGGTGGTCTATTGTTTCTTGGTGTTTATCACAAAACCTGCATTTTGGATCCATATTATTATGCATAATATTTGCCTGGAAGTTTCTAGTGAAAAGACTTTGGTCTTGTGCTGCAAGAATAAAGCCTTCAGTTTCAGACTTTAATCCAGATGCACGTAACCATCGATGAGTATTAACTTTGTCAACATTGGATTTATTGGCACGTTCTGGATATTGGCCATGCAGAGGTTTGTCTTGCCAGCGCTGTTTCATCTGTTCAAGAGCTTTATCTTTGACTTTCATTTTCATATTTTTTGCCGCAATAGTTGGTTCTTGGCTTCTGTTTTGCTTTTCTGCAGAATCTACTAACTGTAAATCTTGTTTGTATTCACTGCATTCTTTTATTATTGAATATTGTTTCTTTCTTTCTTCATTTTGCCTTACTAATTGTATCATCCAATCCTTTGTTGTTTCTATGTATGTTAGTAAGCCAATAGTTGTTGTCTTGTGTGACAATTCCAGCTGAATAAGACCTCTTCCCCCTTCCTTACGGGGTATGTATAGACGGTCTACATCAGCCTTTGGATGATGCATCTTATGCTTAGAAAGAAGCTTTCTTGTTTTAGCATCCATTCGCCTGATGTCGTTTAGAGTCCAGTTTAAGATGTTAAAGCTATATTGGACAACTGGGATTGCAAGGCTATTAATGGCCATAACTCTGTTCTGTGAATTTAATTCAGTTTTTAATATCATTCGTAGCCTTCTATAGTACTCTTTACGCACTATTTCTTTCATTTTTTTATGGTGAATGTTTTCGCTCTCATTTACACCTAGGTATTTATTAGCTTCTTCTTGTTTCAATTCTTTTATTGTTACAGCAGGGTCTAAGCTAATTGAGGATGTTTCTTGTATTGATCCACGTAAAACTGTAGCTTTAGCACATTTATTCAAATTAAATTTCTTTCCAATGTCTTCGCTGAAGCATTTTACAGTTTGCAGAAGACCTTGCAGCTCATTATCATTCTTAGCATATAACTTTAAGTCATCCATGTAAAATAGATGGCTTATTTTCTTTTGGCCTATTTTATAACCACATTCTGTCTTATTAAGTTGACTGGTTAGTGCTATTAATGATATGCAGAATAGTAAGGAAGATAAAGAATCACCTTGAAATATACTTCTTTTGATGTTTATTTCATCAGACTTATAGGTTCCATTTATATGATTGAGGTAAAGGGTTGTTTTCCATATGGGCATGCACTGTTTGATGAAATTGATGATGACGGGCGATATCTTGTATATATTTAAAATCTTTAAAATCCAGGAATGTGGCACACTATCGAATGCCTTTCGATAATCTATCCAGGCAGTACTAAGATTTTTCTTTGTACTGTAGCAGTTTTCCAGGATCATTTTGTTAATTAGCAATTGGTCTTTACAACCATAACAGCCACGTTTGCACCCTTTTTGTTCAAGCGGTATCATGTCATTTCTTTCTAAGAATAAATATGTCTGTTTTGTTAAAATAGATGTTAATAGTTTATATGTTGTCGGAAGACATGTAATTGGTCTGTAGTTTTTCGGGTTGTTTATGTCACCATTCTTGGGTAGAAGAAATGTAATTCCTTTGGTCATCCATGCAGGAATTTTAGTGGGATCGTCAACCATTTCTTGAAGTTCTTTGGCTAGTTTTTTATGTGCTGTATTTAAATAATATAGCCAAAAGTTAGGAATTTTATCTATACCTGGGAATTTCCAATTGTGTGCTTTTCTTAGTGCAAATTTAACATCATCTTCTGTAATTCCAGACCATGTCTGTTCTGGTTTATTTTTCATTCGTTCTATCTCTTTCGCAATCCAATGTACTTCCTTGCTATGTTCTTTAGGGCAAGCCCATATCTTTTCCCAGAACTGTGTGACTTCTTCTATTCTGGCGGGGGGACTGTCACTTCAATTCTTTTTTTACCTATTTCCCTGTAAAATCTCTTTGTATCAGTCTGAAAAATCTTGTTTTGTCTGTAAAATCTTGCTCTTTTCTCATAGCGTCTTATTCTTTGAGCCTTCAGTTGGATTTTTTGCTTTATTTTTTCTTTATTTGATAAGACTTCATTTTCAGTCTTAATGTTATATTTTCTTTCGGCTCTTCTGCTTTTCCTAGTTCTATTATTATTATTATTATGTCATTTTTCATCATATTTCGATTTCTGCTTTGGTCTCACGACCAACCAAGTCTGCGGGGAGACCTAAGGCAGGTAGTGGCGTGTTGTTATGGCTCCATTTCATGTTTTTCTATCTTCCCTATCATCCCCAGCATTACATAGATAAAGTTTTCCTTAGTGTGTGGGCTGTACTTAATAAGACAATTTTTTGTATATCTCTTAAGCTGGGGTTTCCAGGGATTCTTTCAATGTGTTGTTTCGTTCCATTTTTATCATTCCAAGTGCACCTACTATCACTGGCACAACTCTTGTTTTCAATTTCCACATTTTTTCTATTTCAATTTCCAGGTCTTTATATTTTGACAGTTTTTCAAATTCCTTGATTGCTATGTTACAATCCGCTGGACAAGCCATATCAATTAATAGACAAGTTTTCTCCTTCTGGTTTTTAACAATAATGTCTGGCCTGTTTGCTTCAATTTTTCTGTCTGTGTAGATGGTGTAATCCCATAGAATGGTTACATCTTCTATTTCTGTAACCGGTGCTGGGTGATGTTCATACCAGTGTTTGTTTACAGCTTTTCCATAATGTTTGCACATTGCCCAATGTAAATATTGCCCAACTCTATCGTGGCGATTTTTATATTCATTTGGGGCAAGCACAGAACAGCCTGAGATTAGGTGGTCTATTGTTTCTTGGTGTTTATCACAAAACCTGCATTTTGGATCCATATTATTATGCATAATATTTGCCTGGAAGTTTCTAGTGAAAAGACTTTGGTCTTGTGCTGCAAGAATAAAGCCTTCAGTTTCAGACTTTAATCCAGATGCACGTAACCATCGATGAGTATTAACTTTGTCAACATTGGATTTATTGGCACGTTCTGGATATTGGCCATGCAGAGGTTTGTCTTGCCAGCGCTGTTTCATCTGTTCAAGAGCTTTATCTTTGACTTTCATTTTCATATTTTTTGCCGCAATAGTTGGTTCTTGGCTTCTGTTTTGCTTTTCTGCAGAATCTACTAACTGTAAATCTTGTTTGTATTCACTGCATTCTTTTATTATTGAATATTGTTTCTTTCTTTCTTCATTTTGCCTTACTAATTGTATCATCCAATCCTTTGTTGTTTCTATGTATGTTAGTAAGCCAATAGTTGTTGTCTTGTGTGACAATTCCAGCTGAATAAGACCTCTTCCCCCTTCCTTACGGGGTATGTATAGACGGTCTACATCAGCCTTTGGATGATGCATCTTATGCTTAGAAAGAAGCTTTCTTGTTTTAGCATCCATTCGCCTGATGTCGTTTAGAGTCCAGTTTAAGATGTTAAAGCTATATTGGACAACTGGGATTGCAAGGCTATTAATGGCCATAACTCTGTTCTGTGAATTTAATTCAGTTTTTAATATCATTCGTAGCCTTCTATAGTACTCTTTACGCACTATTTCTTTCATTTTTTTATGGTGAATGTTTTCGCTCTCATTTACACCTAGGTATTTATTAGCTTCTTCTTGTTTCAATTCTTTTATTGTTACAGCAGGGTCTAAGCTAATTGAGGATGTTTCTTGTATTGATCCACGTAAAACTGTAGCTTTAGCACATTTATTCAAATTAAATTTCTTTCCAATGTCTTCGCTGAAGCATTTTACAGTTTGCAGAAGACCTTGCAGCTCATTATCATTCTTAGCATATAACTTTAAGTCATCCATGTAAAATAGATGGCTTATTTTCTTTTGGCCTATTTTATAACCACATTCTGTCTTATTAAGTTGACTGGTTAGTGCTATTAATGATATGCAGAATAGTAAGGAAGATAAAGAATCACCTTGAAATATACTTCTTTTGATGTTTATTTCATCAGACTTATAGGTTCCATTTATATGATTGAGGTAAAGGGTTGTTTTCCATATGGGCATGCACTGTTTGATGAAATTGATGATGACGGGCGATATCTTGTATATATTTAAAATCTTTAAAATCCAGGAATGTGGCACACTATCGAATGCCTTTCGATAATCTATCCAGGCAGTACTAAGATTTTTCTTTGTACTGTAGCAGTTTTCCAGGATCATTTTGTTAATTAGCAATTGGTCTTTACAACCATAACAGCCACGTTTGCACCCTTTTTGTTCAAGCGGTATCATGTCATTTCTTTCTAAGAATAAATATGTCTGTTTTGTTAAAATAGATGTTAATAGTTTATATGTTGTCGGAAGACATGTAATTGGTCTGTAGTTTTTCGGGTTGTTTATGTCACCATTCTTGGGTAGAAGAAATGTAATTCCTTTGGTCATCCATGCAGGAATTTTAGTGGGATCGTCAACCATTTCTTGAAGTTCTTTGGCTAGTTTTTTATGTGCTGTATTTAAATAATATAGCCAAAAGTTAGGAATTTTATCTATACCTGGGAATTTCCAATTGTGTGCTTTTCTTAGTGCAAATTTAACATCATCTTCTGTAATTCCAGACCATGTCTGTTCTGGTTTATTTTTCATTCGTTCTATCTCTTTCGCAATCCAATGTACTTCCTTGCTATGTTCTTTAGGGCAAGCCCATATCTTTTCCCAGAACTGTGTGACTTCTTCTATTCTGGCGGGGGGACTGTCACTTCAATTCTTTTTTTACCTATTTCCCTGTAAAATCTCTTTGTATCAGTCTGAAAAATCTTGTTTTGTCTGTAAAATCTTGCTCTTTTCTCATAGCGTCTTATTCTTTGAGCCTTCAGTTGGATTTTTTGCTTTATTTTTTCTTTATTTGATAAGACTTCATTTTCAGTCTTAATGTTATATTTTCTTTCGGCTCTTCTGCTTTTCCTAGTTCTATTATTATTATTATTATGTCATTTTTCATCATATTTCGATTTCTGCTTTGGTCTCACGACCAACCAAGTCTGCGGGGAGACCTAAGGCAGGTAGTGGCGTGTTGTTATGGCTCCATTTCATGTTTTTCTATCTTCCCTATCATCCCCAGCATTACATAGATAAAGTTTTCCTTAGTGTGTGGGCTGTACTTAATAAGACAATTTTTTGTATATCTCTTAAGCTGGGGTTTCCAGGGATTCTTTCAATGTGTTGTTTCGTTCCATTTTTATCATTCCAAGTGCACCTACTATCACTGGCACAACTCTTGTTTTCAATTTCCACATTTTTTCTATTTCAATTTCCAGGTCTTTATATTTTGACAGTTTTTCAAATTCCTTGATTGCTATGTTACAATCCGCTGGACAAGCCATATCAATTAATAGACAAGTTTTCTCCTTCTGGTTTTTAACAATAATGTCTGGCCTGTTTGCTTCAATTTTTCTGTCTGTGTAGATGGTGTAATCCCATAGAATGGTTACATCTTCTATTTCTGTAACCGGTGCTGGGTGATGTTCATACCAGTGTTTGTTTACAGCTTTTCCATAATGTTTGCACATTGCCCAATGTAAATATTGCCCAACTCTATCGTGGCGATTTTTATATTCATTTGGGGCAAGCACAGAACAGCCTGAGATTAGGTGGTCTATTGTTTCTTGGTGTTTATCACAAAACCTGCATTTTGGATCCATATTATTATGCATAATATTTGCCTGGAAGTTTCTAGTGAAAAGACTTTGGTCTTGTGCTGCAAGAATAAAGCCTTCAGTTTCAGACTTTAATCCAGATGCACGTAACCATCGATGAGTATTAACTTTGTCAACATTGGATTTATTGGCACGTTCTGGATATTGGCCATACAGAGGTTTGTCTTGCCAGCGCTGTTTCATCTGTTCAAGAGCTTTATCTTTGGCTTTCATTTTCATATTTTTTGCCGCAATAGTTGGTTCTTGGCTTCTGTTTTGCTTTTCTACAGAATCTACTAACTGTAAATCTTGTTTGTATTTACTGCCTTCTTTTATTATTGAATATTTTTTCTTTCTTTCTTCATTTTGCCTTACTAATTGTATCATCCAATCCTTTGTTGTTTCTATGTATGTTAGTAAGCCAATAGTTGTTGTCTTGTGTGACAATTCCAGCTGAATAAGACCTCTTCCACCTTCTTTACGGGATATGTATAGACGGTCTACATCAGCCTTTGGATGATGCATCTTATGCTTAGAAAGAAGCTTTCTTGTTTTAGCATCCATTCGCCTGATGTCGTTTAGAGTCCAGTTTAAGATGTTAAAGCTATATTGAACAACTGGGATTGCAAGGCTATTAATGGCCATAACTCTGTTCTGTGAATTTAATTCAGTTTTTAATATCATTCGAAGCCTTATTTCTTTATCTTTATAATTCAAAGAAATATGCTGACTCTTTGGAAGGTTATGCATGTCTTTTTGTCTTTCTCATTCTCTTTCTCCTTGAGTGAGTCTTTTTGTCTTCGAATGTTTATTCTTAAATACACATTACTTATAATCAAATTAATTATTTATACTGGAAAACAATAAATAAACAAATGGATCTATTTTCTTGTAATAAACCAAAAAATATTCATCCTTGTTGATATCAAAAAAGCATTGCCAGTTCAGAATTTAATATGCCAAGAAGATTTCTGTTTCTGTTTTCACTTATGATAGTTTTAAAAATGATATTGGAATTGTTTCTCATTATTCAATGTTGATTTTTGTAATATTGCATTATATTTATTTTGAAATATATATTATGTTTGCCAAATCTGACAAAGACCTCGCTACTGATCATATAAAGAAACTCCAATATGTGGTGAACTGGAATAAGAAATGACTCGTACATTTTAATGCTTCTAAAACGAAGCTGTTATCCTGTGGTGATACCGAGCAAAAGAGATGGACCGGATGTTTGCGCTTTCACGACCAAAAAGCAAATGACCAAAAGTCGTCGTTCCGCATCGGGGTCCACGCAGATGTTCCGGTTGAAAAATAAAAATTAATTGAATATTAATATAACTATGGCATTGTTCAGTTTGCTTTAATAAATAATATATATTCAGGACATTATAGTCTGAAGAAATTGTTTCGACTAATAATAAAATTATAAAAGAATTGTTTTCAAATTTTTAAATTATATTAATATATAAAGTTTCAAAAATATTTTAGAAGTACTTCAAAAATTTGTTGTCGTTAGTTTATTAACATATTAATTGAATATTATGTTTACTAATCGAAAATTAAAAACTTTAATAAAAATCGTCGTTTTTTTTTTCAAATAATGTTTAAATTTTTTGTGTATTTGAATTATTTTTTGCGTGGTAATATTTATGTGTAGATAAAAAAGCCTGGTGTTTCACGGATTCTTCTCGTTACCAGAAAATAATGTCCAATTATTACACCTGTGACTGCCATACACTTATCTTATCTGGCATCTGTACAGCTGTCATCACATTTCAAATACAGCGGATAGGTCAGAAAGTTCAAGTCTGTGTTTAAGAATAATTTTGTTCTAAATTTTACGCTATAAATAAATAATACTTGTGTCAATTAGATTAATTTAAAATTAAATTTGCTAATTTTTCAAATATAATGTGTCATAAATGTATATCTTATTTTTGTTTACAAAATGAGTCGATCGCTCAAAATTGGCTGAAAAATTTAAAACGTTTTTGACAATCTCAAAATTTTAGATTCTAATCAATATAATCTCTATTTGAAATACACCAAAGTAATTTGCTTACTGGAAAAAGTAATTTTAATCATTTAATTTTCAATTAAAAATAAAATGAAAATTTCAAGAAAATAATTTAATTTTCAAAAATTCAGTTTGAATGTTAGTTATCGAAAATGAGTGGAGGTACCTAATATATATATATATATATATATATATCTATATATATATATATATATATATATATATCTATATCTATATAAAATATATGCTATAGATTTGGAATATATATATATATATATATATATATATATATATATATATATTCCAAATCTATAGCATATATTTTAGTCCTTAATGTCGCAAGAATTTTACATGCGTTTTATTATATTTTTCTAGTAATGTGCTCTTTCAATGTTATTTGTCGTCATAAGTATCTCTACAAATCAAATGAAACGTCTTTATGAATAAAATAAGCGAGTCATGTTACAGTTCAGCTATTGAAGCTTAAACCAAGGCATTTTCTCTGCCCTCTGCCTACATTGTTTGCAGCAAATAAATAAAAAAAATGTTCAAAAAATATCCCTAGCGAATTTTACGTCGAATTGTTTGATAAATGAATGATATCTAAGGTCATGAAATCACCCTTGCCTGTTAGCACTGAACGCAACCGATTGTCTGTGAAACGGGTCAGTGTCTATGTAGGCAGTGTCTCTTTGATTTCTCCCTTCTAAATATTTATCTTTGCTAAGAGTTTAGAAATATTACCGACTTACTTCTGGTCACGAAAAGAATGAAAACTAAGACGTCTTGCACAATTTTTATTGTATCTTTCTTTATTGCTCAAAATCGTCTCACTGTTATTGTAATTTTTTTAGATTTTACTCAAAATTCTTCCATACGTTTTCAAAATTCTTTCTACCAATAACATTACGTTGTGAGGGAGCATTCTTCTCTTTCTTTCAAAATAATTCTTCTTCAAGCGCCGAGTCCTTTCACGACGTAGGTGATCATGGACTTTCACTTGCTCCTATCATTGTCGTTCTTAATATTTTTCCTCTTGGTATCCCTCCAAGTATGTCTTGCTCTGCTTTCTTTTTCTCTCTTCCCTTCTATCCATCCTGTGAGTATCAGATTTTTCAAACCCGCTTTTCTCATTACGTATCCGAGGAACCCCAGTTGTCTCTTCTCGTTTCCCTCCTCTCCAAAACCTTGTAGTTGCTCACGTATCGAACAATGGTAGTCCTATCATTCCTCTTTAGAACCACCATTTCTGTTGCTTCAAGCCTCTCCATCATCCTTGAAGAGGTTGTCTAACATAGTCTGCCATACAGAAGAACAGATATCACATAGCAGTCCAACACCTTTTTCTTTGTTTCCAATGAGGTTTTCTTGTCTCTTATTACACTGGTGATCTTTTGAAATGTATCCTTGGTCATGCGAATGCGTCTTCGGATCTCTATCACTTTCCATCCTCTGTCAGAACGCTTCCCAGATATTTAAATTTCGTTACTACTTTTTTTTTTTCAACTTTTAAGTGCTTTCTTTCTGGGCTTCCATACTATGGGGTTTTTCTTCCTTTTCCCTAACCAGTCAAACTTTCTTTTCCTACCAAATAGCGTATACCATCTTCTCTCATTCTCTGAAAGAAAATGTTAAACCAATTGTTCATCAGGTATAACTATGGCAAGTAAATGCAACTATTTACTTATTAGATAACTCTGTAGATTTGCAATACCTAAGGTTGAAAAATGATGTTTTAAAATGAAATATCTTTCTTTGGGCTTTTATTTTAATTTAAATTTTAAGTTAAGAGATTGGATTTAATATCTGCCATGAGCAAAATACCTTGCTCAATTTCAAAACTAATTTGAATTGACTGGAAGAAGCTCTTTTTGTCATTTTTATTTTAAAAAAATCATTTTAGCGCCATTTTTCGATGTTTGTTTTAATCATTTTACCCAAAGCAAAACAGAAATGCCACTGATGCGCAAGGAGCTACAATGAGAGAAAAAATATAACGAAGAAAAGATAAGATATGACTGAGAATCAAGTAGATAAAATATTGCAATTGATGTTGCATTTAAAGTTTTGGAGATTGTAGCTATCAGGGAAGCAAATGAATATAAGTGAGTTCAACAAACAGGAAGAGCGAGAAAAGAAACTGTTAGAATAAAAGAGGCAGTTACATTTAAATATTTCTTTGGTTAAAGAGTGGGACCTAAAAGCCAATCTAGTTGTATGAGTAGCCAGGGTATCAGGGGGAAAAGCTCATCAGAGCGGTTGCCATGAAAATATCTGTAGAAAAGACAGAGGGAAGCCGCGTCCATCTTATTATTGCAATGCAATTCTCTTTCTTAAATATCTTATCTGACTTAATGTATAATTAATCTGATTTTAAGCAAATTGTTATGTCTGATATTTCTCGCAGTTATTAGAGTAGATAGTTTAAACTATCGCCCGGTTCACACTCCACCCACGTCTATTGTACAGGTGTAGAGGCTCATCCCTTGTTCCCTGTTTAGGATGTGGTTTCAGGCTTTCTCTTTTCCAATCTTTTCACTCTCATGTAGCCCCCTGCACATCAGTAGCGTTACCGCCTTGCTCGGGGTGATATGATTAAAAATAAATAAATAGTAAACATTCTAAGCGCCACTTAGATGTGGCAAAAGGTCGAAAGTATGGAGTACCTAGTGAGGATCGAACTCACTACTCAGTTGTGATAGTCTCTAAGCAGACAAGCTTGCTAACCATTACACCAAGCCGAGGTGCCCAACGCGTGAGTAATAGATTGCCGACACTCATCGGCTTAACATTTAAATACAATACAGCTAACTAGGATAGGATACCACACAAATATTATTTACTTTAAGATATCACAGAAATGTAGTTTTTAACACGGAAGGACTTGTTTATTTAATCTGTCCATGTGTTGACATGCTGACGACAAATTGATGATATATCTAATATTGTTCTACGGGGATTTTATCCGTAAAAAAGTTGAGTTTGAGTTTTGTTTAATGGCATATCAACCTCTGTGGGTTATTTAATGCCAAAAAAGGTGGGGTTTTAAGGTATTTTTTTAATGTCCGGTTATAGTGAGAAGGTTGATATAGTCAGATTGAGTTTGAGTTTGAGTTTTCTTTAATGGCATATCAACCTCTGTGGGTTATTTAATGCCAAAAAGGTGGGGTTTTAAGGTATTTTTTAATGTCCGGTTATAGTGAGAAGGTTGATATAGTCAGATTGAGTTTGAGTTTTGTTTAATGGCATATCAACCTCTATGGATTATTTAATGCCAAAAAGGTGGGATTTCAAGATATTTTTTAATGTTTGGTTATAGTGAGAAGGTTGATTTAGTCAGATTTTAAAGAAAATGTTTTGTTTTTATTCTTTTTTATTTTAGAAAACTGAAAATGTCTTCTAGTTTTGTATTAAAAAATATTTTGCTGAGAATAAATTTTTTCTTCAAATATCTGGTATTGGTAATATTTTTCTTTCATAGTTGTACATGTTTCTATAAAAGTCTATTCTTATGTATATATTTCTATAAAAATATATTTTTATACTTTCATATTGTTTTGACCCCAGTTTGGGGGTTAACTATTTGTCCATAGCTGGGACCGTAACAAGTATTACCACTTTGGATCAGGTTGAACCTGAAAACAACAGCAAGTAAGAGGGGTTCCATGCTCGGCGCAAACTTCCAATCAAATGCCTTGATGCCGGATGCAGTTTAACGTCATGACCAGGACCAAAAGTAATTGAATATGACGTGATAACTTTTTATATATGTAATTTTTTGTTTACTCAATAATCTTAAAAATTTAGGAAAATATTCTCCGTAATAAAATGATTTATTGAATTTTTGAATTTGTGTTATTAAGTTAACTATAGTAACAGCTCTTATTTTCTGATAAATTATTTTTGAAATACTGATATTTGATGATCTGTACTAAGCTTTTCCATTTATGAATATTAAATATAGTCTTTACTTAAGATATTAGTATAATCTAAAATTTGAAATTAATCTGTAATTGCAAAAAGCTTTAAAGTTAAGTTATTAAATTATTCTAATTAAGATTTTGAAAAATGAAAACAGTTCTTGTAAAATTTCATTTTCTTAAGACAGTAGCGTACTTAATATGTCATTTAAAAAAGCAATTCAAACCTTTTTAATGAAAACATGTCTTAGTTTTATTGCATTTTCTATTTTACGATTCAGAATATATTTTGGTAAATGCCTGTTTCCGTTTGAAAAAACAAATTATGATTTAAATTAACTTAGAAATCCTGCTTTTAACTTATATGAATATGACGGTGGTGAAATTTATTTTCTAGAAACTTAATAAAATTTAACCAAGCGGTAACATATGTAAAAGGAAAATATAGAATATTTTCCAAAGAGATTTCCAAAACAATTTAATTCATTTTTATTAAAATCCGACAACTATTTGATTTTTGTAAGAATTTCCAAATCGATGAGCTTTATACCACAAAAAGACTAAAATTTTTAATTTTGCACACCCACCCACTGACGCAAAAAAAAAAAAGATTTTTAACTAAAATTTCGAACGTGCTGGAAAGAATGAAAACATTTAATAAAATAACTTTTTAAAAATATTTGGTCTTTTCTCTTAATAATAATATGAATATTTTGACTATAAAACTTCATTCTTATCAGGGTTTGAGCCATTTTCCATCATGGAATTCTCTTTTTTCAGCGAATTTGTGGAGGTATCTACTCTATATGATAAAAAAGAATAACGACAGAAATCTACAGTATTTACATTATTCGGACAATTGTCCTCATCTTTGTTGCCATCTGTACGACGTTTCGGCTGTTGTACGATCCGGCCTTATTCCCTTTCTCCCTCCATATGTGGTCAGCTGCGCCTGATTTTTCTTTCTCCCCTCATGTTAAGACCATGCAATGTTCTTGTAGCCTTACCTTAAGTGGGAGGTCTGTCTCTCCTTTATATTTATTTCCACAATTACATGAAATGGCAAACACACAGTCCTTAGTCATGTCCTCGTCTGTTGGGATGAAGTTGAAATAATAGATAAAAAAAAAAGTAATTCTTTTTTGGAGAATTTCTTTACTTACCACTGATTAATATATTTAAGTCTGATAGAATTGCATATTTCTTTGAATGAAAATAAATATGATCCAAACACAAACGTTTGCAAAATCTAGCCAAAATTGGTCACCGACATTTTTTAAAACTGTTTATCTACAATATTGCGGAATATATAACATTTAAAATAACGGATATGAGTAAAGTGAAAAAGCAAATAAGGAAAAAGTATAGTTTCTTTCGTGAAATCTTTAAAACTTAGTTTCAGATTAAAAATAAATACATAGATAAAACAACCTTTAAATTAACATAATAAGATTTAATTAAAATGTCCACTTTTAAATAATCATTGTATGATTCATTATTACTGTTGGCATTCTGTGGGACTTAATATACTTGAGGGATAGAAAGATTGTGTTACGCCATATTTTCCAAATAAATTTTATTTGAACTACTTAAGATATAATCTTTAAACTTGTTTCACAGACGCCCCAACAAATTAGTCTGTGAGATGTCGTTATTATTGATCACGTATTGGGAAATGAATGCTTTTATGTTCTGAATAGAAGGGTGGGTTGGAATGAATGTAAATTTTGAAAAATTAATTCAAAATTAATTGATTTGAGGAACAAAACGGAAAGGAGAGTAAACCGAAATAAACTCGTCTAAAACAAAGCTGATAGTGCAGCCTGTGATGATAGGCTGCACTCACCACTGCGATAACGTGCGTTCCCATGTGGTCTATAAAATCGAACGCCTCTATAAACGAAATTAATTTAATGCGTATTTAAAGTTATATTTGTCTATGTTTGCGTATTTGTTTATTTGTGTGACTAAGTTTATGCACATAAAACAGATGGAGTTGATTTTTATCACCGGGAAGATAGAAAAATGAAATTGTGGTTCAATTTTTTCACACCAAATGAAAACAACGCGTGATGATTGTATTAATCATTTTAATTTTATCTTTTGCAAGAAATAATTAACTTTTGCTCATATTTTATGCAATAAAAGTTTTGAATTCTTGATGCCTTCTGGCAAGTAAAATAGGTTTGTAATAAAATTGCTTTATGCAGCGAATTTTATAAATCGATTATAAACTGCGCATGCGCTCCTGGGTTTTGTCGTTTTTGGAAAAATGCGTTGATTTGATATAATCTTTCTTGAAAATTTTCGATAATTATTTTTCTCTTAGGGTGGTGTAAATAAATGAAATTGCTTATTAGAGATAAAATGTCTTGAAGCAAAAACTTTACCAAAGTGTCCACAACCTGGGGCAGCGTTTCCATTGGCATCAGTCCCTAATGTTTTTTCTCCTGTCACAACAACATTGTAATTCCTATCATTTGCTTCTTATTTACCGTCATTATTCGAATTTTGAAAAGCTGATTAGATTTTCTTGTCATTTACAATGATAAATACTGTAATATAATTTTCTTCTACTTTATAAATTATTGATTTTAACAAATTTTATCGACGTGTAATCAAGTGAAACTGGGAGTAAATATAAAATTGAGAAAATACCTGCTACAACTTGACCGTTAGATATCCATTTAAATATTACATTCCAGTTTTTCCAACAAAAAGAAATAAAATTGGTCTATGGGATGACTTAATTTTACTAAATCTTATGGCATTTTATTGTTTAGTTACTGAAACGTTCATGTCTCAATCAGAATACTTTGTAAAAATTATGTTCTCATGATTTATAAAGGTAATTATTTTGTTCTACCAATTCGAACCTTGAAATTCACGAAACTAAATAAATAAGACTAGACTAACGATTTGAGTCTTGAAATACAGAAATCAAAGCAAATGAGGCTAGACTAACGATTTGTATCTTGAAATAATTGACGAAAATAAATGAGGCTATATTAATGATTTAAACATTGAAATACACGAAACAAAATAAATGGTGTTATACAAACGATTTGAACCTTGAATTACTCTAAACATAATAAATTTTTTTTTTAATCATTTCACCCCGAGCAAGGCGGAAACGCCACTGATGTGCAAGGGGCTACATAAATGTAAAAAGATTAATTAGAAAATAGTGAGGAGTACAAACTAGTTAGAAAGGAACAATAGAAAGCTGAGAAAGCAGGTGCGATGACAGATACATAGGTGGAGAGAAAGGGAAGGTTATACAGGGTCGGGGAGAGAGCTAGAGTCCAGTGGTTAGTAGATGAGTATTGACTTTGCATTTGAGGCTATACTAACGATTTGAACTTTAAAATACATGACACAAAATAAACGATGCTATACTAACGATTTGTACCTTGAAAAAATAAAAAAATAAATGAGGCTATATGAACAATATGAACCTTGAAAAAAATCGAAACAAAATAAATGAGGCCATATTAACGACTTGAACATTGAAATACACGAAACAAAATAAATGATGCTATCTTGACGATTTGAACCTTGAAATAATAGAAACAAAATAAATGAGGCTATACTAATGATTTGAACCCTGAAATATACAAAACAAAATAAATGAGTCTATACTAAAAATTGAACCTTGAGATACTCGAATTATAATTTAAAATATTCGAAACAAAATAAATGAGGCTATACTAACGATTTGGACCTTGAAATATACGAAGCAAACCAACTATTTGAAACTTGAAATACACGAAACAAAATATTTGGGGCTATACTAAAGATTTGAATCTTGAAATACACGAAGCAAAATCAATATAGCTATACTAACGATTTGTATTTAAAATTTGAAATACACGAAACATAATAAATGAGGCTATACTTACGATTTAAACTTTGAAATAATCAAAACAGAATAAATGAGGAAATACTAACGATTTGCACCTTGAAATAATCAAAACAAAATAAATGAGGCAATAATAACGATTTGCACCTTGAAATACTCGAAACAAAATAAATAAGGCTATACTAACGATTTCAGCCTTGATATACACATAACAAAATAAGTAAGGCTATACTAACGATTTGAACCATGTAATATTTGAAACAAGTCAAAACTTGAAATACTCGAAATAAAATAAATGAGGCTATACTAACGATTTGAACCTTGAAATACAGGAAGAAAAGTAAATGAGTCTATACTAACGATTTGAGCTTTGAAATACTCGAAACAAAAAAAAATGAGGCTATACTAACGATTTGAACCTTGAAATTCTCGAAACAAAATATATGATTCTATAGTAACGATTTGAACCTTGAATTGCTTGAAACAAATAGAATGAGACTATACTAGCGAAAAAGGGTATGTTTATTAGAATTTAAAACGATCTTTCATTCGTTCATTGTATTTTACGTGCTTCTTTTTCTTCTATTCGCTGTGTCCATTCAGAACCTGGACTAGTATGGCCTTCCACATATTCCTATCCCGAGTAGCTCTTACCACAGTTTATCCTGGTACCGCTCCCAAATCCCACTTTACCATCCACTTGTTCAAATCCTTCAAGTATGTTACAAGTTGCCTTCCCCTATCTATCTTTTCGCCTATCTGACCTGTACGTAACAGATTCTCAAGTCCCTTCTTCCTTATTACATTTCCTAGTGTCTTTAGTTGTCTTTTGCTGATGTTAAGTTTAAGCATATTTTTCGTTTCCATCCTCTCCAAAAACCTCATCGTTGCTAACGTGTTCGGTCCCCGGTATCTTCACGATTTTTCTGTAAAACTACATTTCGGTTGATTCAAGTCTTTCCTTCAATGTTGTCGAAATTGTCTGGCATTCTCTGCCATAAAGAAGAATATACGTCACACAACAATCTAGTACTCCTTTCTTTGTTTTTTTAATTATATTATCCCAAGTAAGGCAATCTACTGCCACTGCTACTGCTACAGGTGCGTATGGGGTTGCATAGGAGGAAAGTTATAAGAAAGAGTAATAGGTTAAAGGGGCGTCAAGAAGTGGGTAAGAGAAGGATGAAAATACTGATGAGAATGAAGTAGACGGAGAAAGGAGCATGAGAGAGAAAGGATGCAAATTAGCGACATAGGAGATGACTTTTGACTTTACAGTTAAACTCCTGGAGATTGTAGCCGTCGGGGAAGCAAGTAAGCGGAAGGGAATTCCACAGGCGGGAAGGGCGAGAAAATAAACTGCTGGAGAAGAATTTGCGTTTACATTTTATTGGTTTCACAGTAAAAGGGTGGGATCTAGTTGCTAATCTTTTAGCTCAAGTAAAATCATACATAGGAAGCACCAGTGAGCTAACTTCATAGGAGCAGAAGCCGTGAAAGTATTTGTAGTAGAGGCACAGGGAAGCCACATTGCGCCGGTGAGAAAGTGACTGTATCCGAGCTGCTAAGTCGGGATCGATCACATTGCAGTTTCTCCACTGGATTTTGTCAAATACCCCTAGGTGGATAGCAGGGGCATCCGACCAGATATTGCAGCAGTATCCAATGCACGGGCGGATGGTAGATTTATATATGTGCAGGATGGTTTTAAACGGGAAAAACTTCCTAGCCCTACACAGAGAACCGACTTTCTTAGCAGCGAATTTAGCTATGGATTCTGTATAGTCATTCCACTTGAGCTCTGTTGTGAGAGTAGGCGCATTGTTTTGAGACTAGCCTGATCCATGCTAATGCGGGTAGGAGCGATTATATGTGATAGATAGCAGCTTCGTTTTGGAAGTATTAAAATTAACGAGCCATTTCTTACCTCAGTCCACCATTGAGTGGAGGTTCTTTTCAAGCTCAGCAGCGAGGTTTGCTTCGTCACCCTCGGCAGATTTTTTATCATAGCGAGAGTAAACCGTTGTGTCGTCAGCGTAGATGCCTACTTGTGATCTTATTACATGGGGAAGATCGTTAATGAAGATCAGGAAAAGCGTTGGACCTAGAATAGAGCCTAGAGGGACACCCGCGTTCGTATGATAGTATTGAGAAGCATGTCCATTCAATACTACCTTCATTGTGCGATTTGAAAGGAATGACTGGATTAAATCAAACAATTAAAATTTTTCTGTCTCACAATATTCTAGTCATCATTTGGAATATATTCTTGGCTGTGCCAATACACTTTCGGATCTGTGTTGCACTTTCCGTCCTCAGTTAGAACATTTCCCAGATATTTAAATATTTTGTATCTGCATGATTTTAATATCCCCATCCTGTAGCTGGCATTTTGGGCTCCACTTTTTACTGATAACCATGCATTCAGTTTACTTGTAGTTTATATATAGTCCTTCTTTTCCGGCTTTTTTTTTTAGTTATTTTCTGTTAAGTATTAGTTTCTTTTTTGTTTCTGTTCTCTCCAGAACCTCACATGTTCGGTCCATGGAATCCTCAGCATCCTTCTGTTCACTAACTATCAATTTTCAATTCTTCATCCACAGATTAAAATTATGAAATATAAATTTATAGTCTTTTAAAGGTTAAAACTGATATGCTCCGGAAAAGGATATATATATCATTCGAGGTAGTTAAGCGGTTAAGGCAAATGCAACCGGGTAGGTAACAATCTAGTAAGTAGACATAATGGACGGTACTCGTTGTATGCAGTATCCTGAGACGTAGGCGTAGTCAATAGACGTAGACCAATAATCGTAGACCTACGGACGTAGACCTCTAGTCGAAGATCTGTAGACATATGGACGTAGATCTCTAGTTGTAGACCTGTAGATCTCTCTGCGTCTTCGTCTTCGTCTGTAGTTATGGCTGACACCAACCAATCACATCACTGTGAGGGAGAACCAAGGTGTATGCATATTGATATCATTATGCATTGAAAATGGAAAATTAATGTATTTAATTTCGATCAGGAAATGAGTTTTTAAATATTTGCCACAAAAAGCTTCAATTGATCTCTTTAAAAATTCTAGATATTTAAATGTAAACATTTTATTTAGATAAACAATCTATAAAACTAGACAAGGTTTGAGAAAATATTTTTGATATGTCCCGAAAAGGGATATATATATATATATATACATTCGAGGTAGTTAAGCGGTTAAGGCAAATGCAACCGGGTAGGTCACAATCAATCTAGTAAGTAGACATAATGGACGGTACTCGTTGTATGCAGTATCCTGAGACGTAGGCGTAGTCAATAGACGTAGATCTCTAGTCGAAGACCTGTAGACCGCCTTCGTCTGTATTTATGACTTACACTAGCCAATCACATTACTATGAGTGGGAATCAAGGTGTATGCATATTCATTACATATTCAATACATCAACAACCAAAAACCGAAAGAAAGCGGTATGTTTTGTTTCACAAGAAAAACGTTTCATACGAAATTTAAAGATTTAAAATTTCTTTGATTCTCGTTTGTAGATTTAACGCAAATTCTTTTCATTTTACGTGAAGAGTCAAGCAATTTGTAATAATATTTTAACAAGTAGCAAAAAATATCCATTAAGATTACTATAAAAACAAACGTCAAACGTCAACGCAGACAAATTTTTTGTAAATCGTAAAACATTTATACACAAAAGTACATTTTTCTCTGATAGCATTATTATTATGATGGATGATAATCCATATCAAATGTGTAGAAACATCATATGGGTTCATTGATTTATTTAATCATTTTTAAAAAGAAATGATCGAAAAAATAATCATAATAAAAATCGATTATAAAAGATAATAAACGCAAGATGAAAAATGAATTAGAAATTTTTGGATATTTGTAATAGAAAAACAGATGAAATATTTTTATATTATTTTCACTTTGTAATAGTTTTATCGGTATTTCTGGAATAATATTATATATATATATATATATATATATATATATATATATATATATATATTATATATAATATATATATATATACATTATATATATATTATATATATATATATATATATAACCAGTCAATCAATATATATATATATATATATATAATCAATCAATATATATATATAATCAATCAATCAATATATATATATCTATATATATATATATTGATTGGACAAAAATGTAGAACAAGAATAATAGCGTACAAATGTAATAAACCTTTCTTTTTCATTTCGAAGAAGTTTACAAAACAGAATTCCCCGTAAAACATTCGATGGATCTCATCTGAAGTTATGTGTCTTAATTTGATTTTCTTTTGTAAACTAAAACAGACAGAGTGTCCTTTTCATGCCGTTGGACATTTCATCTTCTCTTCATCAAAAAACCTATTCATTTATTCAAGAGGCTACGTGGATATCAGAATTTCCCTCAAAAGATATTTCTTGCTTTTGCACATGATAATTCTTCTTTGTAATTTAACATACATATTATCCTATGGCACGACTAGAAGTTTCATGCTTTATGCAATATTCAGGTGCATATTTCAGACTGACAGTTTAATAGATTTGAATTTAAATTCACTCGATGTTCATGGAAATTAGATCTTATAAAGTTAAGTTACTGTTTTCTTAATAACAAGATTAAAAATTTAAATATTCTAAGGTAAAAATTGTAAATTTAAATTTAAAATTTAAAATTTAAATATAAACTAAAAAATATAAAACCATAAAAGTATTTAAAATAATAAGATGCATGACGAAGAAATCAAAGGGGCGTAAATCATAAAACGTAAAATTTTAAATATTCAAATATTACATGTACATAAAAAATTAAAACTTAAAAATTTAAACCTAAAACAAAATAAAACAAAATAAAAATTAAAATATTAATTATGAATTAAAAAGTAAAATTTAGAATTTAAAAAAATTAAACAATGTAGGGAGCAAAAATTAAACGGATTTAATTAATAATCGTTAAAAGTAATATACTGAAAGAAAGAAAGAAACAAAGAAAGAAAGAAAGAAAGAAAGAAAGTGATTTAATGACCACATGCTGTCATAGATAAAATACATAAATTCTTGGACCTAGATTAATATAGATTCCTTTATAAGTTTGCCATTTCATTCCCTCGTCTTATTTACTTTTCCTGTCTTTCTTTCTTTCTTTTTTTCTTTCTTTCTTTCTTTCTTAACTTATAAATTGAAATTTAAAATTTTTATCTATTTAGATAAGTCAAGTATGTTTCAAGTTGCTTTCCCCTGTATCGATTTTCCTCTATCTAATCTTTGAGTATCAGATTCTCTATACCCACCTTCCGCATTTCATGTCTCAGGAACTTATGCTAATGTTTAGTGTAAGTTTCTCTTTTGTTTCCATCCTCTCGAAAATGTCATTGCTGACATGTTCGGTCCATGGAGTCCGCAGCATCCTTCTGCAGAACCACATTTCGTTTGCTTTAAGTCTCTTCTTCATCTTTGATGAAATTGTCCAGCATTCACTTCCATAATGAAGAACAGACATCATATAATAATCCAGTACTCTCTTCTTTGTTTTTAGCAAATGTTTTTCTGTCTCTTAATATTCTTTTTACTCATCTAATAGAGTGCATCCTTAGCCATGCCGATTTGACGTCTCAGTGTCGCAATTTACGTCTTATGTCAAAACACTTCTTAGGTATTAAAGTATCACCCACCTCGGTTTAAAATTTCATGTGAACCCCTAAATTGTTAAGTGCCAGTCTCACAATCTTCAGGATGTACCAGTGACGAGAAAACGGCAGTAATAACTAATATCTATAGATAGATAGATAGATAGATAGATAGATAGATAGATAGATAGATAGATAGAAACAGACTTTGATAGATAGATAGATAGATAGATAGATAGATAGATAGATAGAAACAGCTTCAGATAGATAGATAATTAGATAGATAGATAGATAGATAGAGAGAGAGAGAGAGATAGAAACAGACTGAGATAGATAGATAGATAAATAGATAGATAGATAGATAGATAGATAGAAAGAAACAGACTTAGATAGATAGATAGATAGATAGATAGATAGATAGATAGATAGATAGATAGATAGAAACAGACTTTGATAGATAGATAGATAGATAGATAGATAGATAGATAGAAACAGCCTCAGATAGATAGATAGATAGATAGATAGATAGATAGATAGATAGATAGATAGATAGAGAGAGAGAGATAGAAACAGACTGAGATAGATAGATAGATAGATAGATAGATAGATAGATAGATAGAAACAGCCCCAGAAAGAGAGATAGATAGATAGATAGATAGATAGATAGATAGATAGATAGATAGAAACTTTGATAGATAGATAGAAACAGACTTTGATAGATAGATAGATAGAGAGAGAGAGAGAGAGAGAGAGAGAGAGAGAGAGAGCACCATCCTAATTATCATAATTACTGTGAATAAGATTGACTTAAGTTAATGCCGGACATGTTTTATTCCACATCGAAAATAGAAGCGCAGGATAACGATTAGTTAAGCAACCAGCAGATGATTTCTTTTCTTACTATTGTTCACTCAGACCAAAAACCTACTGTAAATGATTGACGAATAAGGTTGTTGCGTGTAAGCGAATGATGTAAGAAGTATATATTATGAGAATATGTAGTATATATAATGATTGGCCCGAGGCTTAAAGAGTTTAAGGTCCTAATAATCGCAGTAGCCTCTCGGGATTCTGTTCAGGGAATAGAAGCTGAGTGAGGCTTTATCCTTAACAATCGAATGCGAAATTAATTAAGAGCGTTGAATCACAACAATAAGAGTTTTAAGATACGCAGATTACAATGCTGATAGCAGATACAGGAAACAATCTACAAGACACCCTAAAGGAAGCAGTTAAAGAAAGCGGAATAAAAGAACTACATATCAACTACAAGAAAACAGAATGCATGGCCATCATTAAAAAGAGAAGCACAAAATGCCAACTACAAGTTTTTTGTCTATATTTATGAGATGAGGTAGTATTTACAGTATTTACATTATTTAGACTATTGTCCTCATCTTTGTTGCCATTTGTACGACGTTTCAGCCGTTGTACGCTCCGGACTTCGTCAACTGCTAAGAAATTCGAACCGAACCATTTATTACAATCACTGGGGTATATCATTTTTAAGTACACAAGGCCCAAAGAGTTTTGAGTTGACCCAAAGAGTAGTGAGTTCAATACAGGCTAGAGTAATGGTGAACAAGTAACTTCCATGGTTAGATGGAGATAACTCATGACCTCCAATTGAGGCATTACTACGCAAGGGATGAGAATGATATACCCTAGTGATTTTAATAAAGGGTTCGGTTCGAAGAAGGCTGGAGCATACAACGGCCGAAACGTTGTACAAATGGCAACAATAATGAGAACAATTGCCCAAATTATGTAAATACTACAAGTTTGTTCTACCAAAATCAAACAGATGCAGAAATACAAATATTTGGAATGTATTCTAACGGAAGATGGAAAGTGCGATACAAAGATTCGAAGGCGTATTGGCATGACCAAGGATTCATTTCAGAAGTTGAGTAAAGTATTAAGAGACAGGAAAATTATATTGGAAACATTGAGAAGAGTGGATTGTTATGTAATGTCTGTCCTTCAGTAAGGCAATGAATGCTGGACAATGTCATCAAAAATAAAAAATAAAATTTGAAGCAACCGAAATGTGGTTCTACAGAAAGATTCTGAGAATACTAATAGACGGAACATGCAGGCAATGACTAGGTTTTGGAGAAACTGATGCTAAGTATAAGGAAAAAACAGCTGAAATTTTTGGGAAATGTAATGAGGAAGGATGGCTTGGAGAACCTTATGCTCACAGGAGAAATAGAGTGAAAGAGAAACAAGGGAAAACATGCATGAAACACCTGATAGACTTGATCAGATAGATAGTGGAGCAGGGATTGAGTGGTATAACAGGGGAAGGGATATCAAGAGCGACAACGGATAGGGAGATGTTGAAAGCCATAAGCTCTTACGTTTTGAAAGGACACGACACATAGAAGAAAAATAGAATGGCAGAAGGTTTCAGATCCTTTGTGAAACATTAAAAGAGATCGACCATTTTTTCGCATCCTAAGTGATAGTACGAATATATGTAGAGGTCTGTAGTGAGCTTTAGTCTTAATAGGCATTTAAATCAAGGAACGCATTGAGTGTACAAATAAATAAAATAAAATAAAATTACAATCTACTAATTATGGTGTAATGTTTGCAGCGTGGATTTTTTACTGTTATCAAATACAGTATAACCCGGATTTAAGATACCATGATATAAGAGAAACTCGGATATAAGAGAGATTTTCTCTTGTCCCAAATTATAGCCTGTGGTAATGTATATAAAATAGACCAAACCCGGATAAAAGAGAACCTGGATATAAGAGAACCTTTATCCAGTCCCGACAACTCTCTTATATCAGGATTACACTGTACAAGCAGTTGAACCCTGCCATGGCTGCTAGACATTTTCTGTGACCACATCGCCCTTACATCTGACCCCATAATCCACCAGACTGCAACCCCTTTGATTATTATGAGTGGAATGAATTTGAGCGAGAGACAAAAAAAAATTCTTTGTAATACCAAAGATGAACTGAAGGCAAGGATTATAGCAGCATTTATCGACTTAAAAAGGAAATCGTCTCAAAGACATTAAGGATATTTCGATGTCGGCTGATGCCTGTGGTTAAAACCAATGCGGATTTCATTAAGAAATCTACATCTTAGCAATTCATATTTTTGTGCAATTTAGGTAAATATAACCGCTTATGTGAGATGTCAATGCTATTTTCACTTTTGTGCAATTTAGACAACAATTTATCCATCTCACCGTGTATGTGGGAATGGTGTGCGTGTATATTTTCGATTAAGACAAAATCTCTCGCGATAATTAAACGAACCATATCCACAACACAAATTGCTGAGATTTATCTTGAGAGACAACGTGATTTTCACAACAAACCAGAACTTAAGACACATTATGTTTTTTACTTTTTGGACAAATACTTTGAAACAAAGAGCTCCACAATACTTTATGTCAGCTTGACATAGGCATTTGATAAGCTATGTTAAACCTCTGGAACATCCATAAAACGGGTTGTTACGAAACGCTACAAATATATTTAGAAAAAAGTTTTATTAATCATTTTTCAATAGAAAATAGTATGAGACAAGGCTGCAACACGGTAGACACTATTTTTAGTTTTTTTTTTTTTATGCCCGATACTTTTACAAAAGAATTACAAATAAACTGTAAAACCGAATGCATGGTCAAATGACAAATATAAGTGGGGGATACTAAAAATCAAACAGGTACAAAAAATTAACTACCGGGAAGTATTCTAACAGAAGATGGAAGAGCGATACAGGGATCCGAAAGAGAATTGGCGTGGTGAAGGACTGTTACCAGAAGCCGAGTAAAGTATTAAGAGACAGGAAACTTTCACTAGAAACAAAGAAAAGAGTATTAGATTGCTATGTGATGTCAGTTCTTCAATATGAGTGAATGTTGGACAATATCATCAAAGGTGAAATAAAAACTTGAAGGAAATGAAATGTGGTTGTACAGAAGGGTGCTGCGGATTTCATGGACCGAGTATGTGAGCAATGATGAGGTGCCGGAAAAAATAAAAACAAAAAGGAAATTAATATTGAGCATCAGGAAGAGACAAATAAAGTTCCTGTGATATGCATTGAGGAAGGAGGGCTTGGAGAACCTGATACTAACAGGCCAGATAGAGGGACAAAGAGACAGGGGAAAGCAACGGATAACATATTTGAAGGGCCTGAGCAGGTGGATGACAGAACGGGGGCTGCGAGGTGTCACAGTAGAAAGCGTGCTAAGAGCTAACAGGGATTGGGAGACGTGGAAGGTCATGATCGCCTACGTCCTGAAAGAGCAAGGCACATAGAAGAAAAAGAAAAGAAGAAGGAGAAGAAGAATATATTTTTACAGAGCATATCAATAAGAATATAGGCATCCGAATACGCAAAAATGAAATTTTATTCGGCTTTAATGCAGATTTGGAGCCCCTCGTAAATACATATAAATTAATTCATGTTAATATCTAGGATTTGTTTTAGAGATACTATTGCATGGATGTCTGTTTTTGCACAATGAAAGCCATCGATCATCAAAAGATACTGTTCCAGACTAGGCTAAGTTTAGGATATATAACTCATTAGCAATCTGCTGTAGCGCGATGAATCGTAATACTGTCGGGTAGAATGTGTCTATAATAACGTCAACTAACCCCAGAGGAAAACCAGAAGTCTTCTAGGATAGCATTTCCGTTTATCTGGAAAAAATATTTTTTTACATCGGCAGGGGTCACTATATCAGAATCATTCATGAAAGACTGTAATCACTTCGAAGAGTTTATGCATGCTGATTTTTATAGATATCAACAGAATAAACATCACGTTTAGAAACGGCAAGTCATAATGGATGAAAAGAGTCAGGAAGATGAGTCGGAATTGCGAGCAAATGGCCGCTATTCATGAGTGATTCACTTCCTTTATTCGTGAGTTTTATTAAATACAAGTATTAAAAGGTATGGGACAAGAGCATTGTAAACAGGAATTGCAATAAATAATTGACCGGGGTCTCTTTTTTATCAATCAAGTTTCGATATAAAGATTATTTATTCCAGAGTTACTGAAACGAAGGCATCAGAAACTAAGACTGATATTTAATCGAATATAATTCTGAATTAGTTTGATTCCAATTTATGTTTCCTTTATCGGCAGATTACATAATCGAAGTATACAGTTTTGTACACCAAATTATATGCGTTGTGGTGCAGTGGATATCGGCTCGGAACGAGAAATCTGGCAGCCTAGTTCGAATTCCAGTTGAATTCATTGCGTTCACTTACGAGCAAATACCCTTGGAAAAGGTATTAATCCGTCTCTTCCCTCCAGTTATGGGTTAAATAACAGGACAGACTGGGTTCTGTAGCCTTGGCTGGCAACCATTCTACCGCAGAAAGCAATGGCAACCTAATTCTGCCCAGTCAGTCATGTCTCTTTCTAGACATGATTGCCCAAGCGTGTTTCACTTATGGCACTTAACTGACTGATATCAAATTATGCTTAATCAATTCCTAATTATCAGAGAGAAATAAGCAATATGTTCATTTCTTTGGTAGACTGGTTGGTGTAAGTTATCTTTTAGAGGGTTAACGAAATGATGTGAACACATGAAAAAGTCTTGAAACTTCAACTGATGGAAAGCATTGATTTATATAACTGATTAAGTTTCATGAATTTTTTTACTCCACAATTGAATTAGTAGCATTAGTCGATAAATTATGAGGAATAATATCCTTTTTTTTTTAATTTTAGCGTTAACGTTTCAGCCAAAATGTTCTTCAGATTTTCTTAAATGCATTGAGAATTCATTGATCGTTTTCTGGGAGTTAGAAAGTGCCGGTTATTTTTTGTCATCTATCCAAACTTATTTATAAATGGAACTTTGTCTCTGTGTGCCTGTGTGTGTGCCTGTGTGTGTGTGTGTGTGTGTGTGTGTGTGTGTGTGTGTTCGTTACCTATAGACTCCGAATCAGCTGAACCGATTTTCTTGAAAATTTACACATCTGTACTATAAGCGTCTGCGAGTATTCTTACCTAGGTTTTGTGTCAAAATACCCCCGATAAATATCGAAAATCGATAATCGAAAAAATCGGGTTATAGAAGGAGTGGTCCGATTTTAATCAATTTTGATACACTCATAGACAAAGACATAAGAAACGTTATTCAGAACTTTCAAGGTTTCAGTTCTTACAATAGTGCAGAAAATAGATTATATATATATATATATATTAAAGGCAAGATGTTTGTGTGTGTGTCTGTTTATCTGCCTGTATGTCTGTATTGTTTTCAGCACTATTATTTTAGTTTTTGCTTCGGGTTTGGCTCTAAGTAGGTATAATTGTAGTTCTTAGTCTCAGCCATGATACCATTTACTCAGAGGACTTATTTAGCCTTCAAAATTCAGTTTACGACGAAGAAAACTTATTTGATATCGATACCAGGAAATCAAAATTTTACTTACATCCATTCATTTTTCTTTCAGTCTAGGGTTTCTCTTTAACTGGAAACAACTAATGCTTTTTAGTCTTTCGTGCCAACGTTCGAAGAGTCTGAGCTCCAGGACCATGGATTAGTTTTAAAGTTTTCATTACATCCGAGCAACGCCGGGCTATACTGCTAGTAGATAGATAGATAGATAGATAGATAGATAGATAGATAGATAGATAGAAATTAATTTAATTTAGATAGATAAATAGATAGAAATTAATTTAGATAGATAGATAGATAGATAGATAGATAGATAGATAGATAGATAGATAGATAGAAATTAATTTAGATAGATAGATAGATAGATAGATAGATAGATAGATAGAAATTAATTTAAGATAGATAGATAGATAGATAGATAGATAGATAGATAGATAGATAGATAGATAGATAGATATTAGGTGAGATTTAAAGTTATCAATTTTTATAAATCGATTTTCATTAAAAGCGGACATAATGTATAAAATTTTAGTACTATTTGACTAAATTAGGCAATAATATTTAATATTTTAAATAGTTGAACATACCAAGTATATATTTGGGATATATACAAAACAACTTTCTTTTTGTTTAGGACAATATCTTTGCATAGAGCAGAATTTTCTTTGTAAATTTTTTCTCAAATTATTTGTGCATCACATTGTGACACTTATTATTTTTGATTAATTCTTTTATATCCGGTTTCGCTTAAAATAAATAAGATTCCTTCTCAGCTTCAATGGCAACCATTGCTTCAGGTCTTCGGGTGTTAATTTATATCATGCTGACATTTCATTGTATTCGAGAACAAATGAAAAAGTCTTTTCGCATTCTTTCTTTCATCCATTTAACAGTATTGTTTCCGGAAAAAAATAAGCTATTACGAAAAGCAGTAGCTGCTTCATAATTCAACGATGTCCCATCTTTTCTCAAAGCTCAAATGTAATGAATATATAGAGAAAGTCAAAGTAAGCAGCATTCAGTTTATAAAAAATATAACACATTTTTGATGCAATCTTTTACGAGTGAATGTACAGTCAGCCAACAATGACTGTCAAGAGAATGACTAAATGAAAAGGAAATAACTAGTTTTCAAACACAGAGAGCTATATTCATTACAGAACAAAAAATGGTTTATCTTTTAAAACAATATTAATTTATTGTCGCAAAAGTGTGCATAGTTATTGATATCGATAGTTACAAGGATTTAGCTCGACTGAAAAACACTGAGTTCTATTGAAGATTAACCAGGTTTATTAAAGCTAATAAGACTATCATATACTCGAACAGCATAAAGATGAAAGTATATCATAATTACACAGAAAAAAATTACAAAATGCAAACCAAAAAGATAAGAAGACGTTTGGATTTTATGAAGCAAGTGTATTTACGAAGAATATTACCATTACAAAAATATTTCATTAACTAAAACTTCCGTAGGTATATATCTTTAAATTTCCTAAGATAACTGAAAATGGCAGAAAAATGACTACAAATAAACTACAAAAAAACTGAATGCATGGTCATCAGTAAATTAAGGAGCCCAAAATGCCAACTATATGCTGGAGATACTAAAATCAAGCAGCTACAGAAAAGTACCTACCTGGGAAGTGTTATAACAGAAGATGGAAAGTGCGTAACTTAGATCATAAGGGGAATTGGCATGGCAAAGGATGCACTCCAGAAGCTGAGTAGAGTATTGAGAGATGAAAAAATTTCGGTAGGAACAAAGTAGAGAGTATTGGATGTCTGTTCTTCAATATGGCAGTGAATGCTGGGCAATCTCGTCAAAGATGAAGGAAAGACTTGAAGTAACCAAAATGTCGTTCTGAAGAAATAATCTGTTGATACCATGGACTGAACACGTGCGCAACGATGAAGTTTTGAAAATAATTCTTGTGGCGGACATACCCATTAACATAGTAATGGACTAACTCAATCTGCATAAATACCGTGTGACTAGTAGTCACCGGGAGAGCATCAGTCTGGTATTAGTCAGACACCCGTAGTGTGACTTACCGAACAGAGACTTTTGATATTCAACACCACTTGCTCGTCAGCTAGACGAACAAGTTGGCATATTGTACTTTTGTTAATACAATTGTTTACACTAATCCCGTGTTCCTGTTTTTATTTGTGAACCCTTAAACAGGGTTACAACAGAAATGAAAAAGAAAGGGAAATTAATACTTAACATCACGAAAAGACAATTAAATTTCCTGGGACATGTAATGAGGAGTGAGGGCTTTGAGAATCTGATACTTGATGGGGACCCAACGTATGGGTCACGGAAGAAAAACACTGAACACGGGTTAGAGGTAAAGAAAGATATTGAAGAGAAAGGTTACAAAAAATAGTGTAAACGGAGCTTACTATCCAGTGGTGTCCAATATTGGTAGTCGTACGCGGCTGCGCACTACTGGTGTTACAGTATTTAGTCACCTTCACACTTAAGGCGAAATGTAACACAAGGTCGTTTTAATGTGAGTCTTCCGTGCCATCTAGCCCGGCCAAAAATATCTGTTTGTTATTCCCCAGTCGTGATTCTACTCTTCGGTAGAACCACGACTGGGTTAGTGCTCTCTGCCTTCGGACAGAGAGTTGTCAGTGACAAAGGTAGCACTACTGGTGCTACGGTATTTACCCACTTCAGGCGAGATGTGAAACAAGGTCTTTTTAATGTGGGTCTTCCCGGCCATATAGCCAGGCCAAAAATGTCTATCTTTCCCCAGTCATGATTCTACCCATGCTCTCTATCCGAAAGCAGAGAGCGCTCTCTACCCGAAAAGCAGAGAGCGCTCTCCAACCGAAGGCAGGTAGCTGAAAGAGTCAATTGTAGCACTACTGGTGCTAGTATACTTAGTTCTCCGTCCCACTAAGAGCAACATGTGACACGTGGTCAGTTATAAGTGGGATATCCGGGCTATATGGCCCGGCCAAAAAATACCTGTCTATTTCTCCCCAGTCGTGCTTCTACCCTTCGGTGGAACCACGACATGGGTTAGCAGAGAGCATCCTCTACCCGAAGGCAGAGTGCTGACAGAGAGCTGACAGTGTCATAGCAGCAGCAGCAAACTGCTGCTGCTACATTGTTTAGCTGGCCCTCCCAGTAATTGGCCCTCCCTCCATAATTGGCCATGTGACACATGGCCAATTATGACTGGGATTTCCGGGCTATATGGCCCGGCCAAAAAATGTCTGTCTATTTCTGCCCAGTCGTGCTTCTACTCTTCATCGGAACCACGACTGGGTTATTGCTCTCTGCTCGGAAGCAAAGAGCTCCCTCTACACAAAGAGAGAGCCGACAGTGTCAATAGAAGCAGCAGCAAAACGCTGGTGCTACATTATTTAGCTGTCCCTCCCAGTAAGGGCAACATGTGACACATGGTCAATTATGACTGGGATTTCCGGGCTATATGGCCCGACCAATTAATATGTGTCTATTTTTACCCAGTCGTGCTTCTACACTTCGGCAAAACCACGACTGGGTTATTGCTCTCTGCTCGTTAGCAGAGAGCCTACAGTGTCATAGCAGCAGCAGCAGCAGCAAAATGCTGGCGCTACATTATTTAGCTATCCCACCCAGTAAGGGCAATATGTGATACATGGTCGAATATAACCTGATTTCCGGGCTATATGGCCCGGCCAAAAATGGCTGTCTATTTTTACCATGTCGTGCTTCTGCCCTTCGGCGGAATCACGACTGCGTTTGTGCTCTCTGATCGGAAGCATAGAGAGCCCTCTACCCAAAGGCAGAGAGCCGACAGTGTCATAGCAGCAGCAGCAAAACGCTGGCTCTACATTATTTAGCTGTTCCTCCTAGTAAGGGAAACATGTGACACATGTGCAGTTATGACTGGGTTATCCGGGCTATATAACCCGGCCAAAAAATGTCTGTCTATTTCTGCCCAGTCGTGCTTCTACCCTTCGGCGGAACCACGACTGGGTTATTGCACTCTGCTCGGAAGCAATGAGCGCCCTCTACCCAAAGGCAGAGAGCCGACAGTATCAATAGAAGCAGCAGCAAAACGCTGGTGCTACATTATTTAGCTATCCCACCCAGTAAGTGCAACATGTGACACATGGTCAATTATTACTGGGATTTCCGAACTATATGGCCCGGCCAAAAATGGCTGTCTATTTTTGCCCAGTCGTGCTACTAACCTTCGGCGGAACCACGACTGGGTTATTGGTCTCTGCTCGGAAGCAGAGAGTGCCCTCTTCCCCAAGGCAGAGAGCCGACAGTGTCAACAGAAGCAGCAGCAAAACGTTGACGCTGCATTATTTAGCTGTCCCTCCCAGTAAGGGCAACATGTTTCACATGGTCAGTTATGACTGGGATTTCCGGGCTATATGGCCCGACGAAAAATATGTGTCTATTTTTACTCTCCGGCGGAACCACGACTGGGTTATTGCTCTCTGCTCGGTAGCAGAAACGCCTTCTACTTGAAGACAGAGAGCCGACAGTGTCATAGCAGCAGGAGCAAAACTCTGGCGCTTCGCTCTCCCTCCCCGTAAGGGCAACATATGGCCCGGCCAAAAAATGTCTGTCTATTTTTGCCCAGTCGTCCTTCTACCCTTCGGCGGAATCACGACTGTGTTATTGCTCTCTGCTCGGAAGCAGAGAGCGCCCTTTACCCAAAGACAGGGTGCCGACAGTGTCAATAGAAGCAGCAGCAAAACGCTGGCGCTCCTACTCATAAGACTACCATTCACATAGTAATTTAATACTGGAAGAATCCATGATGAAGGCAAGTATCGGTCTCACAACAAAACTCAAAGATCATATTAAGGCAAAACAGGGGAAAACAACGGGTAACATACTTGATGGGCTTCAGCAAGTAGATGGCACAGCAAGATTTGGTTGGGATAACAAGAGAAAGCGTACTAAAAGCCACCAGGGATAGGGAGATGTTAAAGGCTATGAAGGGATACGACACATAGAAAAAGAAGATTAATAATAATTTTCCCTTAGACTAGTTCGTGAAAATACTAATCCCAACTGATAACATGTTTGCTCTACGATCTTACGACAACAGGCAATGGAAGTAAATTATTTCTCAGTGTATAAGGTTTATGTCTCATTTTAATAACATCTAAGATTTATACTGTGTCTGTGGATGCCACTCACTTCAACCCGTTAGTTAACTCAAAAGAATGACCATCAGTATAATAAACAATGTAAGATTTATAACATATGTGCGCATTATATAAGTGAAATATAACACACGTTATAAAAATTGAAATATTACGATTATACTAGGGACTTAGTGTAAGGAAGGCAGAAGGCATGTGAAAGAGACGTTGGATCTTAACTTTATCTCATCCATGCAAAATATACACATCCAAGCACGAAGGCAGAGAAGAGAATCTATCTCGAAACAAATTTCCTTGTCGCAAAGCACAATTAATTCTTAATTATACGATTATATCTATCTATCTATCTATCTATCTATCTATCTATCTATCTATCTATCTATCTATCTATCTATCTATCTATCTATCGCAGTGTGTTCATATATATCTCTTCCAGTCTGTTCATATCTATCTATCTATCTATCTATCTATCTATCTATCTATCTATCTATCTATCTGCACATAAAATATGATACAACTCATAAAGCAATATAAAAATCACATGTACACAAGACACACTTACACTCACCACCTATAATTGTAGAACAATGTATGAATGATAACTAAACGGTAACTGTCAAAAAAGCTAATATACCAAGCTACGTAATATAGGATTTGCATTATGGTGATAGATAGATAGATAGATAGATAGATCGATAGATAGATAGATAGATAGATATGAACAGACTGAGATAGATAGATAGATAGATACGAACAGACCGGGATATATGGATAGATAGATAGATAGATAGATAGATAGATAGATAATGTTGTGGAACCTCCCCCTTTTCTATGATAATAGACTCGGGGAGATCCGTTAGAGCAGTGTTTCTCAACCTTTTTTGGCCATGCCCCACCTAATCACCTCTAGAATCCTGATGTCACCCCTCCCATATGTTGATATATAATTCTTATGTAAAAAGTGAGCTCCGTTTTAGGTTATAACACCAATACTTTGATTTATAAAGAACGATAATGCAAGAATTGTGGCAACTAAGAATATTATAAGAGAAAATCGGCTATAATGTTATAATACAGCCATTTGGAGATCTAGAATATAGAAGAATACTTTTAATTAAAGTAATAATATTACTTTTATTTCAGAAAAGTATTTTAATGCCATGAACACAGATTACACGAGGGATTTGGAAACTTTGCAAAATAAAGTTCTAACATTATTTTAAAATGGAAGTTATTCACCAGTGAAATCGATGGTAATTTAAAAATTCAAGACATATTATGAATGAAATATATGTAACACTGCTAACTTTTTTATTTATAGGAATGTTAGGGCTCATAGATCCCAACAACAAAAACTTTTATGAGCAAAACACCTAACAATCGAATTGCCCCCTAAAAAATAAAAATTTCAACTTCCTGTGGGGCGTACACCCCACTTTGGTAATCACCGCGTTAGAGACATCGAGACTGATCCTTAAGTTACCGAACGATACCGAAGTTACACAGAGAATACCGCGTCAGTAGGCATAATACCGCTGATCTCCACTCAGCGGGAATATTACACGGATTTACTATTTCAACATGGCGTCACTTCAAAGTGATATATATAATATATATATAAAATCGTATCAGCCCAGAGCAAGGCGGTAATGCCTCTGATGTGCAGGGGGCTACATAAGAGTAAAAAGATTAAGTAGAAGAGATTGAAGAGGAAGACAAACCAGTTAGAAAGGAGCAAGAGAAGAATGGGAATACAGGTGTGATGACAGTTGCAAACGTGGAGAGAAAGAAAAGGATATACAGGGTGCTGAAAGAACTAGAGTCAAGTGGTTAATAGACGAGTATTGACATTGCATTTAAATTCCTGGAGGTTGTAGCCGTCAGGAAAGCAAGAATGTGGAAGCGAGTTCCACAGGCGAGAAGTGCGAGAGAACAAGATGCAGGAGTAGAATTGTCGTCTGCATTTGCTTAATCTAACTCTGAATGGGTGGGACCCAGTTGCCAATCTGGTTGCACGAGTAAACACTTGTTGCACAGGCACCTGTGACTAAGTTCGTTGGTGCAGAAGCCATGAAAATATTTATAGAACAGACAAAGGGAGGCCACATCTCGTCAGTGGGGAAGTGGCTGTAGTAAAAACAGAAATAGAATCAGCAATGACCAAATTGAAGAGAAACAGAGTAGCAGGACCCGATGGGAGTGTAATAGAAATTTTAATGTCCTTAGAAGACTTTGGCATAGACATGCTCACAAAAATAAGCAGTGAAACCTACAACAGCGGTAATATACCGGAGTAGCTAGGCAGCTCAATTTTCATAGCACTACTTAAGAAGCCAAGTGCGAAAGTCTGTGAATTCCACCAAACAATCAGTTTAATGAGCCACATAGAAATATCATCATCCAGATACTGATGAACTGTGCGCGCAGCAGAATCGGACCATAGTTAGGACAAGAACAGTGTGGCTTTGTTAAATATACCGGAACAAGGAATGCGATATTCATGCTCAGAATCCTATCTGAAACGGCAATACAAGTGCATAAGGACCACTATATGTGCTTTATAGACTACGCAAAGGCGTATGACAAAGTACACCACAAAGACTTGATAGAAATGCACGACAACCTCTACATTTTCGAAAAAGGCGTTAGGGTAATCAAGAATATATATTGGCATGAAACCGCCTGCATACGGATAGGAAGTGAATTCAGTAGATGTAGATGAAGAACGAAATTACTGCAAAGTAATTGAAACTCACCTGAAGCGAGCTGAATGTGTAATGCTCCTAATGCCAATGATATTTCCACCGACCCTCTCTACGGCATATGATTTAAATGAATTTCTTTTAATGTGTTCCTCTCGAATTTTAATTTAAATTTTGGGTCATCAGGAGAGAATGTGCACCGTTTCAGGGCCTTTTTCTCAAAAAATTTTGAAGTTGTCTCAGAGATGGCGAAATGTGTTGGAACACAATCTAAATCTAAACTTATTTATAAATGGAACTTTGTCTGTGTGTGTGTCCGGTGTGTGTGTCTGTTACCTATAGACACCGAAACGGCTGAACCGATTTTCTTGAAAATTTACACAGTTGTACTAGAAGCGTCTGCGAGTGTTCTTAGCTAGGTTTTGTGTCGAGGTACCCCCTAAAAATATCGAAAATCGATAATCAAAAAATCGGGTTATAGAAGGAGTGGTCCGATTTTAATCAAATTTGATACACTCATAAACAAAGACATAAGAAATGATATTCAGAATTTTCAAGGTTGCAGTTCTTACAATAGAGCAGCAAATCGATAATATATATATATATATATATATATATATATATATATATATATATATATATATATAAAAGGCAAGATGTTTGTGTGTATGTTTGATTATCTGTCTGTATGTCCTTTATACAAATCCACAATTTTTATCCGATTCTCACCAAACTTCACACAAATATTTTTAGGCTGAGTCTGAGCTCCATGACTATGGATTCGTTTTAAAGCTTTCATTACACTCGTGCAACGCCGGGCTATACTGCTAGTTATATATATGTCAATAAATAAATATACTCATGAATATATAAATATCGTCGAAAGTCATTTTAAAAAAAACGCTAAGAGCTTTTGTTCATAACCAGGAAACATGAACTCAAAACTTTGTGTTTAGGTATTTGCGTTGATATTTGATTCGCCAAAAAATTATTCTGTACACGTTTTTGATATATTCTTAACATACAAATTTTTAAATAAATATAAAAGCCTGCACTGCCTCACGCAAATAAATATCTCTATAAATAATGATGAATAAAAACATGTGTATACATATATGTGTGTGAATGCGTATACACGTTATGTATATACCTGCAGATATTTTATGTGTATGTAATGTAATTTTAACTTTTGCCAAAAAAATTCCACTTTTATATTTCTCGTTTTACACGAAATACTTTTTTAGAAAGTAATTTATTTCCCTGGAAATGTGTATTTTTCCCGATGACACAAAAGGAGACAAAAATGCCCTTTAATTTTTTGCAGGTGCATCTTCTGTCGAAATTAAATAATATTTTAGACACAAGTGACATATTATTTATTTCAGGTCATCCTATAATTTTTTGGGAAAACATTTTTGGAAATTTTAGTAAGCATTAAGCGGCATATGCAGACACTACAATGATTATCAAGACGAAATTTGGAGGCAGGGAAATGGGTTCAAATTCCATGAAAGTCTCCTGTGTTTACATTTGGAAAATAAATGAATAAAATATCTTTTTCCTTCGGGTCTCATTCTTTTGCCGCTTAAATGGCTCGCTTTTATTGCTTGTGGAACCTTCGTCTGGCTTCTTGCTTCTCATTCAACGTTGATCAAAAATTTAAATGAAATTTTAATCGTTATATTCTGTATTGTTAATTCTTGTTGTTTTTATTATCTCTCCTTAAAAGTATTTTCATGTTATTCTATCAAGTACCCTTTCGCACCTTAGTGTCTTTACTGTTTCTTGGAGTGAAATGACTAAAAAATGGAGGATTTATCTTAAATCTTTGCTTATTGAAACTCTTTCTTTACAAGCAAAGATTGCGTATATATATATGTGTGTGTGAATGCGTATACACGTTATGTATATACGTGCGAATATTATATGTGTAAGTAATGTAACTAACTTTTGCCAAAAAAATCCCACTTTTATATTCCTCGTTTTACACGAAATACTTTTTTAGAAAGTAATTTATTTCCCTGGAAATGTGTATTTTTCCCGATGACACAAAAGGAGAGAAAAATGCCCTTTAATTTTTTGCAGGTGCATCTTCTGTCGAAATTAAATAATATTATAGACACAATTTCAATTTAAGGTCATCAGGAGAGAATATGCACCGTTTCAGGGCCTTTCTCTCAAAACATCTTGAAGTTGTCTCAGAGATGGAGAAATGTGTTGGAACAAAATGCCATATATGTCAATAAATATGCGCATGAATATGTAGATATCGTCGAAAGTCATTTTAAGAAACGCTAAGAGCTTTTGTTCATAACCAGGAAACGTGAACGCAAATACTTTGATAGAGAAGCAAGTTTAGAAATTTATATCTACGCATATTTATTCAGAGTATCCATACTGAATATCAAGTACATTTGAAACGAGGAATTAGTTCATTCAGGACATCGATTTTTATCCTCAATGATAAAAGCAGAACCTCTTGGTTAATGGTCAGTCCCAGTCTGATACAAATCTAGCCAAACGTCTGTTTTCGCTAGATATTGGTACATGAAAGTCTTAAACTTGTAATCAACTGCAAATACTTTTCTGGTATATCAGGTATACTTAATAAAATCAACTGAAATTGAATTTATAGAAGTGATAAAATATAATTTAATTCGTCGACTAAACACCATCTCTTAATATAATTGACATCATGAAACTTGTTAATTAGGATTTATGTCTGAAATTTACAACAACGTGACGGGAATCAGCCACTCGCCATTTTCAGAATAATCACGAATTAATACTGAGTATTCTTTTTGTAGAAATAATAATAATAATAATAATAATAATAATAATAAAATTGATGAAACTATTTGTAAACGACTCACATGCGACAGAACGTGTCGTCCTAACACAAATGTTAAACGTCTGTATCTGCCAAGAAGCAAATGGGATATAGGCATGATTCACCTGAAATGTTCTTGCAAAATTCAACAATTGGTCTTTATAAATATATTACAGCTATACAATCTTATATTTTACAAGTCATAAGAATAAATACAGATACACAAAATCAGCAAGACAATTAACACAAGAAGCGAAAAAAAAGCAAGGCCAATAACAAATACAAGAAAATTGAAGCCAAAAGCCTCTGCATAACCACTATCCTAGGTATAACGTTAAACTATATCCGGCAGCAAGGCCTATTATTAAAAGGTTTTTGAGGAGCATGAAAAAACCTCTTAATATGTGTTATTCCTAAGTCCACCCTGATCCGGAATGGTAGCACCTGTTAGGGTCCGCGCTATAGGCAAATTGATGCCCACCCCCCAACAAACTTGTCAAAACGCTATGAAAGTATAAAAAATATACTTTTATAGTAAAAGTTCCTGAAATACATTTTAGAGAAGAGAATATTCCAAGCAATATATATTGGAAGAAAATTAAAGGAAAAATTGTAAACCAGCAATGCATCTAAACGTCGACAAAACCCTCTTTACAAAAATAAGTCCATGAAACTTGATGTAGAAACTGCTTTTCAAAAATACAAAACTAGAAGGCATATTATGTTTTCTAACAAAAAAAAAATCATCAAAATCTGACAAAATCAACTTTCTGATTATAAGCAAACGTTTAAAAAAAATTAAAAAATACCCTAAACTTCCACTTATTTGGCATTAAATAACCAATGAAGGTTGATATACCGTTAAACAAAACACGAACTCAAACTGAAACTCTGCATAACCAGTTCCTTCTTCGTAGCAAAAATTCTCATGTAGAAAAATTCGCAAACCACCAGTGGCAGGAATTTCAAGACTTAAGACTTCAACTGCTTATGTCAAGACTGAAGGATTTATGCTTGTTACACGGTACCAGAGTTTGCTTCCACGCACATTCATAATAGTATGCACCCAAAATGTATTTTTCTTCATGACCAATACATTGAACCGACCTACTCTTTATCTCAAGATGTTCAATAAAAATACTGTCACGACAGGCAAGGTCAATATTTTTCATCACGATGAGATAAAAACAGCTGCAAACTAGTATAAACATCATTCTGAATCCACTTGGATTATTCTGTCAGCATAGATCGAAGAATATTAGCAAATAACGCAGGCGTTATTATGATAGACAGAAAAAGTTTGCATACTGATTTACATGAGTGTATCGACTGACATAAACGTCTCTGCGAAGCCTTGTAAAAGACTAAGCAAATAAAAAGACCCAGAGATGAAAATATGTGGCGCTTAAAAATTAAAGTATACTGTTGTTAGAAATTTGGGTCTAACGAAAAATATGAACTCAACACCACATCAACAAGGTGCGTTATGGAAATATTTATTTCTTATGATTGTTACTAAAATTTACCAACAAATTATTTTGGTAAAAGCGGTGGTAGTTTTTGCGTTAAAGACATTCATAATAAATATTATGTTATATACGCCCACTAACGCATCCGTAACAATCATTATGTTTGACAAAACATTTTTTATAATAATACAATTATTACAATTTATAAAGCGCATCATTTATATTAAGTGTCTGTTAAGCGATTAATGTTTTCTTTTCTACAATATTACGATAGCCTTTCTTAGTATTTCGGTTTATAAGAAACTGCTATAAAATATAAATACGGTTTGATATTGCGGGGACACGCTCTGTCTCTCTGTCTCTGTCTCTGTCTCTCTCTCTCTCTATCTCTCTCCGTCTCTCCATCTCTCTCTTTCACTCTCTTTCTCTCTCTCTCTCTCTCTATATATATATGTATATATAAACTTATTTATAAATGGAACTTTGTGTGTGTGTGTGTGTGTGTGTGTGTGTGTCCGTTACCTAGAGACTCCGAAACGGCTGAACCGATTCTCTTGAAAATTTATACAGTTGTACTATAAGCGTCTGCGAGTATTCTTAGCTAGGGTTTGTGTTGACGTAACCCCGATATATATCGAAAATCGATAATCGAATAAATCGGGTTATAGGAGAGGCCTGATTTTAATCAAATTTGATACGCACATAGACAAAGACATAAGAAACGATATTCAAAAGTTTCAAGGTTGCAGTTCTTACAATAGTGCAGAAAATCGATAATATGTATATGTAAAAGGCAAGATGTTTGTGTGTGTGTCTGTTCATCTCTCTGTGTGTCCTTTATACAAATCCACAATTTTTATCCGATTCTCACCAAACTTCACAAATATTCTTTAGGCTGAGTCTGAGCTCCAGGACCATGGATTAGTTTTAAAGCTTTCATTACACCCGAGCAACGCCAGGATATACTGCTAGTATATATATATATATATATATATATATATATATATATATATATATATATATATATATATATATATATATATATATCCTGTGCAATAAAGACGGAAGCTGACGATGGTTCCCCTGAAATATGCCATATTGCCGCTTAACCATGGAATAACGTGCCTGTCTTAATTTTTACACACACACACACACACACACACACACACACACACACACGCACGCACGCACGCACACACACACACACATGGATTAGTTTTAAAGCTTTCATTACACCCGAGCAACGCCGGGCTATACTGCTAGTATATTACTGCTAGTATATATATATATATATATATATATATATATATATATATATTATTTATAAAGTAGAATTACAAGATACAGATAGACAAAAAATGCATAGATTGTACTGAAGGAAATTTAAAAAAAACATTAGTATAATCACAAGTCTACCGTAAAAATGCAAAAAATACTAGACAATCACATTCGAAAATAAAAAGAAAAAATGTCAAAAAACCTTACGCAACTTGAAGCATATTAGAAAAACGCCAAAGCTTTGCAATGGTGGTGGTTTCTGTCGATTGAACCAAAAAGAGATGTTAGGTACAGTATTATTTCAAAAAAGAGAAATGTTGATAAAATTAAAGATCCGAAAGAATGTCAAGATGTAAACATATCAGAAAATATATTTTTGGGTCAGACATATCCGGATGAAAATGTTTACAATTACAATTAGCTCCTCCCTTATTTTAAACTAGCAGTATAGCCCGGCGTTGCTCGGGTGTAATGAAAGCTTTAAAACTAATCCATGGTCCTGGAGCTCAGACTCTTCGAACGTTGGCACGAAAGACGAAAAAGCAATAGTTGTTTCCAGTTAAAGCGTAACCGTAGACTGAAAGAAAAATGAATGGGTGTAAGTCAAATTTTGATTTCCTGGTATCGATATCAAATAAATTTTTTCGTCGTAAACTGAATTTTGAAGGCTAAATAAGTTCTCTGAGTAAATGGTATCATGGCTTAGACTAAGAAATACAATTATACCTACTTAGAGCCAAACCCGAAGCAAAGACTAAAATAAAAGGGCTGAAAGAAATACAGACAAACAGGCAGAGAAAAAGACACACACACACAAACATCTTACCTTTTATATATATATATATATATATATATATATATATATATATATATTATCGATTTTCTGCACTATTGTAATAACTTCAACCTTGAAACTTCTGAATATCGTTTCTTATGTCTTTGTCTATGAGTGTATCAAATTTGATTAAAATCGGACCTTCTATAACCTTCTATAACGATTATCGATTTTCGATATTTATCGAGGGTTCCTCGACACAAAACCTAGCGAAGAACACTCGCAGACGCTGATAGTACAACTGTGTAAACTTTCAAGAAAATCGGTTCAGCCGTTTTGTGGTCTATAGGTAACGGATACACACAGACACACACACACACAGACAAAGTTCCATTTATAAATAAGTTCAGATTTCCAGTTATGCGTTCTGAAAGTTCCTGTTATGCGTTCGAAAAAAAAATCAGTTGATATAAAATGTCTGAAGATCCCGAAAATTTGGAACCAAGGTTGCGTAATACTCTGAATTCTGAATGAATATATATATTGTTGAAATTTACACCATTTATCGTGGAATATCGAGGACAGAAAGTTTATAGAAATCGATAGTGTAACACTGAAATCGTCAGACCATGCGTTACTTCAATTTGTGAAGGTTTTTGGGAAGTAGGGAAAAGAAAACGGGTTTTTCGTAGTTTTATGTTTGATAATGAATTTAGCTCATTGATAGACCACACTTCACTTATCTTTACTTTTACATTATTAATTTTTTACTTCATTTATTCATATTTGAATGCGCTCTCAAATTTAATATTTGAAATAAAGTTTATTAGTTTTAGTAGTTATTAGATTGTTATTATCGTAGTGGCAAATTGTTTTCCTCGCTGCATTGAAATATTTACATTGAGCATCTTCTGGGGCTTTTATTTTTCTAAAAATTCTTCATACAAAAATGAAATCACTTCAGGTGATGTTGTAATCTTCTGCAGTTTGCATTTTTAATTTCTGGTGTGTCTTGCTTTGCATTTTGTTTTTTGTGTGTGATTTTTTTGCCTTTTTAGGTTTTAAATGTGCATTATGAGAGTTTTGCAAATTCTTTTTTGTTGCTTTTAAATGGTTCGTGAAATTAGCTTCTATATTTTCACAGACCATCAATTATTCATATATATATTTGTGTGTGTGTGTTTTTTTTATTATTTATTTATATTACAGTCAGTCAATTAAGTGTTATACCCGCCTGAGCAGAATATTTTTCTGCGGTAGACGTGTTGCCAAACAAGCCTATAGAACCCAATCTGTCCTGTTATTTAACCCATAGCTGTAGGAAAGAGAAGGATTAATAAATATACCAATGATATAGGCGCGTAAGTGAAAGCAATGACTGCAACTGGAATTCGAACTCGGCTCTCCGATATCCACTGTACCATAATTCAAATCGAATATTACAGTAGCTTGATATATTAGCTTTGCTGACAGTTACCGTTTATCATTCATACATTGTTCTAAAATTATAGGTGGTGGGTGTAAGTGTGTCTTGTGTACAAGTGATTTTTATGTTGTTTTACGAGTTGTATCATATTTAATGTGCAAATAGATAGATAGATAGACAGACAGATAGACAGATAGACAGATAGATAGATAGATAGATAGATAGATAGATAGATAGATAGATAGATATGCAAGTGATAATGCATACTATATAAGTTTCTAGTAAAAAGTATGTAATAGTTTCTTTGAGAAAATGAAAGAACATTAAACAAAAATTGGCTATTATACCGTGGGACGAAGCAAATTGAATTTCTAGTATTACTGACTTAAGAAACAGGATATTAAAAGTCTGTTTTATCAGTCGGATTCATTGATTAATCATTCTGAATTCATAGTTGGATTTTAATGCTGCATACATATATAACCCATATAAACCATATATATATATATATGTGTGTGTGTGTGTGTGTGTGTGTGTATGTATCATAAAAGATAGTTTTAAAAAATTAACCTCTTTTTTGCCACGAATATTTTTTTTTTTTTTATAAGCGTTTCACCCCGAGCAAGGCATGTCACTGCCACTACTGTGCAGGGGGCTACGTAGAGTGGGGAAAGGCTGATTAAATATAGGAAATAACAGAGGGTGGGTGATAGGCGGGTGAAGATACCGAGAATGAGGGTTGGGTAGATGAGAGTGTTGTGAGAATAGTTGGGAGTTAGTGTGATAGGAGGTGTCTATTGACCCTACATTTAAACACCTGGAGATTGTAACTGTCGGGAAAGCAGACTTGTGGAAGGGAGTTCCACAGGCGGGAAGCGCGAGAAAAGAAGCTGTTGGAGTAGAATTTACGGCTACATCTTATTTGTTTAACTGTAAAAGGGTGGGACCTAGTTGCTAATCTAGTATCTCGTGTAAATTCGTGCTTAGGCGGCACCAGTGATCTAAGCTCATCGGAGCAGAAGCCATGAAAGTACTTGTAGAAGAGGCACAGGGAAGCCACATCACGCCGGTGTGAGAGCGGCTGCAGCCGGTCGGCCAAGTCAGTATCAACCACGTTACAGATCCTCCTTTTGAAAACAACGAAATGAATTATTTATAGACCGAACTGCATGTCATTTGATAATATTTATCCCACTTACGTAATTATTTATATTTCAAAGAAAAAATTTAGTTACTATCACTAGTTACTGATGGCTTATATTAAAGACGATTATATAATTTATTATCCGTAAACTGTATTGATGTATTAGCAATATAATTAATGGTAGACAGCTGTAAACTATTACCGCTTAGAGAAATGACGAATTATGTGGAATGAATAAAAGCGATGAGCATGAAATAGCGACTGGAAATATTCGTCTTTTTTTAATATGTTCTATTCCTAGTTACATGGCTCATAAATCGTTTTTGCTATCAAGATAACGCTCTTTCATGAGGATATTACCATTCACGATCGCAATTCTCGTAAAAGCTGCTTTCTCGAAAATGACTTCCAATCATTTTTTTAACTTGGGCAAAAATGGCATGTAACTTTAACATCTGCAAAGCGAAAATACTATATTTTAACCAGTATACAATTTTTTTTCTCATAAGGATAGATACTGCTAATTTCTAGGAGGGCAACCCATTGTGCCTCCCTTGCCTCATTTTTTTCTACTGACATGAATCTGAATAATATATATTGAATAAATTGTTGGGTTTGTTTCTAGAAAGTTTGGTTCACTGTGTCATGCCAAACAGTTCTCGTTAACATTCTTCTTCTTCTTCTTCTTCTTCTTCTTTGTGCCTTGCTCTTTCAGGACGTAGGCGATCATGGCCTTACACGTCTCCCTATATCTGGTGGCTCTTAGCACGCTTTCTCCTGTAGCATCTTGCAATCCCGCTCTGTCATCCACCTGCTCAGACCATTTAAATATGCTATCCGTTGCTTTCCCCTGTCTCTCTATCCGGCCTGTATCAGGTTTTCCAAGCTTTTCCTTCCTCACTGCGTGTCCCAGGAACTTTAGTTGTCTCTTCTTGATGCTAAATATTAATTTCCTTTTCGATTCCATTCTTTCCAACACCTCTTCATTGCTCACATGCTCCGTCCATAATATCCACAGCATCCTTCTGTAGAAGCACATTTCAGTTGCTTCAAGTCTTTCCTTCATCTCTGAGGATATTGTCCAGCATTCACTGCCATATTGAAGAACAGACATCATATAGTAATCTGTCTCTTAATACTTTACTCAGCTTCTGGAACGCATCCTTCGCCATGCCAATTTGCTTTTCCTTAAGTTCTATTCTAATAGTTTTTTTAGTATTTGTCTGTATTTTTGAGATGAGGTAGTATTTACAGTATTTACATTATTCGGACTATTGTCCTCATCTTTTTGCCATTTGTACGACGTTTCGGCCGTTGTACGCTTCAGCCTTCTTCAAGTGCTGGGAATACAATCACTTGGGTATATTAACTAATGCCTCGATTGGAAAGAAAAATTGCAATATGAACTCTGGTAAAAAAGGGTTACTGGACATTAGGGTTATAAGTCTCAAAAATTCAGTTGTTCTTGTTTTTAAGGACACATGACCCAGTGGAAAGAGACGTTGGTCAGTTCCTGTGATTTGATCCAAAGAGTTGTGAGTTCAATACCAGCTTACAGCATTGGTGAACAAGTAACTTGCAGGGTTAGAGAAAGATAACTCATGACAAAAATGAAGTTCATATACTCTATTGATTGTAATAAAGGGTTCGTTCGAAATTCCTAGCACCTGAAGAAGGCCAGAGTGTACAATGGCCGAAACGTCGTACAAATGGCAACAAAGATGAGGACAATAGTCCGAATAATGTAAATCCTGTAATAGTCTCTTTTTTTGCTTCTCTGTCATCTTAAATCTTTAAAAAATTAAATTTTCTCTCTACGTGAATGTTGTTCTTTATTTCCTTTTCATCTAATTAAAGTCCTGTTCTGCTATTTAACACACACCAGAATAAAAATGTATTAATACATTTCCAAGGAGTATTTGAGAACAAAGGGAACCAAATAAACTTTGTCAGAATTTAAGGTCAGATTACACTTCTGTGAAAATCTTTTTCTTCTTCTATGTGTCGTGTTACTTACTGTTATGGTGAAACACACCTATTCCTCAAATAATATACTCTCCCTCCTGTATTAGTAAGAGTTAACAGGAAGTTAACGGGAGAAGTTCTTAGGAGTTCTTGGGAAGTTCATAGGAGTTCTTTAAAGTTCTATTGAAGTTCAGTAGAGCTACTAGGCAGTTGATATTAGTCGGCAGTTAGCCGAAAACTAAGGAGTCAGCTTTCAGTAGAAGTTTACCAAGTTCTTAACATTTTCGGTGCGTTTAGTCGATTAGCAACCGACATAGCACGTTTATAACCTTCAGTGCGAAAACTACTCCACAAAACTTACTAGGCAATCATGGCCTTCCACATCCCCTACAATTTGTCGCTCTTAATACCCCTTCTTCTCTTATCTCACTTAACCCCCGCTCCGTTTAATCAAGTTAATCAAGTACGTCATACGTTGCTTTCTCTTTTCCCTCTTCTTCTCTATCCGTCCCGTAAGCATCAGGCTCTCTAAACCCTTCTTCCTCCCTACATGTTTCAAAAATTTGATCTGTCTTTTTCTGATGTTAAGAATCAGTTTCCTTCTCGTATCCATCCTCTCAAAAACCTCGTAGTTGCTCACATGTTCTATCCATGGTATCCTCAGCATCCTTCTGTAGAACCACATTTCGGTTGCTTCAAGTCTTTCCTTCATCTCTAAAGAGATTGTCAAGCATTCGCTGCCAAATTGAAGGAAAAATATCGCATAACAATCCAGTACTTTCTTCTTTGTTTCCAGGGAAATTTTCCTGTCTCTCAATCCTCTACTCAGCTTCTGGAATGCATCTTTGGCCATATCAAGACGTCTTCCGATCTTCGTATCTCACTTTCAGTGCTCTGTTACAAGATATATTGAAACATATTGAAATAGAGATTAGAAACCAATAAAAATGACTGTATCACGTGTGGTAAGTTCGCTTTTTATAACTGATATCAGCGTAGAAAATGGAGTCAATTTCTAATTTCGAGTTAGTCTTTTACTTAACCTTTACACCATTTCTACTTGGGAAATGCCTGAATTCGTTTTCCCCGCTAGCCACCTAAATGTCAAGTTAACCAGAGCTATCCGTCCTCTGGTATTAACTTGACTAAAATAACGTAAATTATCAATTCCAAATCGTAGAGAAGGTAAAAAAGACCTCTATGTTACCCAAGAATGCAAGTTAGTTTGCAGATAATAAAAGGAATCTGTAGAAAGTCAGGAATCTCCTTTGTTCTGAAGAGATATAGAATAATTAGTTTGGCACAGACTCGAATTCAAAATATTTGGTTTATTTATTTATTTATTTTTGATAAAATTAAGTCAGCATCAAAGACGTTATCCTGTTATGAGGTAATACTAAAACACCTAGTACAAATACGAAAAAGAAATACTCAAAATATTGTAACAATAACCAGAGAACACTAATCATTGGTACATAGTACCCAGCGCAAATGACGCCATTTTAATTACAATTTTCAGTACCTGATTTTCTTACCTGAATAATGTTCTTCAGTTCCTATTAATGTTAACTCAAAGTACAAATTTTGAAGAGTCTCCATGTAAAATATTTTAAATAAAATTTGTATTTAATATTTTTTGACATTTTCAAAATCGCGTATGATATATCCATGGTAAGTATGGTTTCCGCTTCACCAGGTCTGTTGCTGATATACTAACGACCATCACTGAGTATATATACCAGGCTCTCGACAAGAATAGCGAAGCCCGAACCTTACCCGTCTGTCACCCTCCTTCTGACATTTCCTATATCTAACCACTCTTTCTCTTCACCCTCCCCTATGTAACCCCCTGAGCAGTAGCGGCAGTGGAATGCCTTGTTTGAGGTGAAATGATTAAAAAAACTTTTGTAGTAAAAATTCCAGGAATACATTTTTGAAGAAAAAATATTACCAGAAATAGAATTCTGAAGGAAAATAGAATATTACCAGCAATATATTTTTGGTAAAAAATACATACCAGCAATGCATTTGACTCAAAACAAAAATCGCTTTACAAAAATGTGCCAAAGAAAACTGAGCTGCAAATTTATTTCTAACAAGATATATATATTCAATTCTTACAAATCTATTGTAAAAATCTTGTCGGCATTAAATAACCCATTGAGGTTAATATGAAGTAAAAGAAACCAAAGTAAACCAAAACCAGAATACATTCGGTCAAGACAAGATCTGATAAATAATATGGGGCAAATTGGTTGTAAAAACTTATATAAATTTTTGAAAAAATCCCTATTAAACTATTCAACAAAAACTGGGACAAGATACGATTGTCATTCAATAAATAAGGTGAATATTTCGGCATAAGAACTTCTAATACATACAGAAGCTTACTTTTGTTTTCAACGTAGTATCCTAGCAGTGTCACACACTTTTCATATCTGTGCACAAGATTCCGTATTCCCTCTGCGTAAAAGTCTTTGGACTGATGTCTCAGCCAATCGCTCACAGCACTTTTGACTTCATCGTCACTTTCAAACTTCGTGCCTCTCGTGAACGCTTTCAAAAACCAAACAGGTAAAAGTCTAAAGGGGCAAGGTCTGGGCTCTAAGAAGGATGAGGGAGCAGTTCCCAGCCCAGATCGTTGATGGTTTGCACCGTTTGACACCCATCGGCAGCTGACCTTCGAGTAGGCAAGGTCATCATGGGCAAATTTGTGTGCTACCGCAACAGATAGGCTCAAAGTCCTTGCAATGTCATCCTCTGTCACCCTTCTGTCAGACTGAATGAGGTCATTGACTGATTCGATCACCTCAGGAGACCTCGCTTCTGTAGGCCTCCCAGGCCTGTCTTCATCCCCAACACTGTTCCGCCCTTCTTTAAACAATTTAACCCACTGGTAGACATTTTTTGGCTGAACATGTGGCACCATAGACAGTTGACATTCTCCTATGAGTTTCACCTGGTTTGCAACCTCCAGCAACCAAAATCGTGATAACTGACCTCTGTTCAATCCTGGAGCATGCTTCTTGGTCGGCCATCTTTGTTAATCTCCAAAACTCTCAAACTTTTATTTCAATCTGCAAAAAAATTGAAATTCCTTTGAAAAGAAGTAAAGGAAAAAAATTTTTTTAAGTAAGTTTCTACCTGTATTAGAAGTCCTTACACTGAAAAATTCACTTTATTTATTGAATGACCCTCGTAAAATATAAACTTGAAAAGAAGAGAAAAAGTTATAATGAAAAGAACAATTGACAACAACATTGTCAATTTCTTAACTACAAAAATGAACAACCATTATTTACATCGGAAAATATGTCAGAAATGATTAACTGTATAAATATTAAAAACAAATAAGTTTTTTTGCAAGTCTGTATACTTCTAAAATAAAAATACCACCCACACTCATTCCAGCGAATAATAGTCTTTTACCTGAGAGAACATCGCATGAAATAAAGCTTGCTTTTCAAAATGAAACACGGAAAACTTGAGATAATTTTTGTATTTCAAGAAACCTGTACGAAATTCAGTAAAATAATTCCACAATAATAGCTAAATCAACTGCTAGGAAGGTTGGGTCACTGTGTCGAGGCAGGATGTTTTTTTCCGCCTGAATCCATCTTGCGTATATACAAATCAGCCAACTGTTCATGCATGGAATACTGCTGTCATATATTGTCAGGCACCCTCGCTGTTCATCTTAATGTTCTCGACAGGCTACAAAAGAGACTGAGTAATGTGACAGGTACCGACTTGGCGGCTCGACTCCAGCCGCTTTCTCACCGACGGGATGTGGCTTCCCTCTGTCTGTTCTATAGATATTTTCATGACTTCTGCTCCGTGCTACAAGAGTTTATTTGTTCAGCCAGGCTGGCAACTGGTTCCACCCATTCACAATTAGATCAACCAAATGCAAACGACAATTCTACTCCATCAGCATTTTTTGCACTTCTCGCCTGTAGAATTCCCTTCCATATTCTTACTTTCCTAACGGCTACAACCTCAAGGAATTTAATTGAAATGTCAATACCCATATCTTAACCACTTGAATCTATTTCTTTCTGCAATAGCCTGTATATCTTTTCCTTTCTCTCTAACTTTACAACTGTCATCACACCTGTATTCCCATCCTTCTTTTGCTTTTTACTCTGACACCTCCTGTGACTGGTGCGTCTTTCTCTTTTCTCTCCTCCTATCTAATTTTTTACCCTTATGTAGCCCCCTGTGCATCAGTGGCGTTACCGCCTTGCTTGTGGTTAATCGATTAAATCTATCTATCTATCTATCTATCTATCTATCTATCTATCTATCTATCTAAATGCAATGTCCATACCCACCCCTTAACCACTTGACTCCTGTTCTTTCTACATCACCCTGTATATCTTTTCCTCTCTCTGTACCTTTTGAAACTGTCATCACACCTGTATTCCCATCCATCAGTTGCCCTTTCTCTGACACCCACTGTAACTGGTTGTCTTTCTCTTTACTCTCCTCTTATCTAAACTTTTACCCTTATGTAGCCCCCTGTGCATCAGTGGCGTTACCGCCTTGCTTGTGGTTAATCTATCTATCTATCTATCTATCTATCTATCTATCTATCTATCTATCTATCTATTTAAATGCAATGTCAATACCCATCTCTTAACCACTTGACTCCAGTTCTTTCTACATCACCCTGTATATCTTTTCCTTTCTCTCTACCTTTTGCAACGGTCATCACACCTGTATTCCCATCCTTCTTTCGCTTCTTTCTCTGACACCCCCTGTGACTGGTTCGTCTTTCTCTTTTCTCTCCTCCTATCTAATCCTTTTCTCTTATGTAGCGCCCTGCGTATCAGTAGCGTTGCCGCCTTACTTGGGGTGAAACCTTATAAAAAAATAGTATGTGGCGCTGCTTTTCCCTGTCTCTCTCACTTTCCTTCTATTCGTCCTGTGAGTATTAAATTCTCTAGGCTCTCCTTCCTCATTACGTGTCTCAGGAACCTCATCTATCTCTTCCTGATATTAAGTATGAGTTTTCTTCTAGTTTTCATCCTATCCAACACCTCATCGTTACTCTCGTGCTCAGTTCATGGTATCATCAGCATCCTTCTGTAAAACCACATTTCTGCTGCCTCACGTCACTCCATCTTTGATGAGATTGTTCAGCATTCACTTCCGTACAAAAGAATAGATATCACATAGCAATCCAGCACTCTTGTCTATGCTTCCAATGTTTACTCACCTCCTATCTAATCTTTTACTCTTATGTAGCCCCCTGCGCATCAGTGGCGTTACCGCCTTGCATGGGGTGATACAATTAAAAACAATTACCAGAACTATTTATCCAGTGCACAATAAAAAGAAGATTACTGCAAAAGTAGAAATGATAAACATACATTAAAAGGAAATTGATTATATTGTTCTGGCAAAAATCGTCTTATCACATTACTCTCAAATATATGTAAATTATTGCGGAATCTAATTCAACAATATATTAGTGTTGCATAATATTTTGGTCTGTGTGGAATAATGCTGGGAGGTCATTCATGATTGCCAGTGAGAATGACAGAATTTTACTTATTTTTTGCACGAGGCGATGTCGCTGAGTGAGAACGCAATAGGTGCTAGGCTGGATTTTCTTTTAAGAAGCGGGGGTCAGAACAAGTCATCGCCTGAGCGAAAACAAAATGCACCGAAAGTCCCAGGTGTTAGAATGTAACTATTTAAATGATGTCAGCTGTCACAGAGAGTCATTTTGTTACAGTTTTGCAGTTCAGAGAGTTGACTTGGAGTTGCAGACAGCAGCCAGTCTAGCTGGCTGGCTGGTAGCCTCGATGCGTATGTAATCCCACTAGTTCTGACCCACCCACTCTACAATAAAGGATATATTTATAAAAAATATCTGCTGCCTCGATACACTATATATATACTAAATTTTTCGCATTAAGACTTCCAATTCTCCGTTGCTCAATCTCTCAGTAAATAGTGAATTGACTTCCTTTTATTTCTTTCTTATCAACTACTTTAGCTTGATTTTTTAATTACCTTGTCTCCTATCTCCTGTCGATCATCATAACTCTTTCTTCTTGTAATTCAGATCACGCTGTAATATCTATTGATATTTCTTTTGAGACGTGTATAATAGAACGGATGTGCGTTGTGCCACAGTGGATATCGACTCGGAACGAGAAGCCGGTGAGCCTAGTTCGAATTCCAGTTGAATCCATTGTATTCACTTACGCGCAAATACCCTTGGGAAAGGTATTAATCCGTTTCTTCCTTCCAGTTATGGGTTAAATAGCAGGACAGATTGGGTTCTATAGCCATGGTTGGCAACCAGTCTACCGCAGAAAGCAATGGCAACCTACTGCGGGATAATCTTCTCCCCAGTCAGTTATGTCTCTTTCGAGACATGATCGCCCAAGCGTGTATCAGGCATGGCACTTTACTGACTGATAATAGAAGAACCTCCCATTCACAAGACTTCATATTCGTAATTATTTGGATGAATTTCGTGATTTTCAAACGCTGCTTGCGTTGATATTTTTAAACTTCCGATTGCGAATTGTGCCGCTGAAGTTTCTTCTTGGTTTAAATTTGGCATCGATGCTTTTGTATCTCCTCCGAAGCACCAAGTTAGATCACAATCTACTCGTTGGATCGTATCTGCTTTTTCATGCCGCTATAGCCCACAGAAAACTCTTTTCCGGCCTATACCTTCATGATATTTTCGAAAAGGACAGACTCCTATTGTCTGCTTGTAATAATTTTAAGCATTTCCTCAGGAATTGATCTCATGAATACTGGCGGCTCAATTATAGCGTGCAAAATTAGAGTAAGTCTTATATCCCTCCTGTCTTTACTGATTATCTTTTGATAAATCAGAATGTTTTGCTCGTAATTCTTTTTACAATTCTACTCTTGACTCGTCTAGAATATCTTTTTCTGACTTTACACTTATAATTAAGTAGCTGTTGAGTAATATGCGTATATTCCATTTATGTTTTTTGCTATCATCTCTAAACTGGAACTCCATAAAGCGTGTAGACTTAATGGTATCCCTACAATAATCCTTAAGAAATGTACTTCTGAACTGGTTCCTGTTTTCTCTAATCTTTGCATTATTTGTCATGCTGCTTCTTGCTTTTATGCTTGTTAGAAATCCACTTTTGTAGTTCCAGTCTAAGAATTCAGGTGAACAATCTGTTCCTTCTAACTATCAGCCTACCAGACACTCAACAGGAATGGCGAAGCCCGAACCGTTGCATTGGATATATCTAAGGCGTTCGACAGAGTTTGGCATGCTGGCCTTCTATGCAAACTGCGGAGCTATGGTATAACTGGACATTTGTTTGAACTAATCCAGTCATTCCTCTCTAACTGCACAATGAAGGTGGTATTAAACAGAAATGCCTCCCAGAACTACCATACGAACGCAGGTGTCCCTCAAGGCTCCATCTTAGGTCCTACACTCTTTCTGATATACATTAATGATCTCCCTGCTTCCATAAGATTTCAAGTAGGTATGTACGCCGATAACACCACAGTTTACTCTCGCCTCGACCAAAAATCTGGTGTGGGTGGCAAAGCGAACATCGCAGCCGAGATTGAAAAAGATCTCCAATCCTTAGTGGACTGGGGTAAGAAATGGCTAGTAAATTTTAATGCTTCTAAAACGAAGCTACTCTCAATTAACCATCATAGACAATCGCACCTACCTCCCATTAGCATGGAACAGGCTTGCCTCCCAGAGAGTAAAACACTACGCCTCCTTGGTCTCACACTTTCAGCGGACCTCAAATCGAATGACTATATCGAATCCATTGCTAAATCCGCTGCTATGAAAGTCGGTTCTCTGTGCAGGGCCCGGAAGTTTTTTTCCGTTTAAATCTATCCTGCACATATATAAATCTACTATCCGTCCGTGCATTGAATACTGCTGCCATATCTGCTCGGGTAACCCTGCTATTCTCCTCGGGCTTCTCGATAAGGTACAGAGGAGGGTCTGTAATGTGATACCGCCTGCAGTCTCTCTCCCACCGGCGCGACGTGGCTTCCCTGTGTGTCTTCTATAAATACTTTCACGGATCAGATCACTGGTGCCCCGTAGATACGAATTTGCACAAGATACTAGATTAGCAACTAGATCCCACCCTTTTACAGTGAAACCGATGAAATGCAACCGCAATTTCTACTCCAACAGTTTCTTTTCTCGCACTTCCCGACTGTGGAATTCCCTACCACATGATTGCTTCCCCGGGGGCTACAATCTCCAGGAGTTTAAATGTAAGGTCAATAGACACCTCCTAACACACTAACTCGCTCCCATTCTTTCAAACACTCTTCCCATCTACTCAACCCTCATCCTCGGTATCCTTACCCATCTATCACATTGTTCCTGACATTTCCTATGTCTAACCACTCCTTCTCTTTACCGTCCCCTATGTAGCCCCATGCGCAATAGTGACAGTGGAATGCCTTGCTTGGGGTGAAATAATTTTTAAAAAATAGCCTCTTTTTGACAAAGAATTAGAGGTTCTAATCATCTCTGAATTTGTTAAGCCTTTCATATTACAGGGTCTTTCCGATAAGTAATGTGGGTTTCTGGTCTTTAGGTCAATTACTGAAGTTTTAACGGTTATTTCTGAAAGAATCTGAAAAGCATTAGATGAGACTAGTGAAGCTCATGATGTTGCCTTGAATATCTCAAATGCTTTAGACAAAGTTTGTAATTTAGTTTCTTTTCATAAATTGATCCGATACAATATTTCTTGTTAAATCCCGAAATTAAATATGTCTTGAACGGCTACTCTTCTAGATTTTTTGCAGTAATGCACGTATTTTCTTGGGCTCTATCCTTCGATCAACGTTGTTTCCAATTTTCATCAACGACCTTACTTGTGTCATCAGTTCTCAACTCTGTATCTATGCTAATTACAGGACTATTTATTATTCTCTTTATGGTAATTTGATCGGTTTGATAAGGTCAAGTTCGGGGCTAATCTAAAAAGTGACCTATAATGTGTTGTTAACTTGTTCAAGAAATAGCATGTTTCAATTTTAACGCCTCTAAAGAAAAACTGGCCTCTTTAATCACCTGAGATAACTTCTTTTGCGTTCTGTCTAGACAAGTGACTTCTTGAGACATCTTTGGCTGACAGAAAGTGGAAAGATTATATTGAATCGATTCTTTAGTCTGTTGCTATGAAGTTTGGTATACATTTTTTAGATAGAATCTATCTTACATACTTATAAGTCGACAATTCATCCTTGCATTGAATGTTGCTATTATATCTAGCCTGGTACTTCTGTTGTGTATTTAGATATTCTTGATCATATAAAGACGTTCGACAGGGTTAGGCATGCTGGTCTTCCCCCAAATGACAAGGGCTACGATGTCCCTAGACGAATATTTGCATTAGTTCAATATTTCTTAACAAATCATGTAAAGAAGATTTTTTCTTGGACGGACACTCTTCTATGTCATTTCATATTTTTGCAAAAGATCCCCAGGATTGTACACTTGGACCTACACTGAATCTTATATGTAGATAACATTACTATTTTGGATGGACACTCTTCAATGTCATTTCCTATTAAAGCAAAGGACCCCTAGAACTGTACAGTTGGACCTTCACTGTTTCTCATCTTCATCAACAAAGAAGTCCATTTACAAAGACAGTAGCAAATCTGGTAGATCGAAAACAGGAAAACTGGTGACTGATCTCCAAAAATGCATCCAATCAGTGCTTAAATGGGACAAGGAATGGTTTGTACATTTTAGAATCTCCATAACAAAACTGCTTTCATTAAATAAAAACAGAGAATTTATGTGCTTCCCATCAGGCTGGTTGACGATAAACTCAAGGCGAGAAACACTTTGTCCCTGCCTGGGATCAGGTTTTCCACAGAAATAAAGTGCTGTAATTATATTGATTCAAATGCTCGCTTTAAGAAAGATGATTCACGGTGTCATGCCAAACAATTCTTCTCACCGGAATCTATCTTGCACATTTATAAATATACCATTCGTTCATGATTTTGACAAAACTCAAAAAAGGACGTCTAATGTCATTGATCCTAACCTGACATCTCGCTTACAGTCATTTTCTCACCGACCTAACATGGCTTCTCCTTGTACTTTTTATATTTTTCGGGTTGTTGTCCTCATTTTTATTGCCAATAAATTTCAATCACTTGAAGAAAGCCAAAGCGTACAGCGACCGAAACAACATGAATATGAATATGGCAATAAAGATTAGGATAATAGTCCGAACAATGTAAATAGTGTAAGTACTACTTCATCTCAGAAGTGTAGACAAATACTTCACCTTGTCTTTTCTGCAAATATTTTTATGGCAGTTGTACCGATAAGCTTTTTGCTTTAGAGTCCCGAATGCATGAATGTAAGCGTTTTACTAGATGAACAATGAAGTCAGCAGTGAATCAACTCGTTGTGTGATTCGGTTGTTTTTACTTTGTCGCACTCTCTGCCTTCAGGAGGAGAGGAACTTAGACGACGCTCCGCCGAACGTTAGAGCCTCGTCTAGGAAATTTTTGATCGAGCCTAAGGGTTTCGTGTTGCCACTTAAATGGCCTTGTGCCGCACCTACCACAGGCACGCTCTCATGTGGGAAGGTGGTTGATATATCTACTAATTTAACAGCTAGGTATCACCGTTTTATTGTCTATTATATTTTAATATTTTCTGTTGACGCACTTCTCGTCTGGGGAAATCCTTTCCGATTTTGTGCATCCCTGCCACCTACAATCTTCAAAAATGTAAACGCAATGTCATTTGCCATCTTCCGTCTTCCTGGATCCTTTTCTTCACTTTTCACTAAACTCTCGCCATTCTTTTTTCACACTCTGCATCCTATTTACATTATCACCTTACTTAGAGTGAAATGCTTAAAACAATACAGAGAAAAGTGTGCAATTTTTAGTGGTCCTGACCTGGTATCTCTGTCTCAGTAATTTTCTTACCATATTTGGCTGAAACTTGTAGCACCATAAACAGTTGACATTCTCCTATGAATTTCAACTGTTTTGCACCCTTCAGCAACCAAAATCTTGATAACTGACCTCTGTTCAATTCTGGAGCATGCTTCTTGGTCGGCCATCTTTGTTAATCTCCAAAACTCTCAAAGTTTTTTTTTTCAATCTGCAAAAAAAATTAAATCCCTTTGAAAAAGAAGTAAAGGAATTTTTTTTTTAAAAAAGCTTCTATCTGTATAAGAAGCCCTTATACGGAAAGATTCACCTTATTTATTGAATGATACCCGTATACATAAGAACTATGGGGAAATATTCACATAAAACAGTGAAAAAACTATCGGAATTTATTGTAGGAAAGTAATAAAAACGAAGCTTGTCTGTGTACGTATAAAATGGGAAGGCACGCCGTTCTGAACAGATAGAATCTTTTGAAATAGATCAAAAGTGACGTAAACTGATTTGAAGGAGGAAATACAAATATTTTTATGCTTACCTAGACATGAATGTATATCTAAATATGTATGTATTTATGTTAGCGTATATGTGCGTATGTGTCTATCAGTGTGTTTAAATTTGTATATGATTATGAAGATGTGTGCATTTTTTATTCCACCCCGAAAAAATAACGTGTAAGATATTCCACGTAAACATTTGTATCATGCCCAATCTCGTGTACCTATATATATATATATATATATATACGCTCTCACACCCTGATTGAGCACTCTGGAAGTATGGTAGACTTGGAAAAAACAGTAACTACTCTAGGATCTACGCATCATTCATTCAATAATGTATTAGAACACACTTAGCTACTGTCGTATGTTTACATGGTATATCACACGCTAAAATCCTGCCTTCCTCTCATGAGTGCCCATAGCACAGAGGTAGAATCGCCGACTAATGTTAATTCGATCTGCTTTCAATCCCGGCTAAAAGCGATCGGATGTCTAACCATACTGATGAGCAGCGAAACAGATTTGTCTGCGGATGACTATATATATATATATATATATATATATATATATATATATATATATCGTGTACATTTTGTGTATGTATGTGCATAGTATTCTTTGACAGTTTTTGTCAGTCAGGTATTTAAGTGCCATATTCTTTTTCCGCAGTAGTTTGCGCCATTATTTTCTGCGGTAGACTTGTTGCCAACCAAAGATAAAGAACCTAATCTAATCTGCTCTTTAATCCAATGCTGGCGTGAGAAGAGACGGATAAATACCTTTTCCAAAGGTTTCTACGCGTAAGTGAATGAAAGAATTCAATTGTAATTCAAATTTTTCTCTTCGATTTCTCTTTCCGAGAGGCTATCCGTTGATCCCCAACGGAATTACACACACACACACACACACACACATATATATATATATATATATATATATATATATATATATATATATATTGAAAATTTATAACATAAATATATTATAATATCACTACAAAAGTAGCCATTTTTTTTTCAGCACTATCTGTGTCTTTTCAAGTGATAAGACAAGGACCACTTGATAAAACACAGATAGTGTCGAAACAAAATGGTTACTTTTCTAGTGATGTTATATCATATTTATGCTATCATTTTAAATAAATATTATTCGCTCTACTTTGTATTGAGCACATTTTAAGAATAGTGCTTATTTGGATACTGAATTTTATTTCACCCATACCTACCGTATATATATATATATATATATATATATATATATATATATATATATGCATTGTGGTTGTTTGTGTATATATGTGTGAATATGATTCTTCGACAGTTTTTGTAGCAACGTAATAATTTGGATATAAGACCTTTAAGCTTTATATTGATTAACATCTGCCATTTTCTATATTCGGTTGCAGCATAAGGTAAATACTTGATAGGTGTTTAAGTGGTTTATTTTTCTATAGTTACTCCTTGATGCGAGCACTCTGGGCAACGGGGAAAAGAAAATTTTCTTTGCTCGTAATTGGTGCCATCCAGTCGTTAGCAAGAGAAAACTTGTATCATAATTACATGTTTTTATAAAGTATTATTTAAAGTAAACCAAAAGATATCTAATATGAAGCTATCAAATATCATATAAAATAATTTATGATATACATAAAACAGAGTAAGAGCCAAAAGAAGTTATTTAAAACGTTAATAACATCTCATTACAGGTCGAAATAAACGATTGCATAATCCATTATATGGATACTGGTGCAACTCTTGTCGAAAAAGTTGTTCTTGATTAAACACTTCGGTTGAAACCTAATAGAAATCTTTCTTCTGCTATCTCTAGCGCAACGTAGAGGTCACGTACGGTTTTGAATTCGTATTTGTCTTCTAGATTAGTGGTTCTTAACAATTTCTTTTTTTTTTTATCTAAGGACCCCTTTTCCTGTTAATTGTTTTGGGTGGGCCCCCATTAGACAAAACCTGTGTTCACTAATACAAAAAAAGCAAAGGAATTTTATCGATAATCAAAGAAAAGGTAAATGATTATAATTTACTTTAAAGGAAAATAAAATAATTATTTGAGACTTAAATTTGGGATAATTATGTACATCTTCTGTATTATAATAAAAATGTCGTGTATTTATTTGTACCCCCCCCCCCCACACACACACGCATATGCATATCTCTCCTGTTATGCTCTTGGAGAGATAAACAATAGCGAGTTAGCGTCGGCTAAGTTGATTCGCTTTACTACGCGTTATGAAACTTTCCTACAAGTTATGAAAGCTATTACTACAAATTCGCTCTTTAACAGTTACTACTCATTTTAATTTTCGCAATAATTGTCGGGTAGTGAAGAATCTATATATATATTTCATGTCACGCTCAGAGGCTTGTATTATTCTTTTCTTATGTGTTAATGTAAGATACTCAATAGTAGGTATATCAATATACATGTTGGCGTCATTTTCCATAGCACTGGCCTACTCGTTAGTCAATGATTCATCATAAACCTTTTTAAGATAAATGAGTAATTAAGAAAACATTCAGATGTATTCAGTGAGATCCTTGTGGTTGATGCTGCTCAGCGAGTCTTTTACGTTCAGCTCTATCAATGCCATTGATAGTCTAAGCCAAGAATATTGGGTCTATTATGACCTTTTGAGAATACGTGAGAAACACGGCTAAATCCTAATTAAACAAGCTATGATGATGGAAAAGCAACAACGTAAAGCTGTGTTTTACCACAGAATAATAGGTATTCTTTAGCAGTGTCATTTTTTCCGGATGTTAGGCTTCCTATTTTTGAATTTTGTGCGCAATATTTCATCACTTTGTAATTTAATGAGGGTTTACTGTAAAGAGATATCGACATCGGTGGCAATAAGTTCAAAAGGAATTATCACCAAAGTTGGTATATCATCATGAGTAGGTCACTAAACAGAGCTTGAATATCGTTCAGTAGCTTCAGATCCTCACAGAGTGATGTTGCTGTGGTTAGTTAATTCAGTGGCATACATGATACATATTTGGGTGATCATGTCTCAAAGAGACATGATTAACCAGGCAGATTTTCCCGCAGTGAGTTGCCATTACTTTCTACAGTAGACTGGTTATCATCCAAGGTTATAGGTTGTTTTATGCCATATCAACTCCTTATGGGTCATTTAATGTCGAAATTATACATATACATGTTTGTGCAGACATAGTTACTGGAGGCAATGATATGTGTCGCTGTTTGATTTTGTTTAGCAGTATATCAACATCTTTGAGTTACTAACAGTATAACCCGGCGTTGCTCGGGTGTAATGAAAGCTTTAAAACTAATCCATGGTCCTAGTGTTCAGGCTCTTTAGACGTTGGTACAAAAGACTAAAAAGCAATAGTTGTTTCCAGTTAGAGCGAAGTCGTGGACGGAAAGAAAAATGAATGGATGTAAGTCAAATTTTGATTTCCTGGTATCGATATCAAATAAGTTTTCTTCGTCGTAAACTGAATTCTGAAGGATAGATAAGTCCTCTGAGTAAATGGTATCATGGCTGAGACTAAGAAATACAATTATACCTACTTAGAGCCAAAGCCGAAACAAAAAGTAAAATGAAAGGCTGAAAAATACAGACATACAGGCAGATAATCAGACACACACGTAAACATCTTGCCTTTTATATATATATTATCGATTTTCTGCACTATTGTAAGAACTGCAACCTTGAAACTTCTGAATATCATTTTTATGTCTTTGTCTATGAGTGTATCAAATTTGATTAAAATCGGACCAGTCCTTCTATAACCCGATTTTTTCGATTATTAATTTTCGATATTTATCGGGAGTACCTCGACACAAGACCTAGCTAACAACACTCGCAGATTCTTATAGTACAACTGTGTAAATTTTCAAGAAAATCGGTTTAGCCGTTTCGGAGTCTATAGATAACGGACACACACACACACACACACACACACACACACACACACACAAAGTTCCATTTATAAATAAGTTTAGATTAAATGTCAAAATATAAATATTTTGTATGTAATTTTATGTTTTTTAAGATATATGATATATAGATAATAAAATGTACTGTTGGTAATGTCGCTAAAAAGGTTTTTATACTTTTTTAGTAGTGTATTATCATTTTGTTATAAAAATGTATCGTTAGTCATTTTATAGTGAAATGATTGTTGATTTTTGTTTGGTGGGGTGGAGTGGGGTGGGTCACTATTTTCACATAGCTGGACAACTAACAGGTGCTACCAGCCTGGATCAACGTGGAACTGGGAACAGCAGTAGTTATAAGTAATCCCAAATTCTTCTAAACCTCCATTCTCCTGATCAGAGGCATTGCTGCCAGTCGTAGTTTATCCTCACATCCAGGACAAATTAAAATTTTCCCAAATATTCCTCATACAATTCATACAGTTCATCATTCTGCAGATCCCTGTTAATCGAGGCCAAATAAGGAAACTCTTCGAACGTGCAACCTTTGATATTAATTTTGTGCATCTGGAATTTTCCCAGGAAAGCAGTAATAGCAACTTTACTGAATATACAATTATCATCTTTTCTTTAGAGCTGTTTATTAAGTGTTGTGGAATAGTTTTTGCACTGAATGTTATAATCGTGCTATGTTGATTGCTAATCGACTTAACGCACCCAAAATGTTTGGAACTTGGTAATCTTCCACTGAAAGCTGACTCCTTAGTACTCGGCTAAATGCCGACTAATATAAACTGCCTAGTAGTTCTATTGAACTCTAACAGAACTCTAAACAACTCTCTAGAACTTCTAAGAACTCCTATGAACTTCCCAAGAACTTCCTGCTAACTCTTAGTATTCGGCTAACTTCTGACTAATATCAACTGCCTTAGTCCATTTATGTTCAAACTGGAACTAACTAGTAGTTCTACTGAAGTTCAGTGGAACTCTAAAGAACTCCTATAAACTTACCAAGAACTCCAAAGAACACCATTATTTACCCTTCTCCCCCACTTGAGAGAGATGTGACACAAGGTCTTTTTTAACGTGGGGAACCTGAGCGCGTACACCCAGGTACTGGTCAAACATTACCTATCCACCGCGGTGGATAGGTTCAAAACCGGTCATAACTGGTCTTTACTTGTCTTAGGTGTGACTCCAAATAACTCCATTATTTACCCTTCTCCCCCACTTGAGAGAGATGTGACACAAGGTCTTTTTTAACGTGGGGAACCTGAGCGGGTACACCCAGGTACTGGTCAAACATTACCTATCCACCGCGGTGGATAGGTTCAAAACCGGTCATAACTGGTCTTTACTTGTCTTAGGTGTGACTCCAAATAACTCCATTATTTACCCTTCTCCCCCACTTGAGAGAGATGTGACACAAGGTCTTTTTTAACGTGGGGAACCTGAGCGCGTACACCCAGGTACTGGTCAAACATTACCTATCCACCGCGGTGGATAGGTTCAAAACTGGTCATAACTGGTCTTTACTTGTCTTAGGTGTGACTCCAAATAACTCCTCCCGTTAACTTCCTGTTAACTCTTATTAATATAGGAGGGAGAGTCCATTATCTGAGGAATAGGTGTGTTTCCCCATAACTTTAAGTAAATTGATTTTTTAATAAAAGTATATGAAGAGTAACATACATTACTTTTAATCACAGGCAGTTTTTCTCCAAGCTGGGTGTTAGCCAGAAATATGACAAAAGATTCCCAAAGGGCAATAATACGATGAAAACAATTGATAACCATCTCACCTCAATATGCATTACAAGGCGTTCAAACTATTCTCTATTTTGACAACAGAATTTACGAAAAAGGAGGTCTCGTAGAGAATTTTATTTAATATCATTAACCACTTTTACCAAAATAAAGCATCATGCAGACGTCCACCATATTACTTTGCAACTAAGTGTTTAGTTTGTACAACACAGTGTTTGCAAAATACTTCGGGGACAGTCTTTGTCAAGTATGTAATAAAACATTTTTATCTGCCTGGCATTTATGGTGTACCATCAGCAGAACATGCAATTATGTTTTTAAGTGAATATTGTTTTGGTTGAAACAAGTGACAACTTCATTAAAATTGTTCCACATTTTTTCTGTCCTAAGACTTTTGGTGAAGAGCATTTCTTCTCTGGGTTCATGATCACCTATCTAAATTTATTTATAAATGGAATTCTGTGTATATGTGTGTGTGGGGGGGGGGGGTCTGTGTGTGTGCGTCCGTTACCTATAGACTCCGAAACGGCTGAACCAATTTTCTTGAAAATTTATACAGTTGTACTATAAGCGTCTGCGAGTGTTCTTAGCTTGGGTTTGTGTCCAGGTACTCCCGATAAATATCGAAAATCGATAATTGAAAAAATCGGGTTATAGAAAGAGTGGTCCGATTTTAATCAAATTTGATACGCTCATAGACAAAGACATAAGAAACGATATTCAAAAGTTTCAAGGTTGCAGTTCTTACAATAGTGCAGAAAATCGATATTTTATATATAAGGCAAGATGTTTGTGTGTGTGTATCTCTTTATCTGCGTGTATGCCTGTAGATTTTGTCATGAAGGTGAAGTGGAAGTTGATTTCCTTTGAAATTAGCTGTTAACTGTTTTTCTACATGCTCCGCCATTTTAACAATGCGCCGTGTCACAGATTAATTACTTAAAGGGATGGACTTAGCAATTTCACTTGTATTTTGTTTCATAACTGATGAAATTATAACAGACAGACAGTCAGTCAGTTGAGTACCATACCTGATACACGCTTTGGGCAATCACGTCTCGAAAGAGACATGACTGATTGGGCAGAAGATTATCCCGCAGTAGGTTGCCATTGCTTTCTGCGGTAAACACGTTGCCAGCCAAGGCGAAAGAACCCAGTCTGTCTTATTATTTAACCCATGACTGGAGGAAAGAAACGGATTAATACGTATCCCAAGGGTATTTGTGCGTAAGTATATGGAAGAAAGTCAACCGGAATTTGAACTCGGCTCCCCGTGCGTTGTGATGCAGTGGATATCGGCTCAGAACGACAGAGCCGATATCGAATTCCAGTTGACTTCCTTGCATTCACTTACGCACAAATATCTTTGGGAAAGATCTTCTTATATGGACACCGGTTGAGAACCACTGTTCCAGACTGTTTGCTAATTTATGTTTAAAGAGGTCACTGTTATTTAACCAATATGTGGGACAAAAGAGCTGAATTTCTAAGTGTATTTGTGTGTATGTAAATAAGCACCACGGGAACTCGAACTTGGCTTTATTCCGAGCCTCTATCAATTCCATCACGCGCATATGTACACCACACCGGTTATTAATTGCACTAGCACAATAATCATTGAATCTTTTGGTACGAAGTTTTAAAGACTATTTTCTTTGTTGTATATTATACACTGCAGCGAACTTACATGGGTTAAAAGAAACATCTTGTGTATTAACAATATTCGTACAACTTTCTTCATGGCCATTATTTTATTTTTTTAAACTGAAATAAAATTTATTCTGTGGTAAAAGTGCTTCGAACGAATATAATATTTACTTATATACAAATTGCATATTATTATGGCAGAATTATTCATAGTATAATTTACTCTATTTTTAAGTATGTACATTTCAAATCTATTTGCCTGGCAGATCTTAGTTAAACAGACTTGACGCTGTGTAATTTTTTCATTAGTCTCTCATAAAATTAATAATTTAGAATCTCAGAGCGATTTCCGTGCATACACGATAGACTTGGTTTTGGTTTTAATCGGTAGCACTGGTTTACATCAATTCAAAATAGGTGTGCCTGATGAAAGCTTTTAGATTGCAAAACGAGTAGCCACTATTCAAATCTCACTTATTATTTTGAATTTGTCTGTCAATACCTGTCGATTGAAGTATGGACACTTTACAATATCCCAGCACTTTAAACAATTAACAAGCAGAATTTGCAAATAAAAGAATCAGAGTCTAATCAACCGAATAGGATGTAGCAATAAAAAATGAGACCGTAACAATTCTGATGCTAGTAAATATTTACCAAAATTAGCCTAATAACAAACTTAATAGACTAACAATGATCACCTGAAAGAAAAGCCATTAATATGTTGAATCACTGTTACGTCATTTCTAATGTATTCTATATATATATACATGCACGCATCTACATACGTTTTTATGCAGAGATGCGTGTAGGAATGGCTAAAACGATATATATATATATATATATAGTAGTATAGTCCGGCGTTGATCAGGTGTAATGAAAGCTTTAAAACTAATCCATGGTCCTGGAGCTCAGACGCTTTGGACGTTGACACGAAAGACTAAAAAGCAATAGTTGTTTCCAGTTGAAGCAAAACCGTAGACTGAAAGAGAAATGAATGTGTGTAAGTCAAATTTTGATTTCCTGATATCGATATCAAATAAGTTTTTTTGTCGCAAACTGAATTTTGAAGGCTAAAAAGTCCCCTGAGTAAATGGTATTATGGCTGAGACTAAGAAATACAATTATACCTACTTAGAGCCAAACACGAAGCAAAAAGTAAAATAAAAGGGCTGAAAAAATACAGACATACAGGCAGATAAACAGACACACACACAAACATCTTGCCTTTTATATATGTATATATTATCGATTTTCTGCACTATTGTAAGAATTGCAACCTTGAAACTTCTGAATATCGTTTCTTATGTCTTTGTGTATGCGTGTATCAAATTTGATTAAAATCGGACCACTCTTTCTATAATCCGATTTTTTCGATTATTGATTTTCGATATTTTCTAATCTAGCTGAGAACACTCGCAGACGCTTATAGTACAACTGTGTAAATGTTCAAGAAAATCGGTTAAACCGTTTCGGAGTTTTGTAGGTAACGGACACACATACATAGACACACACACATACACACACACAGACATAGTTCCATTTATAAATAAGTTTATATATATATATATATATATATATATATATATATATATCTTTTCCGTTTATGAAAAAGGACGTCCTTCTTCCTCAACATATTTCGTCTGTTATTTATAGATCCGTTTGTAGTTGTGTTAAAGACTAGATGCGACGCACTTCAGAAAGATTGGATAGCAGAATAAAACAACATGTGCCGCAATGAATACACGATACGGATGTTCCGGCGTGTCAAATTGTGAACACTTCCGAGTTAGCCATTGCCGATCACCTTATAAGCAGCAGAAATTGTGTGAATGGCTTCAGTGTGGACCAGTTCACTGTGTTGCCTGGTTCACACTCTGCATTTCATCTACAGGCACTGGAGTCTATATTTATTAAAACCAGGACCAAGTCTCTTTGTAGACAAAATGAATGTATACTTAGACTCCATAGCATCACCATTTAGTACCTGTCTGTTCCCTTCCCAATATCTTTCCTCCCCCTTAACACCTACCATAATTCATTTTCATCTTTTACATTTTAAATGTAAATATTGAATTAAAATAAGTCCCAGTAATACCCTGATGAAGTTCGGGATTGAAACCGGTTGGTCGTTTTGTATTTCTTATTTTTCATTCCATCTTTTGTAACTTTTAAGCTTACTTTAATAATTTCAATTGTAAAATTTTGTACCAATAATAATTATATATATATATATATATATATATATATATATATTATTTTAGGCATTCATGCACACATCACTACATATATATATATTTAGTGTATTGAGGCAACACATAATTTTCCTACCATATACTGTTAAATATAAGTGACAATGAATGTTTATTATGTTTAATCATGAGCTGTTATAAACATCGTATTTTGGCTTTAATTTCAGGGGAAAATAAAAACAAAAATTCTCCAACATTTGGATAATTTTTTATTAAGTTGGTTCTAAGCTTTCGGCTTACATGAGCCATCTTCAGAGAGGTTACAAGGATGATAACATAAAAACATCCACCATCAGAGACGATTTTATCTTGTGCTGACATAAAACTTTCCTAATCAACGATAACAGTTACCAAATATAGCAAATGCAATTCGTAAATTTGTAATGCGGATCTATGACGTCACACCACGTGAGAGCTCGAAATGATAACAGAACAATATATTTAAATGCAATGTAATGTGTTATGACTAGATTTAAACGTGATTTTATTAAGTGTTGGTTGTTTGGCTTTAATGTAGATTGTCTCCAATATCTGAAGGTTCTTTTTACTGTTTGTATGAGTGAGGATTATTGTATTGTTGACTAAAATTTGTCTGATATTACCTACACAGCTATATTTTTCTAAGAAATCTTATTTAATTGTACACTGATATATATATATATATATGTGTGTGTGTGTGTGTGTGTGTGTGTGCACTAAACTCTATTGATACAGCACATATTTTAAGAATACATAAACATATATACTATCGAAAATATCTTCCTTTGGAAGCGACCTCAATTGCATGCGATTATAAGTCAGTGGTGTTTTATTTAGTTGCATACGAGTTTGTTTTCATGTGTGTGAGAGTGAGGAGGAGGCAGTTAGAGAGATAGAGCCAATATCAGAAAATGGTACGCTTTTGGAATTGAAAAATTTTCGTAATGCCGCTGGTCTTAGCTAAAAAAATTTAAATTTCAGATAGACAAGTTAAAAGACAAAACAAAAAATAAATAATATATTGATGGGGTAAAAAAAAAGTTAAGATGTAATTCTACACATCTTTATGCATCTTTTCGCATGGCTGCCAGCGACAACAAACTAGCATTGTCTCTGGACGTGTTGAACGAGAAGAAACAATAAAAGAGAAAAAAATGAAGCAAACAAAAACGTATAAATGCGCTTAAAAGAAATAGAAATAGGTAAAATGTGTGTTGTGGTGCAGCAGGCATCGGCACGAAATGAGAAATTGGGGAGCCGAGTTCGAATTCCAGTTGAATTCCTTGCATTCACTTACGCGCAAATACCCTTGGGAAAGGCATCAATCCGTCTCTTCCCTCCAGTCATGGGTTAAATAATAGAACAGATTGGGTTCTATAGCCTTGGATGGCAACCAGTCTAACGTAGGAAGCAATGGCAACCTACTGTGGGATAATCTTCTGTCCAGTAAGTCATGTCACTTTCCAGACATGATCGCCCAAAGCGTGTATCACGTATGGCACTTAACTGACTGTCCTGCGTACTCTAGATGATTTGATAAAAAAATGCGACCTCCGGTAAAATTCGATCTTCTAATTGTCATTGGCGGCCACTATATGAACAATATAAAATACATGGATGATACAGTGCTGATAGCAGACACGGAAAGGAAACTACAAGACTGTCTGCAGAAGGCAGCTGAAGAGAGTGTCAAGAAAGGACTACAAATAAATTGCAAGAAAACCAAATGCATAGTTATCTGCAAAAAAAGCAGCCCAAAATGCCAATTACAGGTGTGGGATACTAAAATCAAGCAGGTACAAAAATTTAAATACCTGGGAAGTGTGCTAAAAGAAGAACCGAAAACGAATCGGTATGGCAAAACAAACCTTCCAGAAGTTGAGTAAAGTAATAAGAAACAAGAAAATTTCATTAGAAACAAAGAAAAGAGTACTGGATTGCTATGAGATGTCAGTTCTTCAATATGACAGTGAATGCTGGACAATATCATCGAAGATGAAGGAAAAACTTGAAGCAAATAGATACCAGGTCAGGACCACTAAAAATTGCACACTTTTCTCTGTATTGTTTTAAGCATTTCACTCTAAGTAAGGTGATAATGTAAATAGGATGCAGAGTGTGAAAAAAGAATGGCGAGAGTTTAGTGAAAAGTGAAGAAAGGGATCCAGGAAGACGGAAGATGGCAAATGACATTGCGCTTACATTTTTGAAGATTGTAGGTGACAGGGATGCACAAAATCGGAAAGGATTTCCCCAGACGAGAAGTGCGTCAACAGAAAATATTAAAATATAATAGACAATAAAACGGTGATACCTAGCTGTTAAATTAGTAGATATATCAACCACCTTCCCACATGAGAGCGTGCCTGTGGTAGATGCGGCACAAGGCCATTTAAGTGGCAACACGAAACCCTTAGGCTCGATCAAAAATTTCCTAGACGAGGCTCTAACGTTCGGCGGAGCGTCGTCTAAGTTCCTCTCCTCCTGAAGGCAGAGAGTGCGACAAAGTAAAAACAACCGAATCACACAACGAGTTGATTCACTGCTGACTTCATTGTTAATCTAGTAAAACACTTACATTCATGCATTCGGGACTCTAAAGCATAAAGCTTATCGGTACAACTGCCATAAAAATATTTGCAGAAAAGACAAGGTGAAGTATTTGTCTACACTTCTGAGATGAAGTAGTACTTACATTATTTACATTGTTCGGACTATTATCCTAATCTTTATTGCCATATTCATATTCATGTTGTTTCGGTCGCTGTACGCTTTGGCTTTCTTCAGGTGATTGGAATTTATTGGCAATAAAAATGAGGACAGTAACCCGAACAATATAAAAAGTACAAGGAGAGAAGCCATGTCAGGTCGGTGAGAAAATGACTGTAAGCTACATGTTAAGATCGAAGATATTAGCTGCTCTTTTCTGAGTTTTGTCAAAAATCATGGACGAATGGTATCTTTATAAATATGCAACATAGATTCTGACGAGAAGAATTGTTTGATAAGACACCGTGAATCACCTTTCCTAAAGCGAGCATTTGAATCAATATAATTACACCACTTCATTTCAGTGGAAAACGTGATCCCAGCCAGGAAAAAAGTGTTTCTCTATCTGTGATTATTAGCAACCAGGCTGATGGGAAACAGAAAAATATCTCCGCGTTGATGAAATGAAAGCAGTTTTATTATGTACTCTTCGGACTTCGTTAAGTGTTTTAAGCAGAATCCTTTATTTCGATCACTGGGTTTGCATTCCATGTGCATTGCTACAACCACATTCCATGTAGTTATCTCCCTTTAACTCAACATTCTAATTTATTTGTTCACCACTGCTGTAGCCATTTTGGGCAAGTCACAGGAACTAACCGCTATATCCACTAGGCCATGTGTCCTTGATACACCGGTGACCGAAATAAACTGTTTGCTTCAAAATTCGTAGCAGCTGAAGTAGGCCCGACTGTCAGTCAGTTAAGTGCCATACGCGATACACGCTTGGGCGGTCATGTCTCGAAAGATTATCCCGCAGTAGGTTGCCATTGCTTTCTGCGGTAGACTGGTTGCCGACCAAGGCTATAGAACCCAAACTGTCCTGCTATTTAACCCATAACTGGAAGGAAGAGACGGATTAATACCTTTCCCAAGGGTATTTGCGCGTAAGTGAATACAATGGATTCAACTGGAATTCGAACTCGGCTCCCCGGCTTCTCGTTCCGAGCCGATATCCACTGGACCACAACGCACATCCGCGGCCGGACTGTACAGAGGCCAAAACGTCGTAAACATGGCAATAAAAGTCGAGACATCAGTCTGAACAATGTAAACAAGTAAATAAAATGTAGGGCTAGATTTGCTACATTTACCTTTTCTCAAAAATTGCATTATATTTTTATTTTTTTCCTAAAGTGAAATTCTAGCATAAATTCGAATTCACGGTGAAATGAATTCGACAGTCTGACATGTGTGTCAATCAACAAAACGTCGTAATTTCAAATTAAGTCACTGATGCCTCCTCAACTGGTGTTTACTCGTGCAACCAGACTGGCAACTGGGTCCCACCCATTCACAGTCAGGTTAGCCAAATGCAGACGACAATTCTACTCCTGCAGCTTCTTCTCTCGCACTTCCCGCCTGTGGAACTCGCTCCCGTATTCTTGCTTTCCTGACGGCTACAACCTCCAGAAATTTAAATGCAAAGTCAATACTCATCTACTAACCACTGGACTCTAGCTCTCTCCCCACCCCCGTATAACCTTCCCCTTCTCTCTACCTATGTATCTGTCATTTCTATTGCTTTCTATTGTTCCTTTCTAACTAGTTTGTACTCCTCACTCTTTTCTAATTAATCTTTTTACATTTATGTAACCCCCTGCACATCAGTGGCGTTTCCGCCTTGCTCGGGGTGAAATGATTAAAAAAAAAAAAAAAATTTTGTTAGACCGTAAGAAAATCAAACCGGAAGATTTCAAGGCTATAAAGAAATGACTTAATAGGAAAGAAGTAGAATTTAACACAAAAGAAAAGTTTCACATGAAATAATTGTTGAAGAAAAGCCTTTTGAAATGTTTGCAACAAGTTAACAAAAAGCAATAATTCTATTTTTGAGGAGTGAAAAAAATCTCTTACCTTTGTTTTTAATGAAGTGACATATGTTTTGTTTTTAACGAAGTGACATATGTTTTGTTTTTAACGAAGTGACATATGTTTTGTTTTTAACGAAGTGACATATATTTTGTTTTTAACGAAGTGACATATGTTTTGTTTTTAACGAAGTGACATATGTTTTGTTTTTAACGAAGTGACATATATTTTGTTTTTAACGAAGTGACATATATTTTGTTTTTAACGAAGTGACATATGTTTTGTTTTTAACGAAGTGACATATGTTTTGTTTTTAACGAAGTGACATATGTTTTGTTTTTAACGAAGTGACATATATTTTGTTTTTAACGAAGTGACATATATTTTGTTTTTAACGAAGTGACATATGTTTTTACAGACTTTATTTTGTTCAGATACCGCTTCTAATAATTTTTGGGATCAAGTACAGTTTCTGTTTATTTGTCAATTTTGTAAGTTTTTCCGTGTTAATTTTCTTTTCACCCTCCTCCTCTTAGTTTCTTTCTTTCAGTGACTTTTTATTCATATTACTTTTTTTATTGGAGAGATTGGTCACCTCTCCTTCTCCTGCACAAAGGAGAATGCTTTGCGTACTGAATATTACCATAAACAATAAGGCTTTTCGTTTCATTGAGATTTATTTGCCCAATAACTAAGGAGAACATTCTTTGTTTCGGTGAGTCAAGTCGTTCTTAGTTTTAGCAGGAGATTGAAATATCGTCTTTGACCCTGAGAAAGATCGATTAGAGAAAGATCGGGTACTTACAACCCGGATATGAAGAATTTTCTGGATTTTATCGACGGGAATGATTCTTTCAATAAATATCAAGAAGTAACGTGGACTTAGACAAATAAGGAAGCCCAGTCTGAACACGACTCAGTTCGATGCCTATTTGGCCGACTTTCCCCCGCCTTGAGGTGGCTGAAGTGGCTGGATGCGAGTGTCCCATTACAGAGCCTGAGATTTGAGATACGCTGAAACTTGTTGGCCGGATCAAGACTCCAGGGATTGGATGGTCCTCCTTACGAGATGTACTTGAGTCTGCCGTTTTTTCCAGTTGCTGGCGCTGATTTATAACAACTGGATAAAGCAGGAGTCTATATCTCAACGCTTCACCAGAAGTGTGAGCAAGTTGCTTTGCAAGAACAAGAACGGTGAGGGTAGAATGGATAATCATCGGCCTTTAATGATGTCAAATACTGACTTAAAATTTTAGCCAAGATCTTGGCCGGCCGTTTGCAGGCTGTCTCACTGGCCACTAGCAGACTTGTGCTGTAAAGGGAAGAACTATTCAGGAGTCTTTATTTGTTACGCCTTATCGTCGAGAAAGTTGACTGTGAAGCCGCGCTTATCAATTTAGATCAGTCCTACGCTTTCGATAGGGTTAACCATCAGTTTTTGGAGTCTGTCCTTTCCACCGCCGGTTTGGATACGGCTGTAGTATGCGTGCCCCGGTGCGGTGGTGGAAGTAAATGTGGTAAGATCGATGTCTTTCATATTGTCTCGATCTATTTGTCAAGGTTGCCCGCTTTTGCTTTTGCACTACATTCTTGCGTTGGAGCCCTTCCTTCCCAAGTTAAAGGAGAATCTGGATCTGCGCGGAATTTCCCTACCTGATGCTACCATTTCAGCCAGGTATTCCGCCTATGATAAAAACGTTTCGGTTCTTGTGTCGAGAAGAGCCGAGTTCGAAGAAATTGGCAAAGAGATAAAGAGAGTATGGGATGTGACATGGACCAAGATCAACGGCGATAAGTCTGTTTGGAGCTTTTCTTCCCGGATCTTTCCACTAAATGGATGGGCCGGTTAAGATTCTCGGCCTCTGCTCGGTTCCGATCGCCAGTTGAAAAGAAATTGGTCGGATGTTCGAGAGAAGGCCGAGGTCACAGTTTGTCTGTGGACTCGGAGAAGGCTTTCCTTGAAGGGGGCAGATGTATGTGTTTCGCACTTCTATCCGATTCTCCTTTACTGACTCTCTGTACTTTCACTACGGTGTTCCATTCCCTTGGGCTTAATACAGCTCTTGTTCACTTTACTTGTGGGGAGAATACAAGGCTCCCAAGGTGCGTCGGGAGATATGCTACCTCCACCCATCTGAGGGCGGTCTAAGCATGAGAAGCATTGAGATTCCTCAGCAGACGCTTCGCATCAAGTTCCTAGACCGGATGTGCATGCAGCAGGATGAGAACGGCGCTTTCTAAAAGGAAGACGTCCATAACAATATTCCATCCATGAGAAGTGTGTACACGTTCGAGGGAGAGGTCCACCGTACAGGATGAACTGATAAGCGAGCTAGGTCTGACGAAGCAGGAAGATCGCTATATATGGACTTGGGCGCCCGTGTTGAAATGTCTCACTAAGGATGAGGCATCACACACCTGGCTGATGATACGTAAGGTCATCTGGTAGGCAAGAAAATTTGTTCAGAGGGCTTACAAAGAGTTTCTTCCTGTGTGCGTTGTAGGCTGTCGACGGGGACCGTCGTAGATGCTTCTTCTACTGCAGAGTTGTTGTCCCGTTGTATAAGTTTGTTGAAGACATCATGGTTTGTATGTTGCGCGGAAAGTTCTTTGTCCACACGGCCAGTTCTGTTTACAACAATGATGTACCGCTGTTAACTAACTGAGACTATGTGCTCTTCTGCTTACTAGGTGTTATGTGAATCGTGATTTGGACGACACGACATAAAGAAATTCTATGGGAACGAGAAGTTTATTTCTCCTCAACTGATCTTTACATTAGGCATGGACTTATCGTGAAGATTAAAACGGAAAAGAAATGACTCCCTCCATCGGAATTTTGCAAAGGTGGGTGACTCTTTCGCGAATCTGTTGAGCGAAAGGTGCTGACGTAGAGTGGCTGTTTGATTCCGTTTAAGCACCAGGATATTGGGTGTTCTAGGTGGAACATGGGTAGATCCATCCAAGTAGATTAGCAATAAAACAGTTTAACGAATAGTAGTTGTCATATAGGTTCATACACTAAGACATTAAGAGATAAACAGCTATCTTCGTGGTTTGAAAAGTTTTTGTTGGTTTTACGAAAGATATTTTGGGGTGTATATCTTTGGTTTCTACACTTAGGACAAACCTAAGTATAGAACATATTCTAAATGGTAATCTACTGCTGTTTGTTACAAGGGAATGCATTCACCGATGATTCTCTTTTCCAATATTTTTGTTGAAGGCCTACTGTCATTTCTTTTTCTTTATTTATTAAAGACTCCTATATAATATCTGTTTCTATACTAGGTCGGATAAGGACACCTCGGCGTGGTGTAATGGTTAGCAAGCTAGTCTCGCTAGAACCAATTGCAACTGAGTAGTGAGTTCGATTCTTACTGGGTGTCTCGCACCTTCGGTTTTTCGCCACATCTACGCGGTGCTTAAAAATCAACTGATAACGTGATTTTCGTATCAGTATATGGGATAATTCTTTAAATATGAATTTCAAGTATTTTTCTTTGTACTACATTTGTTTTGTTACACAGGAGATGTCTACCGTTCTACCTCCTTACATGATTAGCCATACCTGATGCTATTGCTTCGCTCATAGTTACAAGTGGCTCGCGATTTCATATCTATATTCTATGCCACAATGCTAGCGATGAAGTCGAAACAGATTGAATTATGTTCTCTCCTGTATCAGGCCTTACTCGATAGAAATTGCTAAACTATATCTGTATATCTTTCCCTATAAGCCCTTTGGGTAATGGAGACAGGCCTGGCAGTTTTTATTCCTTCTTCTTGACTCTTCTGTTTCTACATACAAAACCTGGTGTTACATTGGAAGATTAGCTATTTTGAAAGGAACGTTTAGTACTGATTATCTCCTATTGGTGTATGTCTCGGCTAACACTTATTTTTACTCGATGTTGCATGCATCGCACGATCAATTTCTTTATATCATGACGATGGCAGGAATCGAAGTGAAGGTAAAGCTGGTTTGTAATATATAGATATATATAATATATAGATATAATATATATATATATATAATATATATAGATGTAATGAACTTATTTTTTGTGCGGGTTATAAGTACAACAAAGATGATTATTGTCTTCTTTTTCCATTGCGAATTGATTCGAAAGTATTATTGGATTCCCATGCCACAGCTGTATTTGCACATCTTACTGCTTAGACCGGATGTGCGTTGTGGTGCATTGGATATCGGTTCGGAACGATAAATCGGGGAGCCGAGTTCGAATTCATTGCATTCACTTACGCGCAAATACCCTTGGGAAAGGTATTAATCCGTCTCTTCCTTCCAGTTATGGGTTAAATAATAGGACAGATTGGGTTCTATAGCCTTGGTCGGCAATCAGTCTACCGCAGAAAGCAATGGCAACCTACTGCGGTATAATCTTCTGCCCGGTCAGTCGTGTCTCTTTCGAGACATGATCGCCTAAGCGTGTATCACGTATGGCACTTAACTGACTGACTGTTTAGAACAGAGTCTGAAGGTATCATCTAATCAGTCAGTTAAGAGACATGGCTGACTGGGCAAAAGATTTTCCGGCAACAGATTGCCATTATTTTCTGAGGTAGACTCGTTTGCCAACCATGATTATAGAGCCAATCTGTCCTGCCATTTAGCCCATAGAGTGAGAAATAACAGATTAATACCTTTCCCAAAGCTATTTGCGCGTAAGTGAATGCAACGAATTCAATTGGAATTCAAACTCCACTAACCGATTTCACGTTCCGAGCCGATATTCACTGCACCACAAAAAAGTATATATTTGTTTTTCTAGTGCTGTTACTAAAGACATTTTCCCGAAGCATTTCATGTGTGTGTTCGACGTCACTATTGACAACAGTGAATTCATTGTCAAGCCTTCCCTCTGTTGATATATACCCGGCTCTAGTTGGAAGAATGCTGTAGACACACAAAATAGTAACATGTATATGAGTTTATGTAGTGATGTGCTAGTACGTTCTCGAAAAAAGGGGTTTTATTTCACACAGTTTCGAATCACCAAGATTAATTAAGTCCAAATTTAATCTCGGATGAATGAGAGCAGCTTGCCTCAGTTAAATAAATAAAGTGCTCTGAGTTTTTAGGTCTCTACATCAGTATCAGTCAATTAAGTGCCATACTTGATACACGCATGGGCGATCATGTCTCGAAAGAGACATGACTGACTGGGCAGAAGATTATCCCGCCGTAGGTTACCATTGCTTTCTGCGGTAGACTGGTTGCCAGCCAAGGCTATAGAACCCAATCTGTCCTGTTATTTAACCCATAACTGGAAGGAAGAGACGGATTAATACCTTTCCCAAGAATATTTGCGCGTAAGTGAATGCAATGAATTCAACTGGAATTCGAACTCGGCTCCCCGATTTCTCGTAACGAGCCGATATCCACTGCACCACAACGCGCAGTAGGTTGCCATCACTTTCTGCAGTAGACTGGTTGCCGACTAATGCTATAGAACCTAATCTGTCCTGTTATTAACCCATAGCTGGAGGGAAGAGACGGATTAATGCCTTTCTCAAGGGTATTTGCACGTAAGTGAATGCAAGGAATTCAACTGGAATTCGAACTCGGCTCCCCGATTTCTCGTTGCACCACAACGCACTTCAGTGTAGGAAGCCTATTTAGAAGTGCACTATTCTTGTGGAGTGCCATAACGTTCCATGAGTGCAAAATTTGAGAGCTATATGCAATAATATGAACAAAATCAAAAAAATCAAAAAACATCTCGAGACATTGAGATATATTGAAACAAACTCATAAGAACAAAAATGAATCGTGATATTTTGGCAAGTGTTCCCATGTTACCGCTGGCTTAATTGTAAAAACTAAAATGAGTGAAAATTTCCAAATTATTTTAGATACTTCATGTACGTTTTAAAATCTTTTATTATTGTTCTCAAGCAGGACTTATTAATAATTGTTTTCTTGACAATGTTCAGAATATACCGACTACGTTTTTTTTTCATGTGGTTCTCATTAAAGGTCAGAAAACTTGTAATGCGCAGGCATAAATATGAACAAAATCATTTACGGAGAAAGACACACACATTCTCACGCGTGCGTGTTTCTTGTGTGTGGCTGTGTTTACTATACATGCACGCCCAAAGTTTTGCAGTATCTCTTGTTTGCATGCAAGTACGAATGCAGCAGTTGAAAATTATTTCAAGTGAAAAGAATCGTGTGAAATAAAATAATTGTTCGTTTTTATTATTGCCTCAAAATTAATTTTATCACATACACATTCACTACCGTTCCATATCTAAACCTATTTATAAATAGCACTTTGTCTGTGTGTGTATGTGTGTGTGTGTCTGTGTGTGTCCGTTAGCTACAGACTCCAAAACGGCTGAACTGATTTTCTTGAAAATTTATGCAGTTGTACTATAAGCGTCTGCGAGTGTTCTTAGTTAGGTTTTGTATCGAAGTACCCCTAATAAATATAGAAAATCGATAATCGAAAAAATCGGGTTATAGAAGGAGTGGTCCGATTTTAATCAAATTTGATACACACATAGACAAAGACATAAGAAACTATATTCAGAAGTTTCAAGGTTGCAGTTCTTACAATAGTGCAGAAAATCGATAATATATATAAAAGCTTTCATTAAACCCGAGCAACGAAAGGCTACACTGCTAATATATATATATATATATATATATATATATAAACATTCGGTGTAGATATAGAAAAATTCAAAGGAGTATCCTGTACATAAAGTGGTAGGATAACTCTCTAGGAGAGCTCTAAATATATATGTCTATAAATACATGTAGAGCAAATATATATAAAAATTAAAACGTTATTCCATGGTTAAGCGAAATTTCATGTAAAATCTTTGTACTATATACACAGAAGCTTAAAAAGGTTCGCCTGGAATAGGCCAAACTTCCGCTTACCATGCAATAACGTGTCTGTTTTAATTTTGGCACATATATATATATATATATATATATATATATATATAGTAAAGTGTTGTAATTTGCTTGAAGCATTGTGTAAAATAGTTGTATGGATTATGTCTTGAAGGCTGTTACAATGCGTTGAGTGAAATAAAGGAAGGTGAGGAAATGTTTGTGTTACTTATTTATTAAACATTAATATTTCGAGATTAAAATCTCGAAATATTAATGTTTACTAAATAGGTAATACAAACACTTCCTTACCTTCCTTTATTTCACTCAACGCATTGTAACAGCCTTCAAGACATAAACCATACAACATATATATATATATATATATATATATATATATATATATATATATATATATATTATAAATTATAGTTTAGAACATGAATATCCTGCTTGTTTGAGATAGGAATATTCCTATCCCAAACAAACAGGAATACTTTCAAAAGTTGGTCCTAAAGACTGAAGACATTTTGTAGTAGATAATAATTTGTGCATGTTCTAAACTATAATTTATGATAAATATTAATAGCTCTATTTTTATATTGAGCACTGTTTTGAATTAAAGTTTTGAGCGTTGTTAATATTTTCTTCGTTCCTATTTTAGCTGGATATATATATATATATATATACAGAGAGAGAGAGAGAGAGAGAGAAAGAGAGAGATAGAGAGAGAGAGGAGAGAAAGAGAGTTAAGCGTTTGGTGTATCCATAAAATAAGAGTGCTCAACGTCGAAATAGAGTGTAGATTTAGGAATAAATATTGCAGAATGGCTCTCAGTTTCCCACCTCGATATGGTATTCATAACACATATCACTACTTCTTCAGCTGACTCTCTATATATCAGTCAGTCAAGTGCCATGCGTGATAAACAGTTGGGCATTCATGTTTCGAAAGAGACATGATTGACTGAGCAGAAGATTATCCCGCAGTAGGCTGCCATTACTTTCTGTCGTAGACTTGTTGCCGACTCTATAGAACCCAATCTGTCATGTTATTTAATCCATAACTGGAGGAAAGAGACGGATTAATACCTTTCCCATTCAACTGGAATTTGAACTCGTCTCCCCGCTTTCTCGTTCCGATCCGATATCCACTGCAGCACAAGGCACATCCTATATGTAGTTTACTGGATTAAGAGGTAGCTGCGTGTTTCTAAATTTCTTTTGTTTAAGCCTCATACTGAATGTTATTTATGGTCATGACCGCTAAATTACTTATTTATGTTCGTTCCGTGGTGAGAATAAGTCTCTATGTAAATTGACTATGGTTATTTATGGTCATGTGCAGTGATATCAGATGACACCTGATATCGTTATATCAGATGTACCGATATCATTTGTCAGTTAAGGAGACATCTGCTTGATGTTAGAAAAATCGGTTGAAATTTGCTAAGTGAAGCGGATCAAACGGCCCTGACAAAGGCAGCCAGCTAAGTGGAGCGGAGCTGACTTAGAACTCTGAATGCTGGATGAATTCCTATTTTTAACAAAAGCTGACAGGACGGAGAAGGCTGTTTCTTATAAAGCTCTCTTCACTAGAACCCTAAACGGCACAGGACCGCTAGCCCACCACACAAAGAGGAAGTCACACACCGGTTAGAAATTTTGAACCCTCACTTTATTTTGCTCGCCTATTGCTACCTTTTCGTAAGAGAAGGTATCAATAGAATAAAATTTGCTGATTGCTACAATCTCGTCTCATGATTTTATTTTAAATGTAACAATATAGTCAAGGAGTTATTTCCTTGTATTGGGTCAGTCAGTCAGTTAATTGTTATACGTGATACACGCTTGAGCGATCATGTCTCGAAAGAGACATGACTGACTGGGTAGAAGATTTTCCTGCAGTAGGTTGTATCACTTTCTGCGGTAGACTGGTTACCAACCAAGGCCATAGAACACAATCAATCCTGAGCTACTTAACCCATAGCTGGAGAATGAATCAAGGGATTAATACTTTTCCCAAGTGTATGTGCACGTAATTGAATGCAGCAAATTCAGTTGAAAATCAGAGAGCCACGTTCGAATTCTAGTTGAATTCGTTGCATTCACTTACGTGTAAATATCCTTAGAAAAGTCATTAATCCGTTGCTCTTCCCTCCAGCTATGGATTAAATATTTATATTTAAAGCTTCATATCCTTCTTCGAAACTATTTGGCTCCTAATTATCCCAGAAAATCCAATATGTTAAACCTTTATTTGGTATACTCCTAGTTTAATGAGCATCTGAAAGATAATATTAATGAAAAGTAATGCTTCTGTTTGTTATGCTTTTGTTAACAGAGTGCATCATTTGCTTTTTTGTTATTCTTATGGCGTATTTGATATACGATGTATTAACGAGCATATAGTCATTCTCATACATGAAAACTTATGTTTACATTTTGTGTGCATGTGAGTTTGTTTATAATTACATGAAGAGACTGGAGATTTTCTGCACTGTGATTAGGTGGAATGGCTCGCACTATTTTTCTACAAATCAAACTCCAAAGAATAATATATAATATATTTCTATTGGCCGTGGTGTTTTCTACTTTAAATTTGCCAACAAATATATTTGAAGTAAATTATTGCTTAAATATACATGCACCTTTGTGAAAGAATTTTTCAAAATACCAAGATTATAAATAAATTTTGAATGATTGTTGTTTTCCAGAAATAAAAAATCAAACATATATATATATATATATATATATATATATATCGCCCATTTTCTCTCACTTTCTTCCCCCATCTAGGTATTTTCTTACTTCTTCCTCCTTTTTAAGCTCAGACGCAGTGTCACCAAAGGTTGTATATGACTATACTTTACTTCCTACCTAAACCTGGCGTCTTTCTTTGAATCTCTCATCATGTCTCTTTAGTTCTTTCTATCTAGTTTTCCTATTTTGTTTGTCTATTATTTCTTCTGTATCCTTTTTATGATTCCTCATCCTGGTTTCTCATCTTTCCTACCCACTTTACCTCGTACACAAAGAAACAGTTGCTAATAAAATAAAGTGAATTTCCATCTCTTTTAAAAAAAACTTTTAATACCTGATGAGACATTGTTTTTTCAATGTAGAAACAAAATGTACAATTTTGTAGTAGCTCGTAGTGTGTACATGTTCAAAAGTATAATTTATAATAAATATTCATAGCTCTATTTCTATATTGACCATTGAACAATGTGAATAATGAAAGTGCTACCTCATCTCGGAAACATAGACAAACACCATTATACGTTTGTATGTGTGCAAGAAAGAAATCAAATAGATAGATAATGTTATGGTGCGCTTCTACGAAGAATGGACTCTTCCTCTTGTTATATATAATTTCCTGCGTGACTTCTGGAAGGCGACAGCAAGTATACAGTTAAAGTAAGCTAAGTCAGGAAATACGCAGCGTATTTGTACTGTTCGGACTTACTTACTTCTATTTGTTGATTTACTAACAATTTACTTTGTAAAGATTGTTCTTGTTATAATAATACGGTGTTTTAAACCTACCTCCTTTATTCCGAGTCTTACTTCCGGCATAAACAGTTCACTACAACGTTGCGGCGAAGTTTTCGACTCAATAGATAGATAGATAGATAGATAGATAGATAGATATGAACAGAATGAGATAGATAGATAGATAGGATAGATAGATAGATAGATAGATAGATATTAACAGAATGAGATAGATAGATAGATAGATAGATAGATAGATAGATAGATAGATAGATAAGAATAGATAGATAGATAGATAGATAGATAGATAGATAGATAGATAGATAGATAGATAGATAGATAGATATTAACAGAATGAGATAGATAGATAGATAGATAGATAGATAGATAGATATTAACAGAATGAGATAGATAGATAGATAGATAGATAGATAGATAGATAGATAGATATGAACAGAATGAGATAGATAGATAGATAGATAGATATGAACAGAATTAGATAGATAGATAGATAGATAGATATGAACAGAATGAGATACATAGATAGATAGATAGATAGATAGATAGATAGATAGATAGATAGATATGAACAGAATGAGATAGATAGATAGATAGATAGATAGATATTGAACAGAATGAGATAGATAGATAGATAGATAGATAGATGAACAGAATGAGATAGATAGATAGATAGATAGAAAGAATAGATAGATAGATAGATAGATAGATAGATAGATAGATAGATATGAATAGAATGAGATAGATAGATAGATAGATAGATAGATAGATAGATAGATAGATAGATAGATAGATAGATATAGACAACAAGAAAGAAAGAAATTATTGTGGAATTTTTCCATAAAAATCTTATAAACATATGTTGTAATGAATTTCTCTTGCCTTTACCGTAGTTCTAAAATATATTCAATTATACCAATGACATATTGAAGACTGTAATTCTGAGGATACCATGGACGGAACACGCGAACAACGACATGATTCTGGAGATGGTGGACACGAAAAGGAAACTGATACTTAACATCATAAAAAAGCTGAAATTTTAAGGACATTTAATGAGGAAGGAGGGCTTGGAGAACCTGATGCTCACGGGATAGATGGAGGGGAAGGAAGACAAGGGAAAGCAACGCATGACATACCTGATGGACTTGAGCAGATGGATGGTGGAGTGGAATTTTAGTGGGATAACAAGAGAAGAGTATTACGAGCCAATAAGGAGAAGAAGATGTAGAGAGCCATGATCGGCTATGTCCTAAAGTAGCATGGCACATAGAAGAAAAAGAAGATGAAGAATCTTTTAAATTTCTTCTTGTCAATTTTTTTTTTATTATTAGATTTTGTATACATGAGCTGATCGAACAGTATTTGATACAAGCCAATCGCCAAAAAAGAATACTGGATTGCTATGTGCTGTCAGTTCTTCAATATGACAATGAATGCTGGACAATATCATTAAAGATGAAGGAAAAACTTGAAATAATTGAAATACTGTTCTACAAAAGGATGCTGCGGATATCAAGGATTGGGCATTTAAGCAATGATGAGACTTTGGAAAGGATGGAAACGGAAATGAAATTAATACTGAGCATCAGGAAGAGACAAGTAAGGTTCCTGGAACATGCAATGAGGAAAGAGGACTTCGAGAACCTGATACTAACAGGCCAGATAGAGGGAAAAAAGAGACAGGGGAAAGCAGCGGATATCATATTTGAAGCGCCTGATCAGGTGGATGACACAACGAGAGTTGTGTGGTGTAATAGGAAAATGCGTTCTAAGAGCCACCAGGGATAGAGAGACATAGAAAGCCATAATCGCCTACGTCCTGAAAGGACAAGGCACATAGAAGAAGAAGAATCGCCAAAGACGCGCGTTTACTTTATTGCCAATATTTTTAATAGAGTACAATTTTGCTTATGACATTTAATGATAGAAATAATTCAAAGGTTAATACACACAAATATACACAGACACGTATGTTTGAGCATACGCATACATATACAAGTAAGTGTAGATTGTGTTTCACAGATAATATTTCATATAATTTCTGGCATTAGGATAAATACGCTCATGCTGTAAAGGTCACGCTACGTCATTCGCTTTAAAATAAATGCTAAGATACTATAAATTTTTAACAACAAAATGTGTGAGGTTTGCTTTTCTTTATTCGTCTCATAATCCACAGCGATGAGACATGTCCCCCTGAATCTGTCATATTTCACACAAAACGCTAAATATGTTTTTCATGAAGAGATACAGTTTATACTTCCGATCAATGTCTACTTTTTTCTTATAGACACAGAAGCTGTCCATATTTTCTACGTTTCTGAGATGAAATATTGTATTTCCACTATTTACATTTCTCAGACTGGGTTCAAGATATTAGTATACCGCAAGTAAATATTCATTGGACAATACCTCGCCTTCATCTTACACCACCCATACAGTGTATCGTTCGCTGCTTACAGTATCGAGTAAAAGTAATTAGTGGTGACACAAGCATACACGAATAAAAGATGGTCAGTATAAACAGTAACCTACAACTTAACAACTACAGTGGATACATGACAGCAGCTCTGAAAAACTGGGATAAAAGAGGATAAAAACAATCAAAAAACAGCCTCGGTTTGACTACCCTATATGAAGGGATTATCGGAAAAATACAAAGCATAAGGACAATCATTAAAAATGGTTCAATGCCTCGCTAAAACTTCTAAGTAAGACCTATGATAGAAGAGAAAATTATTAAGAACTGTGTGTACGTCATCCCATGCAGCTGTGGAGAGAATATAAAGGAGAGTAAGAGAATAGTGCAGGAACACCGTAAAGCCATAAAACGAGTGAACAAAACAGAAATATCAGGCGTAGCTGATAACTTATGGAGGGAAAGAGAAGATCGCCACCCGTTGTGGGATAATGTTGAAATAATAGAGAATATCAAGAGAAAACACAAATATTTGAGGAATCAGCGTATATGACACAAAAACTAATAAACCGGCCAAGTATAGAAATGAATACAGTACGGGAACCAGTAATACGGATTGCAAGAGAAAAATAATAATAACATCAAAATTGTAATATGAGCTCAGTTAAAAAAATGAACTGAGATATAAGCCCAAAAATTCATCCACTAATCTCCTCAAGGACGCATGGCCCAGTGGGTAAAAACATTCTTGACTACAACAGTGTCAGTTCAATACCTGGTGAGCAAAAACTTGAAATTTGAGTTAAATGGAGATAACTGATACTGAGGCATCCAGAAGAGGCATGGAATGCGGAACTAGAACAGTCTACCCTGGTGAACAAGATAAAGTGTTCAGTTCGAAATTCCTATCATTTGAAAACAGCCAGAGCGTCATGAATATGGCAACCAAGATGAGAACAACAAACAGAACATTGTAAATAATGTAAAGATCTATCGCCCGGTTCACATTCCACCCACGTCTATTGAACAGGTGAAGAGGCTCATCCCTTGTTCGTTGTTTCGGATGTGGTTTCCGGCTTTCTCTTTTCCAATCTTTTCACTATTACATAGCCCCCCTTCACATCAGTGGCGTTACCACCTTGCTCGGGGTGATACGATTAAAAAATAAATATTAAGAAACTGTCCGCTTGGGCAGTAAACGCTTTCAGATTTTGTTGATCTTTAAAGACATATCGGCATTTCAAAACAAATATTTTGATTAGTAGGAATGTGAACTTTGATATCCAGTATTATGAATTGATCTAAAAACGCTTTCGCATTTCGATTTACAATAAAGTTTATACATCACATCGGAAATCGATTTTAAAAAATCGATCAGATAACATGTTAGTTAAGTAAAATTTCTACAGATTTTTTTTAACTGGGATTAAAAAGCAAAAACATGATACGAGGGAAAAGCGTCAGGAAAATAAACAAGGATCTCTATTCAGATTAGTATTGATTTCCATTAATTTACACATACACAGAAATTACGGTATCTTCGTATAATCAAATCTTAAAAATAAATCTGCAGTAGTTTACATAAATGTTCTTTAGCACACTGTAGATGCGCCAACATGTGCGATTTATACAGACACTGTACCTTTTCTGCTCTGCAAGTTTGAAAATCATGCTAATACTGAAAGTTGCTAAGAATTCAAGGTGTAAATATCTCTAATGTAATCTTTGTTTCTTTATCATTCTTACAACTTTTCCTGTATGGAGGGAAATCAGACACACCAGAAGTAACAAATTCAATATAAGGCCACGCTGCCTCTACTAGCCAACGATAAAGGTGGATGAAGTTGTAATACTTTAATGACAATATCTTTGAAGTCGGCAGAATTTTTTTTTTTTTTTTTTTTTATAAGCGTTTCACCCCGAGCAAGGCATGTCACTGCCACTACTGCGCAGGGGGCTACGTAGAGAGGAGAAAGGCTGGTTAAATATAGGACATAACAGAGGGTGGGTGATAGGCGGGTGAGGATACCGAGAATGAGGGTTGGGTAGATGAGAGTGTTGTGAGAATAGTTGGGAGTTAGTGTGATAGGAGGTGTCTATTGACCCTACATTTAAACACCTGGAGATTGTAACTGTCGGGAAAGCAGACTTGTGGAAGGGAGTTCCACAGGCGGGAAGCGCGAGAAAAGAAGCTGTTGGAGTAGAATTTACGGTTACATCTTATTTGTTTAACTGTAAAAGGGTGGGACCTAGTTGCTAATCTAGTATCTCGTGTAAATTCCTGCTTGGGCGGCACCAGTGATTTACCTTAGTTTCTAGTATTCAGTCAATTTACTCTTCAACTTATTCGATCTATTAGTTCACTTAATATCTGAGTCTGTCTCTTTAATTTTTTAGATGATTCTAATCACTGTAATTAATGCTTAGAAGATTTTAAAACAACTCACAACTGTTTGCAATAAACCATAGAGAAATATACATTCTTCAGTAGCATTACTTTACTACTTTGCTGATAATAAATATATGTGCTTCATTTTGGGAAATATATATTTTATAATTTGATATAAAGAAATTTGTTGAAATTTTTGCTCATATTTGATGTGTCTAGTTTTAGCAGCCCAAAGTACCAAATACAAGTGGGGGATACTAAAATCAAGCAGGTACGAAAATTTAAATATCTAGTAAGTGTTTTGACCGAAGACGGAAATTGCGACACAGAGATCCGAAGGCGAATTGGCATGGCGAAGAATGCGTCCCAGAAGCTGAGTAAAGTATTAAGACACAGGAAACTTTCACTAGAAACAAAGAAGAGAGTACTGGATTCCTATGTGATGTAAGTTCTTCAATATGGCAGTGAATGTTGGACAATATCAACAAAGATGAAGGAAAACTTGAAGCAGCTGAAATGTGGTTCTACAGAAGGATGCTGCGGATATCGTGGACCGAGCATGTGAGCAATGACGAGGGGTTGGAAAGGATGGAAACGAAAAGGAAATTAATATTGAGCATCTGGAAGAGACAACTGAAGTTCCTAGGACATGCAATGAGGAAGGAGGGCTTGGGTTAGGGTTAGGGTTAGAAAAGAAGAGAGTACAGGATTGGTATGTTTATGTCAGTTCTTCAATATGGCAGTAAATGTTGGACAATATCAACAAAGGTGAAAGGAAAACTTGAAGCAGCTTGAATGTGGTTCTACAGAAGGATGCTGCGGATATCGTGGACCGAGCATGTGAGCAATGACGAGATGTTGGAAAGAATAGAAACAAAAATGAAACTAATATTGAGAATCAGGAAGAGACAACTAAGGTTCCTGAGACATTCAATGAGGAAGGAGGGCTTGAATAACCTGATACTGACAGGCCAGATAGAGGGAAAAAAGAGACAGGGGAAAGCAGCGGATATCATATTTGAAGCGCCTGATCAGGTGGATGACACAACGAGAGCTGTGTGGTGTAATAGGAAAATGCGTTCTAAGAGCCACCAGGGATAGGGAGACGTGGAAGGCCATGATCGCTTACGTCTTGAAAGGACAAGGCACATAGAAGAAGAATAAGTTTTGATCTGTCAAATAATAATTTGATAGATCAAAACTAGAATACAGGAGAATTTTCAGTTATGCTTACTCTACGCTTGGAAAATGAAATGAATATAAATCAATAAATAATGAAATAAAGTGTTCTTACGACGTGTGCTGAATAGACGATCAGCATTGTGGTGCTGTTGATATCGACTTGGAACGAGAAATCAGAGACCCGAGTTCGAATTCTAGTGAAATTCTTTGTATTCAATTACGCGCAAATACTCTTGGGGAAGGTATTAATCCGTATTTTCTCCCTCCAGCTATGGGTTAAATCGCTGGAAAGATTGGGTTCTGTAGCCTTGGTTGACAACCAGTCTAATAAAGTTTAATAGCAAAACGGAAAAATCTTGACGCGGAAAAATCTTGCACAGACAGTCATGTCTTTTTCGAGACATGATCGCCCAAGTGTGTACAACGTACGGCCTCATGTTATGAAAATGTAAATTTCTAAATAAAATATTTGGAATGTAGATTTTTGTTTACAAAAACTTTTAGATTGTAGTATTGGTAACCTTAAGTGGGAGGAGTTTAAAATCTATCCGTAAAAACAAAATTTCTTTTTAAAGATTTTTAAGTGGTCTTAAATTTTTGATCGGGAGTATATATATATATATATATATATATATATATATGTGTATGTGTGTGTGTGTGTGTGTGTGTGTGTAAAAATTAAGACAGACACGTTATTCCATGGTTAAGCGCGAATATGACATATTTTAGGCGAACCATCGTCAGCTTCCGTTTTTTTTACAGAATATATATATATATACTATCAGTATAACCCGGCGTTGCTCGAGTGTAATGAAAGCTTTAAAAATAATCCATGGTGCTGGAGCTTAAACTCAGCCTCAAGAATATTTGTGTGAAGTTTGGTGAGAATCGGATAAAAATTGTGGATTTGTATAAAGGACATACAGACAGATAAACAGATGCACACACAAGCATCTTGCCTTTTATATCTATATATATATTATCAATTTTCTGCACTATTGTAAGAACTGTAACCTTGAAAATTCTGAATATCGCTTCTTATGTCTTTGTCTATGAATGTATCAAATTTGATTAAAATCGGACCACTCCTTCTATTAACCCGATTTTGTCGATTATCGATTTTCGATATTTATCGAGGGTACCTCGACACAAAACCTAGCTAAGAACACTCGCAGACGCTTATAGTACAACTGTGTAAATTTTCAGAAAAATCGGTTCAGCCGTTTCGGTGTCTTTACGTAACGGACACACACACACACACACACACACACACACACACACACACACACAAAGTTCCATTAATAAATAAGTTTAGATATACATGCTTTTTGTGCCTTCGATTTCAATTTCTACCTAGAGTTTTCAGAATACCTTGCTTTCACCTGTGCGTTCTTATCATATTCCAGAATATTTACGCTTTATCAGATGTTTGAGTGATAATAAAAAATGAAAAGTGATATTTATCTTTATGTACCTATGATGAGGTTTTACACAATCTTTTTTGTCTCCGACGATATTTGTTTGGTGTTAGGAATACACATTTATTTAGGTATTCACTGAATAAAACTGAATTCAGTCAGTAAAGTGCCATACGTGAAACACGCTTGGGCGATCATGTCTCGAAAGAAACATGACTGACTGGGCAGAAGATTATCCCGCAGTAGGTTGCTATTGCTTTCTGCGGTAGACTGGTTGCCTGCCAAGGCTATAGAACCCAATCTGTCCTGTTATTTAACCCATAACTGGAGGGAAGAGACGCATTATTACCTTTCCCAAGGTTGTTTGCGCTTCAGTGAATGCAATGAATTCAACTGGAATTCGAACTCGGCTCCCCAATTTCTCGTTCCGAGCCGATATCCACTGCACCACAACGCACATTCTATGAATTACAGATGCAAAATTCTGATCTGCTTATATTTAACACTGATTCTTTTTTCTAGCGAATTGGAATGTATTCCAGAAGTTAAGTAAAGTATTAAGAAACAGGAAAATTTTGCTAGAAACAAAGAAGAGAGTACTGGAGAGCTAAATGATGCCTGTTCTTTAATTTGTGAATGCTGACAATCTCCTCAAAATGAAGGAGAGATAGAACCAAACAAAATGTGGTTCTACAGAAGAATGCTGAGGATACTATGGATCGAACATGTGAGCAACGATGAGATATTAGAGAGGATAGAAACGAAAAGTAAACTAATACTTAACAGCTGAAGTTCCTGGGAAATGTAATGAGGAAGAAAGGTTTAGAGAATCTTATACTCACAGGCCAGATATAGACGGGAAACCAAAAGCAAACTAATATTTAACACTAGGAAAAACAATCAGACTTCCTGGGAAATGAAATGAGGAAGAAGGTGCTTAGAGAATCTTATACTCACAGGTCAGATATAGAATGGAAACCAAAAGTAAACTAATACTTAACACTAGGAAAAAATAGTTACAGTTCCTGGGAAATGAATGAGGAAGAAAGGCTTAGAGAATCTGATTCTCACAGGTCAGATAAAGGATGGAAATGAAAAGTAAACTAATACTTAACACTAGGAAAAGACGGCTGAAGTTCCTGGGAAATGTAATGAGGAAGAAGGAGTTAGAGAATGTGATACGCACGGGTTAGATAGAGGATGGAAACGAAAAGTAAACTAATTCTTAACACTAGGAAAAGACAGCAGAAGTTCCTGGGAAATGTAATGAGGAAGAAGGAGTTAGAGAATGTGATACGCACGGGTTAGATAGAGGATTGGAACGAAAAGTAAACTAATTCTTAACACTAGGAAAAGACAGCAGAAGTTCCTGGGAAATGTAATGAGGAAGAAGGAGTTAGAGAATGTGATACGCACGGGTTAGATAGAGGATGGAAACGAAAAGTAAACTAATTCTTAACACTAGGAAAAGACAGCTGAAGTTACTGGGAAATGCAATGAGGAAGAAGGGCTTAGAGAATGTGATACTCACGGGTTAGATAGAGGATGGAAATGAAAAGTAAACTCATATTTAACTAGGAAAAGACAGCTGAAGTTCCTGGTAAATGTAATGAGGAAGAAGGGCTTAGAGAATGTGATACTCATGGGTTAGATAGAGGATGGAAACGAAAAGTAAACTAATACTTTAACTAGGAAAATACAGCTGAAGTTCCTTGGAAATGTAATGAGGTAGAAGGGCTTAGAGAATGTAATACTCACGGGTCAGATAGAGGATGGAAACGAAAAGTAAACTAATTCTAACACTAGGAAATGATAGCAGAAGTTCGTGGGAAATGTAATGAGGAGGGAGGGCTTATATAATGTGACACAAAACAGCTAGAATTAAAGATTGACAGAGAAAAACAATGCGTAATTTATTTGATGGATTTGATCAAATAGATGCAAGAGCGGGTATTGGGTGGAGTAACACGAAAGCGTGCTGAGAGCCGCTAGAGGTAGCGAGATGTGGAAGGCCATGATCGCTTAAGTCCTAAAGAAACACGGCACATAAAAGAAGAAGAGTAAGAAGAAGAATTTTTCCCACTTTGAAAAATTTATGAAGCTGTTTTCATACACCTTCTTTTATATATTATTTCGTCAATGGTGTAAAGTGATTGAGCTTAAATGTATAGTATTAGAATCAGCGACATCAGTTCTAGTCACATATATTTGCTTGATCCTCTGCCAAAATAAAATGCCATGAAATGAGTGCCTAAGATTGTGAGACTAGTGTATTTTAGGAATTCGATGTGACACAGCTGACGTAGATTATTGAAAAATTTCTGGAGAAATGTTGAGACATGTCTTCCCGATAGCTGCCTACAGCTCTATAATATTCAAAACCGCACAACCTCACATAAAAATAGATATGTTCCTTGTAATCTTTAAGTGCTCTATTGGTCTCATGCAAATGCACCTCAAATTCAGCCCAATTAATCGGTGCATTTTCGATGTTGGGGTAAAAGAGTCTATGAACTGTGATCAAGAAACAATTCAATATCATGGTAAATAGTTAATGATGAGTTTAGGCAGACCCGCGAATGAATAAATATTAAATTTACACACCCCAACTAACAACTGTAGCCAATACTAACTAAATATTTTCGAAATTTGTTGCATTCACTTACCTGCAAATACCATTGGGGAAGATATTAATCCGTCTCTTTCGAACGTTGCAAATATTTTTTGTCGTTCCTTATTCATTTGTAACTCTAACATAATCCGAAACTGGGACTGCGTTTTCAGTTTTTCAGAGCCCAATTAGCAACATCATAAGCTCCGGTGAGAAACGCCACAAGCCCTGCTGAGACTGAGTCCAATGTTGTGATGTTAACTCGGGCACCTTGGTGAGTTTTCTGCTCCCATTACTTTTTTTTGTGTCTTTTACTACAGACAATTATAGCGAGATGCTTCTAGTCACAATAATTAAAGTGATTTCTCATCATTTGGAAATTTTTATTCTAGATTTTTATTTTGTATATTTTTTGTTTTTGCCTCCTTGTGCAGTATATCCTTAATAGTAGCAGTAGTAGTAGTAGTAGGCCTTCCTGTTCAACTGTACTAGAGGCAATTCTAATTAAATAGTACTATGTAATTTTTTTATTAATTTAAGTTATATTTCTCCATTACTGGCTGCATCCATTTACGGTATTAGCAAAATACTGGCCATGTTTGTAAGGAGTGAATCTATAAAGGAATCTATTTTGCGTCAGTCAGTCAGTCAGTTCAATGCCATACATGATACACGCTTGGGCAATTATGTCTCGAAAGACTGACTGGGCAGATTATCCCGCAGTAGGTTGCCATTACTTTCTGTGGTAGACTGTTTAACAGCCAAAGCTACAGAATCCAGTCTGTCCTGCTATTTAACCCATAACTGGAAGAAAGAGACGGATTAATACCTTCCCCAGTGGTATTTGCGCGTAAGTGAATGCAATAAGTTCAAGTGGAATTTGAACTCACTTCCCCGATTTCTCGTTCCAAGCCGATATCCACTGCACCACAACGCACATCCTATTGTGCATATATATACCTTAAAATAAGTGCCATAAAAACCCGTTGAGGTAAAGTGTGAATTAAACTTCCTTTCAATTTTGAACTGATAGGCGTTATCGCAATTTATACAAAATTAAAACATATTAAACTACGAGATTTATAAAATCGATAAAAAAATTACATATATTTGCACTTAATCACACTCTTGGGGTCCCACCGTCACTAAATTGTTCTCTGAGTTTTGTTTAACCGCTTATCAACCTCTTTGGGTTATTTAATGCAAAAAGGTGGGGTTTAAGGCATTTTTTATGTTCGGTTATAGTGAAAAGGTCGATTTAGTCAGATTTTAATGAAACTTTTTTGTTTTTATTCTTTTTTTTATTTTAGAAAACTGAAAATGTCTTCTAGTTTTGTATTCAAAAATGTTTCACTGAGAATATTTTTTTTCTTTCAAAAATGTGTTATAGTAATAATTTTTTTAAATTTGATTGTTGGTAATATGTTTCCTTCAAAAATGTATATTTTTCTGCAAAAGTCTATTTTTATGTTTTTATTTCTATAAAAGTGTAATTTTATACTTTCGTAGTATTTTGACCAAAGTTGGGGGTCAACTATTTGCCCATAACTTGGACCCTAACAGGTGCTACCACTCCAGGTTAGGATGGACCTGAACCCAACAACAATTAAGAGGTAGTTCCATGCTCCTCACAACCTCCCAATCAGAGGTCTTGCTGCCGGATGCAGTTTATCGTCATGCCCAGGACCTCATACTGCTCTTAATTTAATTTTAATTTATTGCTCCTATCTGTTATATCTTTTTTAGTTGCCTAAACTTTGATATTTTCTCCAAGCAAGTTTTTCCCCGAATTTTTATTCCATTAAACGAAAAATAAGCATATTAATCCTGAAACACTGAAAATTATTGTTCCATTATTTGAATAATTCTGTTAACCGACGTAACAGACACATCGCAACTTAAGCTAAAATGTAATCGGATATAATCTACTGTTCATTCCCAGTTGCATCCCTGTTACATCAGTGCCGAAATACATGCAGTTGAGTCAACGCTATCCAAAGAACCCGATTCTCCATTCCCATGTTACTTAACTTTATTTTTTCCTCGACTCTTATTGTTACGTCGAGGAACAGAATTATGTGAAATAATACAAAACAACATAATAGTAGAAAAGTAGGTATATTGACAGGAAAGAAAAATATTTACAAGAGATGCGGATTAGCAGAATACAGTATCGTCGTAGAGACATGATAGATTGACTAGTAGAATACTTCCGGTGCAATACCAGAAATACCCGACTGAATCGCTCATTCAACTTCCTTCCCGACTTCCTTCATCGAGGTATAATCACTACTATTTTATATAGTGATTTGAACAGTCCATTTCCGTGGAAAGTTGGAAAGCACTCCCAACAATTATATATTTCAGCTTGGAAAGGGTATATGGTCATTCTGTCACTCCCTTCCGGGTTATGGGTGAGTAGCACGACGAACCGGTTCCTATACTATTGGATGGCAGCAAAAGATCTCAGTATTCGGAGCCAGTCTGTGAGATGGAGTCGTCTAGCTATCTTGCCCATCGTGTACTGCTGCTACGCTAGACTGAATGTGATGCCCAAGCAACCCTATTAGATTACGGATCTTATTATATATATATATATATAATATATATATATATATATATACATATATATATATATATATATATATATATATATATATATATATATATCGTTGGCTCTTTCCTCTCGATTCTTTCTCTCTTGTTTTCCTCTTTGCTTTTTATTTCCATTCTGTTCTTCTCTTTCCTTCTTCTTCTTCTTTCCCCTTTTGTGCATTTCTCTTTTTATTTTCTAATCTTTTCTACCCTCTTTCTTTTTTCCCTCGTTTTTAATATCCTCTTGACAAGTACGATAAGTTTTCCAAAATTAAAAAGAAGTGAAGTTTTTTTTTAATTTTCTTTAAAAAAAAATATCGTATCATTATTTTCTTTAAAAAAATATCGTATCATTATTTTCTTTAAAAAAAATATCGCATCATTATTTTCTTTAAAAAAATATCGTATCATTATTTTCTTTAAAAAAAATATCGTATCATTATTTTCTTTAAAAAAAATATCGCATCATTATTAACTGCCTGATGAGACATTGTTCTTTCAATGTCGAAACAAACTGTACAATTTTGTAGTAGATTGCAGTTTGTACATGTTCAAAAGTAAAATTTATAATAAATATATATATATATTTTTTAATCGTGTCACCCCAAGCAAGGCAGACCACTGCCACTATAGCGCAGGGGGTTACATAGAGGGATTGGGTATAGGAAATGTCAAAAGGAGGGTGATAGACGACTCAGGATGTACATAGGGAGAGAGTTGGTGAGAGTGGGTGTGAGTTAGTGTGTTAGGAGGTGCCTATTGACCTTACATTTAAACTCCTGGAGGTTGTAGCCGTTGGGGAAGCAAGCATGCGGTAGGGAATACCACAGGCGGAAAGTTTGTTTTTTTTTTTTTTAATCATCTCACCCCAAGCAAGGCATTCCACTGCCACTATTGCGCATGGGGCTACATAGGGGAAGGTAAAGAGAAGGAGTGGATAGACATAGGGAATGTCAGGAGAAAGGTGACAGATGAGTAAGGATAGCGAGGATGAGGGTCGAGCAGATGGGAAGAGTGCTTGATAGAATGGGAGCAGGTTAGTGTGTTAGGAGGTGTCTATTGACCTTACATTTAAACTCCTGGAGATTGTAGCCGTCGGGGAGCAATCGTTTGGAAGAGAATTCCACAGTCGGGAAGTGCGAGGAAAGAAACTGTTGGAGTAGAAGTTACGGCTGCATTTTATCGGTTTCACTGTAAAAGGGTGGGATCTAGTTGCTAATCTAGTATCTCGTGCAAATTCGTATTTAGGGGGCACCAGTGATCTAAGTTCATCGGAGCAGAAGCCGTGAAAGTATTTATAGAAGAGACACAGGGAAGCCACGTCTCGCCGGTGGGAGAGAGACTGCAGGCGGACTGCCAAGTCGGTATCTATCACATTACAGACCCTCCTCTGAACCTTATCGAGAAGCCCGAGGAGAACAGCAGGGGCACCCGACCAGATATGGCAGCAGTATTCAATGCACGGACGGATGGTAGATTTGTAAATGTGCAGGATAGATTTAGACGGAAAAAACTTCCGGGCCCTACACAGAGAACCGACTTTCATAGCAGCGGATTTAGCAATGGATTCGATATAGTCATTCCATTTGAGGTCCGCTGAAAGTGTGAGACCAAGGAGGCGTAGTGTTTTACTCTCTGGGAGGCAAGCCTGGTCCATGCTAATGGGAGGTAGGTGAGATTGTCGATGATGGTTAATTGACAGTAGCTTCGTTTTAGAAGCATTAAAATTTACTAGCCATTTCTTAGCCAATCCAATATGGATTGGAGGTCTTTTTCAATCTCGGCTGCGAGTTTAGCTTTGACGCCTACACCAGATTTTTGTTGGAGGCGAGAGTAAACTGTGGTGTCATCGGCGTACAAACCTATTTGGGTTCTTATGGAATCAGGGAGATCATTAATATATATCAGGAAGAGTGTAGGACCTAAGATGGAGCCTTGGGGGACACCTGCGTTTGTATGGTAGTTCTGAGAGGCATGTCCGTTTAATACCACTTTCATTGTGCGGTTAGAGAGGAATGACTGGATTAGTTCAAACAAATGTCCAGTTATACCATAGCTCCGCAGTTTACATAGAAGGCCATTATTTCCATTAGTTTTGTCTTGTAGAAGATTTAAATTTCTGTCTTCGAGAGATTGAATTCTTAACGGTTTGGCAAGCGAACGCAAGCAACATAACTCGACTATATTCTGTAAAAAACGGTTTAATTTCTATTTTTGTCTTCAGAAATTGAATTAAATCAACTTTACAGTGTTAGCTGCTTGTGGTAAGTCAACCGGGATTCAGTCCATTTTTCAGTCTGTTTTTGTGAAATTTTTTGGAAATTATTTTTATTTATTTATTTTTTTTTTTCGTCTTTTGGTCGTCTTTGATTTTTTTTTTTCGTCACTTAATTTGTGTAAATAATTTTGCTATTCAAGGGTATTTTTGACTAATGATAAATAGCATCACGGTTCAATTATTTCCATTAGTTTTGTCTTGTAGAAGATTTAAATTTCTGTCTTCGAGAGATTGAATTCTTAACGGTTTGGCAAGCGAACGCAAGCAACATAACTCGACTATATTCTGTAAAAAACGGTTTAATTTTTTGAAACTTGAAAAAGTGCGAGGAAAGAAGCTGTTGGAGTAAAAATTGCGGTTACATTTCATCGGTTTCACTGTAAAAGGGTGGGACCTAGTTGCCAATCTAGTATCTCGTGCAAATTCACGTCTAGGGGGCACCGGTGATTTAAGTTTGTCAGAGCAGAAGCCATGAAAGTATTTATAGAAGAGGCACTGGGAAGCCACGTCACGCCGGTGAGAGAGATACTGCAGACGGTCAGCCAAGTCGGTATCAATCACATTACAGATTCTTTGCTGTATTTTGTCAAGAACCCGAGGAGAATAGAAGGGATACCCGACCAGATATGGCAGCAGTACTCAATACACGGGCGGATGGTGGATTTATATAATTGCAGGATAGATTCAGGCGGAAAGAATTTCCGGGCCCTGCACAGAGAGCCGACTTTCATAGCTGCGGATTTAGCAATGGATTCGACGGCAGGGGGTTACGATACATTTCAGAGCAGATATGTTTGTTTGCGATGAATCAAAAATTGTGTTATATAGGCTTGATAAAAACCTCGTTTAGACTGGAGGCTATTCGTGGTCGAGAGGTCATAGACAAAAACATAAGAAATGATATTCAGAAATTTCAAGATTGCAGTTCTTACAATAGTGCAGAGAGTCGATAATATATATAGATATATATAAAAGCAAGATGTTTGTGTGTGTGTATCTGTTTATCTCCCTATATGTCTGCATTTTTTTTCAGCCCATTTATTTTAGTTTTTGCTTCGTGTTTGGCTCCAAATAGGTATAATTGTAGTTCTTAGTTTCAGCCATGATACCATTTCCTCAGAGGACTTATTTAACCTTGAAAATTCAGTTTAAGACGAAAAAAACTTATTTGATATCGATACCAGGAAATGAAAATTTGACTTACATCCATTCACTTTTCTTTCAGTCTACGGTTTCGCTTTAACTGGAAACAACTATTGCTTATTAGTCTTTCGTGCCAACGTCCAAAGGGTCACCTGATTTTAATCAAATTTGATACATTCATAGACAAAGACATAAGAAACGATATTCAGAAGTTTCAAGGTTGCAGTTCTCACAATAGTGCAGAAAATCGATAATATATATATATATATAAAAGCTTTCATTACACCCGAGCAACGCCGGGCTATACCAATAGTGTCAATTAAAAGCAAAATAATTAAAAATTAAGAAAAGAATTTTCACAGAAATCCACTTATTCCGATAAAGAACTTGTTGAAAAACCTGAAGACATACTTATGTCGGTATCTTTCTTTGGCATCTTTTTCAACAAAAGTGAAACAATGAAAAACGGATAAAACAAAAATTCAACATCAGCCAATTCTTTTTAAATCTCTAAAAAATTAAAACTTTTACTTATTCCCAACAGAAGTGCCCAGCGTCAATCAACAAAACAAAGAAATCACAGAGAGGGTTATAAAGAGAAACAAGGTAAGGGGAGGAAAGGGAGAGTGAATAAAGTGTCTTGAGATGCTCAAAAGAAAAGTGTGATAACCAAGAAACAATAATACGCTAAACAAAAATACCAAAACCTGAATTCTTTGCACATACAAAAGGCCAAACATTTCAGGTGCAATTTACTGATTTTTAACATTTTTTTCTTGAATTTATTTTCAAAGAAAATTACAATTACTTTTATTTTGAAGGGCTTTTCAATTTTTTCTTTCTCATCAGATATTATCAGCATTTTTTTTCAGTCTACCACTTGAAAGAATTTTACTCCCTTAAGTCTTTTACTCACACGTTAAGATAAATGAAACAATTGACATTCACGCGATCCAATTCGTCTTTTTCATTTTCTCATCAGTTTCGATATTTTATCAGAAGATCTCGAGATATTCGAAAGTTTCCTTCCCATTCGAATTTCGATTTTGAAGGAAATAAGAAATGGTTTACTTCATAATAAAGACCCGATCACCTATTGATCATGATTTAATCTTCATATCTTTTTTCTATTACTTCAGTGGTCAATATCAATACAAAACCTGGCGTATACTCTCGGTATATATATATATATATATATATATATATATATATATATATATATATATATATTAAAATAAATTTTCAAAAATTCAAAAATGTTGAATGAACATTTCAACATGAAATCTCTAAGAGAGATTTCACGTATCCTCAGCAACGGTACATATTTCAAAATGGGAATAAAAATAAGATCAAAAAGAGGAATAAAAAAAAATATATAAAAAATGACGGTTAAAATTTGAGAAATTTGCGTCACAATTTTTTTTCTGTAAATCAGTCTATTTTTGGTTTTTACTTTTAGATAGTGTTGTAAGTGAAGAGATTGAAAATTTGGCATGTCTACCTTTACAAAGTAAAGGGTTAAGGAAAGGAAGTTGCTAAATTGAGAATTGAGTATATATATATATATATATATATATATATATATATATATATATACTGTAATGGTTGTTGCAACGTTTTTAAATTCATAGTATCACTACACAAAAAAATTTCTCATGTTTCGAAGCCAGCTCTTTATGTTTTGGCTTCATCGTCAGGTGATTTTTTTAGAAATACGAATTATCCAGTTGAAAAGACCGTTTATTTGTGTTGGATTTGTTATTTTCGGGTGTAAGAGGGGTTGGTCTGTATTTTGAGTTCCGTTGACCTTTTTACAGGTGTTGGGGTTAAGTGTTTGTTTTTGGCAGAGTTCATGATAGGTTTCATCTATTAATCTTGAAAGGACTGGTGCTAATGGCGCCTTTGGTTTAGGGGTTGGTAGGTGTTGTTTTGTTTTGGGGTTGGTTTCTCCTTAATTTAATGTATGTTATTTTGTATTGGGGTGTGTGCTTTTTTTTTTTTTTTACTCTCTTGCCTTTTATAAAATATATTTTCCACAAAATATATCTTTTACAAAAACAAAAAAAAAACAAAAAAAGAAAAAAAAAACACTTTATAATATCCTATAATATTAAGCTATTTTATAATAGTATAAAATATAACATTTTATAATATTTTAGAAATATATTTTTTTATAAAATCTATTCCCTATACAGCATATTTTATAAATATAAAGTATATTTTTTTTATTTATTTACTTACTACTCTGTTGCAACTGCATTATTTTTTGTTGGTATTGTATAGGGTTTATTTTATTTTTTTTGGTGTGTGTGTGTTGGGGGTTCTGTTTTTTTTTGTGTGTGTTTACTTAAATTTGAGGGAGAAATATTTGCGATGTTTGCATGTGACTGCTAATTCGTCTCTACGGTTTAGTAAATCGTTGCTGTTAGGGTACTGGAGAATGTATAGTTTTTCACTTAGACATAAAGGGCAGATGTCATTAAGTGAGTTGCAAGTTCTAGTTTTTTCTAGGATTTTCAATTTTACTTTGGGTTTCTGTTTTGAATCCTTTAGCTTCCAAAAGTATGTGGAAAGGGATGTTTGGTTTCGGTATAAGCTGTTTTTAAATGAGGTTAGGTGCAAGTACCAGCGCTGCTTAAAAGTATTCTTAGTTGATCCGATATACACTTTATTTATGGTTCGATTTTCTAGAAAATTACACTTTATTTATGGTTGGATTTTTCTAGAAAATCCAACCATAAATGAGGAAGGAGAGCCTGGAGAACCTGATACTGACTGGCCAGGTAGAAGGAAAGAGAGACAGAGTAAGGCAGCGGATAACATATTTGCAGGGCCTGATCAGGTGGATGACGGAACGGGGGTTGCCAGGAGTAACAGGAGCAAACATACTAAGAGCTACAAGGGATAGGGAGACGTAGAGAACCATGATCGCCTACATCCTGAAGGGACAGGGCATATAAAAGAAGAAGAAGACCATGAAAAATAAATCTTTAATGACTGAGAAAATTTTCTTTTAATATGACGTGATTACTTAAAAAAAAACAATGTATAATTTAACCTGAGGCTTCAACATTCTAAGCAGAAAAATAAATATTGATTCACATATATATATATACTTATATATAATTTCTAAAAAAGTTATTAATTATTTAAATTGTATTTCTTTGGAAATTCATACTGATAAAACTTGATTTTTTTTTATAAAAACCCCATCTTCTTGTATGTGCCCTATCCTTTCAGGACGGAGGCGATCATGGCTTTCCACGTCTCCGTATGCCTGGTGACTCTTGATATGTATTCTCATGTTACTCCACGCAACCCCCGTTTTGTCATCCACCTGCTCAGGCCCTTCAAATATGTTATCCGCTATCTTCCTCCTTCTCTTTTATCTTCTATCTCGCCTGTCAGTATCAGGTTCTCCAATCCCCCCTTCCACATCGCATGTCCCAGGAACTTCTGTTGTCCCTTCATAATGCTCAGTAATAGTTTTCTTTTCAATGTCATACTTTCCAAAACCTCATCATTGCTCACATGCTCGGTCCATGATATCCGCAGGATTCTTCTGTAAAACCACATTTCAGCTGCTTCAAGTTTTTCCTTCATCTTTGATGATATTGTCCAGCATTCACTGGCGTATTGAAAGGCTGACATCACATAGCAATCTAGCACTCTCGTCCTTGTTTCTAGGGAAATTCTCCTGTGTTTTACGCGTCCTTCGCTATGCCAATTCGTTTTCGAATCTCTTTGTCGCACTTTCCATCTCCTGTTATAAGACATCCTTAGTATTTAAATTTTTGTACTTGCTTGATTCAAGTATCCCTTACCTGTATTTGGCATTTTGGGTCGTTCTTTTTCCTGATGACCATGTGTTATATAGCGACAAACAACAAACACGCATATATATAAAAATATATGTATATTTTTTATTAATGACGATGAACCGTGTAGCACAGGGACAGAGAATTTAGAGAGCGCGCTTCTAATGGGGTTGACGGGAGTGTCTCTCTTCACCGGCCGATCTCTGTCGCTGCTACTCTGGTCTGTCTCGTCTCCGTCTCTCTCTGGTGAAATCCGTGCGCCGAGGTCTTTTTATAATCTCCAAACCGGAACTTTTTCTTCCGGTTTTTTGCCTCGCCCACGCACGCCCACGTAATTCTCAGAGACACCTGTTCTGTTTGCCTCTTGTAGCCATTTCCGCTACTGCCGGAAATAAGGTCAAACAAACATCCGTTCCTTTCAACGACCGGAAAACACCCCCGCTTGCATCAGCCTTTCCTCGGGTGGGGCGAGATTGTTATATTACACATGCATTCTGTTTTCTTGCTGTTTATTTGTTGTCCTTTTTTGTCACTCTCCTCAGCTACCTTCTGTAGGAGGTCTTGTAGTTTTTCTTCCGTGTCTGCTAAGAGCACTGTATCATCTGCATACCTAATGTTGTTCAAATTGTGGTCCCCGTAACAAATCCTGGCGTAGCATCTAGAGTCCTCAAAATATTCTCGCTGTACAAGTTGAATAGATCCGGTGAAAAGCCAGTCAGTTAAGTGCCATACGTGATACACGCTTGTGCGATCATGTCTCTTTCGAGACATGACTGACTGGGCAGAAAATTATCCCGCAGTAGGTTACCATTGCTTTTTGCGGTAGACTGGTTGCCAACCAAGGCTAGAAAATCCAATCTGTCCTGTTATTTGATACATAACTTGAAGGAAGAGACGGATTAATACCTTTCCCAAGGGTATTTGCGCGTATATGATTGCAAGGAATTCAACTGGAATTCGAACTCGGCTCTCCGATTTCTCGTTCCGAGTCGATATCCACTGGACCACAACGCACATCCCCGGTGAAAAGACAACCCCATATATTCACTAAATAGAGAACAGGATTCACGAAAACTGAAATATCGTAATTATTTCTAAGTCAATTAAACGAAATAACAACAGTAAATTTGAAAGAAATCCTCTAAATAAATTAATTAATTAATAAAAAATTCAGAAATTTTGAAAGTTGCACTTAAAAATATCCAAGATGTTTATGAACATGGGGCAACACAAAGAACTGAACAGACTTTATATATGAATCTACTCCAGCCACAAGTTTAGCAACTAGGTTCCACCCTTTTAAAGTGAAACCAATAAAATGTAAACGCAAATTCTACTCCAATAGCTTCTTTTCTCACACTTCCTACCTGTAGAATTCCCTTCCGTTTACCTACTTCTCCCGACAGCTACAATCTCCAAGAATTTAAATGTAAAGTCAATCGTCATCTCCTATCTCACTAACTTGCATCCTCTCTCTCTCATACTCCTTTCTCCGTCTACACAACTCTTATAACTATTCTCTTCCCTCTTTTACCCACTTCCTGACACCCCTATAAACTGTTACTCTTTCTTATAACCTCCGTCCTATGTAACCCCCTGCACAACAGTGGCACTAAAATGCCTTGCTTTGAGCGATATGATTATTAAAAAAGATAGATAGATAGCTACAATCTTCAAGAATTTAAATGTAAAGTCAATAGTCATCTTCTATTTCACTGACCTGCATCCTCTCTCTCATGCTCCTTTATTCGTCCACTCCACTCTCATCAGTATTCTCATCCTTGTCTTACCCACTTCCTGACACCCCCTATAACCTGTTACTCTTTCTCATACCTGTCCTCCCTGCACAACAGTGGCACTAAAATGCCTTGCTTTGGGTGATATGATTATAAAGAAAAGAAGAAATTATATACTATTATAATGTAGATATAAAGTGGAGGATAAATTCTACATTACACTCAATTATAAACTGATCTCCCACTTTATGTCCACATTCATCCTTCCTTTACCCACTTCCTGACACCCCCTATAACCTGTTACTCTTTCTCATACCTGTCCTCCCTGCACAACAGTGGCACTAAAATGCCTTGCTTTGGGTGATATGATTATAAAGAAAAGAAGAAATTATATACTATTATAATGTAGATATAAAGTGGAGGATAAATTCTACATTACACTCAATATATAAACTGATCTCCCACTTTATGTCCACATTCATCCTTCCTTTACCCACTTCCTGAAACCCCCTATAACCTGTCAGTCTTTCTCATAACTTTCCTCCTATGTAAACCCCTGAAAATAGTGGCAGTAAAATGCCTTGCTTTAGGCGATATGATTATAAAAAAAAGACTACATCACAGTCAATAAAAGATTCAGAAATGTAATTGTACACCAAAAGTTATTCAAAAGCGTAATATGGGAGTAACTTTATGGAAGCTAAAATAAACATGCAAGAAAGCACCAGTGACATTGGCAAAAGAGATTATCGCAAAGGAAAAGAGACAAGAAAGGAATACATTTTTTGGAAAAACAAATATGGAACTTATAATAGAAAAGGTACTAGAAATAGTCACTCGATTTCAAATCGTACGACAATCATAGTCCTTGCTATTCTTAATGTTGTGGATTCTTGTTTAGAAACCACACAAAAAAATAATAACAAAACAAATATGGAGAAATAAAATGTAAGTATATCGAACAAAAATATATACAACCTGGAACACGGGTTAGTAGATTCAGGGATACTAGGAATACTGTTAGTAGGAATCAATATATACAATCTTGTAGATAAGAAGTAAGTCAGGTTCGGGCGATAGTTCATTCTATCTACTTCAATTAAAAAAAGATAAACAAAAAACAAAGTGAAAAGATTGGAAAAGAAAAAACCGGAAACCACATCCTAAACAGGGAACAAGGGATGAGCCTCTACACTTGTTCAATAGACGTGGGTGGAGTGTGAACCGGGCGATAGTTCATTCTATCTACTCCATTTAAAAAAAAGATAAACAAAAAAGAAAGTGAAAAGATTGGAAAAGAGAAAGCCAGAAACCACATCCTAAACAGGGAACAAGGGATGAGCCTCTACACCTGTTCAATAGACGTGGGTGGAGTGTGAACCGGGCGATAGTTCATTCTATCTTCACCAATTAAAAAAAAAATAAACAAAAAAGAATGGTGAAAATATTGGAAAGGAGAAAGCCGGAAACCACATCCTAAACAGGGAACAACGGATGAGCCTCTACATCTGTTCAATAGACGTGGGTGGAGTGTAAACCGGGCGATAGTTCAGTCTACTCTTAATGATTCTGCAAGTTCAGCTTACGCCTGACACGAGTCTTCATGAAGTGTTGCCTCCAATTCTTTGACTTCAAACTTTTTCATTGCGCCTTAGCGTTCTTTATCTTTAACATCATAATCATTATCTTTGAAACTTCTAAACTAATCTTTGCATGTTTTTTTCCTGATAGAGCATGATCGCCGTAAGACTCAACAAAAATTCTCTGTTCTTCAGTTGCAAATTTAGTTTGAATAAAGTAGCTGAAGATTGAATGGCCGATGTCATCAAAATAACGAGAAAATGTCTTTGAAATATAAATGAAAATTCAAAGAAAATTTCAAGCTTTTTCCGTCTACTGGTAACGAAATGCTAATTTTAAGTTTGTTTGTTTTTTTATCATATCACCCCGAGCAAGTCGGTAACGCCACTGATGCGTAGGGGGCTACGTAAGAGTGAAAAGATTGGAAAAGAGTAAAAGATTGGAAAGAGAAAACCGGAAACCACATCCTAAACAGGAAACAAGGGATGAGCTTCTTTACCTGTTCAATAGACGTGGGTGGAATGTAAACCGGGCGATAGTTTATTCTATCTACTCCAATTGAAAAAAAAAGAAAAGAGTAAAAAGATTGGAAAAGAGAAAGCCGGAAACCACATCCTAAACAGGGAACAAGGGATGAACATCTTCACCTGTTCAATAGATGTGGGTGGATCGTGAACCGGGCGATGCTGGGGTGTGAACCGGGCAATGAGGACGATCTTGACTTTGCTAGTTTAAACTAGTTTTTTAAAAAAATTCATTTCACCCATATTTTCAACGTTTTGTCTTAATATTTTTCTTTAAGATTTTTTGGATTAGTGTCTAAAAGAAATTGATTAATTTTTATTTCAAATATAATATTGTTTGTTTTTTGTTTTGTTTTTTAATGTAAAATATTTCATTGCGTTCAATTCCCCCTTTCCTCTTGGTGCTGTCTGTTTGTCTCTTTGTCTGGGCTTTTCCACATTTCTTTAAACTGAAGATTGAATGGCGAAAATTATGGCAAGAAAATGTATTGTCTCTGAAATACACATGAAAATCTTTTAAAAATTCAAGCTTTTCCTGTCTAATGATAAGAAAATATTAATCTGGGGAATTGACATATCTTCTACATGACTAGTTCAGTCAGTTTAAGTGCCATACGTGATACATGCTTGGGCGATCATGTCTCGAAAGAGACATGACTGACTGGGCAGAAGTTTATCCCGCAGTAGTTTGCCATTGCTTTCTGGATACCACTCCACTATCTATCGCGCGCATAATCATGGCTTTTCATAATAAATGTATGAAACCTAACGACATGAAGGTGATTAATTCCAAAGGAAGCAACACCTCGTCCGGTAAGGAACGAAATGAGCAATAGGTGTCTCTGGACCGTTACTCAGTGATTGTCCTTAGGGACATCGAACGTCAGGACGCTCAACAACTGTGGTCAACTCAAGAATGTCAAGCAGGAGATGAGCAGACTGGGAATATGCCAAACCAGATGGCCAAACAATGGCGAATTCAGCATCGGCAACAACTTGATAATATACACAGGAGGCAAAAATAATGAAAAGGAGTAGGTTTAATACTGGACAAAGAAGTGAAAAAATGCGTTCTGGGATATTGCCAGTTTTCTGAGAGTTCTCCTGGTCAAACGGAAAGGGAGACTGTTCAACATAGCAATTGTAGTCGTCTATGCACTAACAACGCAAAGCACTAAGGAAGAAATAGAACCTGTTTACTCCACTCTTGACTATGCCAAGGCTCAATGTAAAAACTAACAAGTTGAAATTATCATGGAAGACTTTAATGCCACAGTAGGCAAGGAGAAGGAAGCTGAGACAACTGGCAACTTTGTGTTATGAACGTGGAGAAAATGGGTCTAATAGTGTACAGAAAATGACCAGGTAATAACTAACACCAAGTTTCAAGAACACCCACGACGTCAATGGACATTGAAAAGCCTAGGAGGTGACACAAAAACCAAATAGACTACATAACCATAAACAAGAGATTCAGAAATGGTGTTCTTCAATGCAAAACCTATCCAGGCGCCAACTATGGAAGCGACTACGTCCCAGTAATCTGCAAACTAAGAGTGAAACTTCGGAGATTGAAGAACCCTAGTGCAGCATCAAGACTGAAATACAACACGCTCTTGAATGACATCAACCTGTAGAAAGAATACATTAACAGCGTGAAAAACAAATATTAAGATCAAATTGGAAAAGGAAACACGAAATTGGACTCACTAAGGGAAGCACGAGTGACATCAGCAAAAAACATTGCCCCAAAAGAAAGTAGACGCAGAAAAAACGAGTGGATGACTGAAGAGATTCTCGACATGATGCAAAGGAGACAGAAAACGATGCCAAGACATGGAATGGAATACAGGAAACTACACAAGGAAACAAGGCGCAAATGCAGACGGGCTAAAGAGGAATGGCTCAATGAAAAATGTGCAAAAGTAAACAAACATTGAACAGGATGAATAAAACAGACATGCATAAAGAAATAAATGAACTGACAGAACCAAACAGCTGCTCCTCAACAGGATGTATAAAATCCAAGGATGAAATCCAAGATCATATTGAAGAAAGAGGAAATACTCGAACGATGTGAGGAATATAAAAGAGTCTTTTCTACGACAAGAGAGAGCAATCGATAACACACAAAAATGGGGACGGACCGGAAAAATAAAAGTCCGAAGTGGAAGCTGCAATGGCCAAACTGAATAGAAACAAAGCAGCTTGACCAGACGGCATTGTAATAGAGCTGCTGATAGTCCAGGAAGCATTTGGCATAGAGAAAATAAAAGAAATAATAAATGGAGTTTATAATACTGGTGTAATACCAGATGACCTCAGCAAGTCGATCTTCAAAACACTGTTTAAGAAGTCAGGTGCAAACGTGTGCGAACTCCACCGAACAATTAGTTTAATGAGCCACATTACAAAACTGATCGTCCTAATCCTGATGAACAGAGCGAGGAGCAGAATCAGGCCGGAGACAGGACAAGAGCAGTACGGGTTCGTCAAAGATACTGGAACAAGGAATGCCATATTTATTATTAGGATGCTCTCCGAAAGGGTAATACACATGAAGAAGGCTTGTAACTACGTTCTATCAATTACGCGAAGGTGTTCGACATTATAAACTACAAAGAATTGATGGAGATACTCAGCAGCCTCGACCTATTTGGGAAAGATATAAGATTAATCAAGAATCTCTACTGGAAGCAAACCGCCTGCATACGGACAGGTAACGAATTCAGCAGATATAGAAAGATAAAAAGGGGTGTAAGACAAGGATGTGTTTTTCACCTAATCTATTCTCAGAATCTTAGATGCTATGCCAGGATTTGTCATCCGAGGCCACAATTTGAAAAACATAAGGTACGCAGATGATACAATGCTGATAGCAGACATGAAAAGGAACTACAAGAACCCCTTTAGAAGGTAGCTGAAGAGAGTGACAAGAAAGGACTACAAATAAACTGCAAGGAAACCAAATGCATGGTCAGCAGCAAGAAGAACAGTTCAAAATGCCAAATACAGGCGGGGGATACTAAAATCAGGTACAAAATTATAAATACCTGAGCAATGATGAGGTTTTGGAAAAGAAGAAAATGAAAATGAAATTAATACTGATTATCAGTAACAAACAGCTAAAGTTCTTGGGACATGCAATGAGGAAGGAGTTGCTTGGAGAACCTGATACTAACAGGCCAGATAGAGGGAAAAGAGACGTGGAGAAAGCAGAGGATAACATATCTGAAAGGCCTGATCAGGTGGAAGACATAACGAGCGTTGTGTGGTGTAACAGAAGAAAGCGTGCTAAGAGCCACCAGGGATAGAGAGACATAAAAAGCCATGATCGCCTACGTCCTGAAAGAACAGGGCACATAGAAGAAGAAGAAAGTAGTGCAGATTTCATGCAAATTTCTTTGGAACAAGATCTAACGTGTTTAACGCTATGTAAAGGAAAGTTGATTACCATCTAAAACTACACACACGCAGTTCTCGGAACGTCAGTCAGTTAAGTGCCATACGTGATACACGCTTAGGCGATCATGTCTCGAAAGAGACATGACTGACTGGGCAGAATATTATCCCGCAGTAGGTTGCCATTGCTTTCTGCGGTAGACTAGTTGCCGACCAAGGCTATAGAACCCAATCTATCCTGTTATTTAACCCATAACTGGAAGGAATAGATGGATTAATACCTTTCCCAAGGGTATTTGCGCGTAAGTGAATGCAATGAATTCGGCTGGAATTTGAACTCGGCTCTCCGATTTCTCGTTCCGAGCCGATATCCAATGCACCACAACGCACATCCCTCGGAACGTCATCTGGTGGAAAATAAATATAACGAAAAGATTTGAGAACTCTTTCATGACAATTGCGAAGAAACACCTACAATACTAAAAAACAGTGAAGAGCCTTTAATATATCAGCGCTGGTCAAGACGAACAGAAACAAAGTAGCACGAACAGCTTCGATTGTAATAGAAATGGTGGCAGTCTTAGGTGATGCCGAGATCGACATGACCAAAATAAAGAAATAAATATATGGCAATAGTAAAATTACAGAAGTCTTAATCCTGGTGTGGGCGACAAAGCGAACCTCGCTGCCGAACTTGAAAAGGACCTCCAATCCGTAGTGGACTGGGGTAGGAAATGCCTCGTTAATTTCAATGCTTCCAAAACGAAGCTGCTATCAATTAACCACCATAGACAATCGCATCTACCTCTCTCTCATCACGTGACGTAGCTTCCCTGTGCCTCTTCTATAAATACTTTCACGGCTTCTGCTCCGACGAACTTAGATCATTGGTGCCGCCTAGGTACGAATTTACACGAGGTACTAGATTAGCAAATAGATACAGTGAAACAGATAAGATGTAACCGCAATTACTACTCCAACAGCTTCTTTTCTCTCGCTTCCCGCCTGTGAAATTCCCTTCCACATGTCTACTTTACAAGTACAATCTCCAGGAGTTTAAATGTAAGGTCAATAGATACCTCCTATCACGATAACTTGCATCTATTCTCCCAACACTCTCAACATCTACCCAACCCTCATTCTCATTATCCTTACCTGTCTGTCACCCTCCTTCTGACATTTCCTACATCTAACCATCCTTTCTCACCCCTTTTCCCCCCTATGTAACCCCCTGCGCAATAGTGGCAGTGGAATGCTTTGCTCGGGGTGAAACGATTATTTAAAAAAAACGTCTTCATAACGATGCCAAAGAAGCCAGTTGAAAATGAATAGGAATTCGATCAACAGTATTTACATTATTCGGACTATTGTCCTCATCTTTGTTGACATTTGTACGACGGTTCGGCCGTTGTAGGCTCCGGCCTTCTTCGGGTGCTTGGAATTTTTAAACGAACCCTTTATTACAATCTCTGGGGTATATGAACTCCATTCATTGCGTAAAGTCTCGACTGGGAATCATGAGTTATCTCACTCCAACCCTGCAAGTTCACCACTGCTGTAGCCTGGTATTGAACTCACAACTCTATGAGTCAAGTCAGGAACTAACCAACTATGGGTCCTTAAGGACAAGAACAACTAAATTTTAGGACTTATAAATTTAATGTCCAGTAACTCTTTTTTTTACTAGAGTTCATATTGCAATTTTTTATGTTAATGGTTTTCTCTAGTATTTCTGATGTTAATGGTTTTCTCTAGTATTTTTACCAGGGCTCATATCTAGTATTTCTGATGTTAATGGTTTTCTTTAGTATTTTTACCAGAGCTCATATTGCAATTTTTGACCCTGATGATTTTCTCTGTCTCTCCGCATTACTGGTTTCCATATTGAATTTATCTTTATACTTGGTCGGCTTAGGAGATTTTTGAAGCCTAGCATATGTGCTGATTCCTTAAGTTTACATAGTTTCCAGTGGCTTTTTCTATCTATTATTTCAACTTCATCCCATAGAGGGCGGTAATCCCCTTTCTCCCTCCATATGTGGTCAGCTACGCCTGAACTCGATCGAGATGTTAAAACCAAGCAAACACAGAGATTTAACTATCTGTATAGCGGAGTAATAGATGGCAAAAAGGTAACACAAAAATCAGAAAACTTACAAATATAGAAAAAGATCTTTGTCTATACTAAATCAGAAGAAGTAGTACTTACACTATTTACATTATTCGTATCGTAATAAAGGGTCTGATTCAAATTTTCTAACACCTGAAGAAAGCTGGAGTGTACAACGGCCGAAACGTCGTAAACATGGTAATAAAGATGAGGACAATAGTCCGAACAATGTAAATAGTATAGCAAAAGATGCTAATTATATAGGCACATAATAATTTTGTTACAAAGAAAAGATTATTTAATTACTAGATAGTATCTAATATCTTATATGATAGTGAATATTTTACATTCTTTTCACATATTAAGAAGAGAATTCAAGTGACCAAGTTATAATAATGAGAATAGTATGGACTGAACATGCTAGAAACGAGGAAGTTTTACGAACAGTAGAAAGTAGCAGAAAATTTATAACTATATTTTATAGGATACATAATGAGGAAAGTAGGTATAGTACGTTTAACACTCCTAAGATACACTAAAAGCAATGGGAAACAGTGAGTAGCATATCTTACGAGTTTTTGTGAGCTGTAAATGTTTTTTAAATCTGACAGAAACAAATAAATATGTCAGTAAAGCTGACAAAATCATATTTGGTCTATGCTCAAAATCTGAAAAATATAAAACAAAGAAATAATTTAGCAGTCATTCATTTTTGTTCATGTCTTTCTTTCTTTCGGGGATTTGGAGTTAGACATAGTTCTGGACAGATGTATGAAGGATTAGTACATGTTTATGTCAATCCTTAGAGCTAAGGTTTATTCAAAAAAAAGAATTTTCTTGATGTTACGCTTAAAATGTTTACTCTTGGATTTTCCAGACGATAATGTCAGTCTGGTTTTCGTTTCATGGAGTCTCTATTGTTTTTATTTCATTTGAAAGATTTTCTCCAGTTTTAGACAGTACTTTATGAATAGGGTTCGAATAAAGAATTTCTTTCCTTTCGAATGTAAAAAAGACAACGAAGTAGACATTAGAATGTTTTATATAACGTCCTGAATACCAAAAAACGCATACACACGTGCACTCAGATATACACATCTATTGTATGAAAAATGCTTTGGTCAAGTCTTTAAGGACACATGGCCCAGTGGATATAGACGTTGGTTAGTTCCTGTGATTTAACCATAGGAGTTGTGAGTGAAATACAAGGCTACAGCAGTGGTGAAAAAAGTAATTGCAGAGTTAGAGGGAGATCACTCATGACTCCCAATCGAGGCTTTACGCAAAGAATGGAGTTCATATACCCCAGTGATTGTAATAAACGGTGCGGTTCAAAATTCCTAGCACCTGAAAAAGGCCGGAGCGTACAACGGCCGAAACCTCTTACAAATGGCAACAAAGATGAGGACAATTGTCCGAATAATGTAAATACTTTTCATTCACTTACACAAAAATACTCTTGGAAATCCATTTCCTCTCCTTTCAGCTATGGGTTCAACAGCAAAATAGATTGGGTTCTATAGCCTTTATTGGCAACCGGTCTACAGCAAAAAGTAATGGCAACCTACTGTGGGAAAAGCTGCCCTGTCAGTCATGTCTCTTTCAAGACATGATTGCCCAGGCGTGTATTGCGTATAGCACTTAACTAACTGACTGATACGTAAGTGGTGTAAATACGTTTCTATTCTTAGTAGGTAACCGCTTATTGCATTTTATACTGCTGGATAGTAATTATGTACACTTATATATATATATATATATATATATATATATAAACTTAGTAGAAATACATATATATGTATGTTCACGAAAGATGAGTGATTTGAGGTGTATGATATTATAACCATATCCAATATTTCAAAATAAAATGGCCTATTTATAATAAGATTAAATCAACGAATAAATCAGTCCCATTTTCAGATACATAATCTTAAACCATGATATTCTATCTCCAGTATTTAATGCTATACAGAACGACTCTAAACCCACTTTTACTTTAAGGTACCTATGAACATCAAACCGAAATATTTTGATTCCTGACTCCATATCAATTTAGACAATTTTCTTTTACATACAATATTTGGCGAATTGGATAAACATTCGACTATTCTTTATTGAAATGTGTAATTTTTTGCAACTATACTTTTTATAATCCTAAATAGTTTTAGGAATTATGTTTATGATGGTCACATCTATTTTCAACTAAATTCTTGCCTTACAATTTTTTAGATTGACGGCAATCATTTTTAATTGCTTGTTGAATATGAGTGAATAGCTTTATCTAGATATTTTTCGGTTGTTTATATCTGAGTAAGTTCAAATTGCTTCCAGTTGTATTGCAGAATTTTTGGCCTTGTATGCAGTACTTTTCGAATAATACAAAGACAAAAATGGTTTAAGCTTAAGTAGCCGGAAGAGGGGTCCACAATCAAGAAGAGCGAGAAAAGAAATTGTTACCATAGTTTAGGGTTAATACTGAAGTGTATTTAGAGTCAGGTTTTCTAGATTGCTTATTTATGATGTTAGAAGAAGTGCTCATACAAATAAATTAGGTTTGTTTACGGGCTAGATTGCACACACACACACACACACACACACACACACACACACACACACACACACACACACACACACACACACACACACACACACACACATATATATATATATATATATTGACAATATTTATGGTTCGAACGCCCATAACTCAGAGGTAGAATCGCCGACTGACGCCAATTCGGTCTGATTTCAATTCTGGGTAAAAGCAATCAGATGTCTAACCGTACTGATGAGCTGTGATACAGCGAAACAGATCTGCGGATGACTAGATAGATAGATAGATAGATAGATAGATAGATAGATAGATAGATAGATATAAACAGACTGAGATAGATATATAGATAGATAGATATAAACAGACTGAGATAGATATATGGATAGATAGATAGATAGATAGATAGATAGATAGATAGATAGATATAGATAGATAGATAAAACAGACTGAGATAGATATATAGATAGATAGATATAAACAAACTGAGATAGATAGATAGAGATAGATAGATAGATAGATAGATAGATAGATAGATAGATAGATGTGTGAGTTTGTGACCCTGGGTTTCACGCTCTTGTGATCGTCAGACAAACTGATTAAACCTTTTAAAAATTGGCTATATGTAGGGCTGCGTATATTGTTGTATTTTTGTGGAAGTGGGAGGAATATTTATCGTCGTGACAGACGCAGACATATATACACATTTGTACACCCATTAACGTGCGCAAAGACACACATACACACGCGCACCCGCCCACCGTGGCTCATACAAACATATATGCGAACCGTATGGGGCATGGCATATATATGTATATGGGTGCCGTTGCGCACATACGTACTCATTCGGTTGGTTTATTCAAATACCCAGGGTCACAAACTCACACCTATCTATATGAATATGTCAGCTCTATCATTGATGTTGAGCGTTTTCAAATAAGTACTGCATATATATAATATACAAATAATATTATATATTTAACAAATTGCACACACACACACACACACATAATATATATATATATATATATATATACACTTTTCACACACACATATATATATTAATTATATAGCATATCTGAATAGATCTATGAATTAAATGTACACACACACACACACACACACACACACATATATATATATACATATAGTCATCCGCAGACAGATCTGCCTCGCTGCACCACAGCTCATCAGTAACGTTAAACTCCGATTGCTTTTAACCCAGGACCGAAATCCGACCAAATTGACGTCAGTCGGCGATTCTACCTCTGGGCCATTGGCGCTCCGCAGAACGAGGCAAACCCTTAGCGTATGATGTATCATGCTCCAGTGGCCAGAGCTGAATGAGTGATATATAGATCTATGAATTATATATATGTATATATATGGATGAATAGTTGTCTAAATGACACGAAAATGAAAATAACATTGACATCTCATTTTAACAGATATATTTAACAAAATTACACAAAAATATCTTGAAATACTACAGAGTAAATTTATTTAATACAATCGTCATTGGCTTCAACCACGGCCTCCGGACAACTGCATCTCCTACAACATTTCTGGACGGTCTACTTGTTAAATTTGTGAATGCTGCTATCATCCTTGCTTTCACTTTATCTTTGGTATTACAATAGGCTTTGTTAGTCTCTTATTCACCTGCGCCCTACACATAATAATCAAAAGGGTTGCAGTCTGCAGAGTTAGGTGGACAGATATAAGGAGATATGTAGACGCAGAAACTTTCTGATAGCCATGTTTGGGTTTTCCTGTTTGTGTGGTATTGTTCTGTCGTGGACCCAGTTAAAGGTCCAGCAAGAATAACGCAAAAACAACCAAATAGGAAATAACGAATATATATTAAATACGGAAAGAATACAATACTTGGAAATTGTTTAGTAGGAACGATAATGCGAGTTACTGCGGAATACTATGATTCGATCCTCGGCCTTAGAACTCGAACTCGTTAAGGTAGCAGTGTTCGTAGACCGACTCTCGGCCGTGTTCGGGCCTCTTTGGGAACGCTCTCCTTAGGCTACTCTCTCTCACCTCTTGTGAGGGGAGGTATAAGTAATGGTTCGAAGAGTTCATTCAGTTTGTCAGTGATGCCGCCATGATAGGTTCAGAGTCCTGTTGCCGGATAGAGGGTCTTTCAACAGAGACCCTTCTGATACGAATCTACTCTATCTCCCCAAGGCACTTTATGTCTGCCTGTTGAGTCTGAGGCTATCACCAACAAATCTGAGAGTTCGTTTCTCATCAAAACGATCAGAGCGAGATTTCCGAGCTCCCGTACTTTCGTAATCACCATTAGACTCATCCAACTCCTTCTGAATCCTCTGCATTAATCTCAGTTTGACACCCAAACACTCTGAAATGTTCGTAATGGAGTTTTCGGCACAAATGTCAAGAAGTACAGTACGCTGTTTCCAAATTTATCACGGAGCAATTTGCGTCTTGGTGCTCTTTTTCTCACAGACAGTGCCCAACTGATCCTGCTATACTGTGCAGTAGACAAAATTATTAGCAAACAACGGACTATATTAAAAATATTAAATGACGACAATTTACCAATCGCGTCCGCTCTCTCCCCCTCTATATATATATATATATATATATATATATATATATTAGTTATTCATATACAAGCCTGTTTCGCAGTATCACAGCTCTTTAATGTGGCTAGAAACTCGACAAATTTGGTGACAGTCAGAGAATCAGAGAAGGGAAATTTTAGCGTGCTATATATAAGCGGTGTATGCACACGTCATCACCGAAAGAATTCAATTAATTGTTGAAGAGTAATGCGTAAATCGCAGAAGTGGTATTTGTTTTTAAAATTTTCCTCTCTAGAGAGCTCAATCGTAATGAGAGCATAATTCATTAGTTATCCACATACTAGCCTGTTTCGCTGTATCACAGCTCATCAGTGTATCTAGATATCCACTTGCTTCTGGCCGGTATCGAAACTCGGTGTCAGTCGGAGTCGCATATATATAAATTATGATAAAAACATTTTGCATCGCTACACAAAAGCTTTCACGTTTCAGTACTTTTAATGTACTAGATAAACTACTCAGATAAATCTCAAACATTCCTCACACAAAAGATCACAATGAAGACCTTAGATTTGACACAATAAGAGACTTACAGATCCTGCAATAGCTGTACTAGCAAATATCAGTCAAATTATAATCGAAGAAATTAACTGTGAGCTACGAACTTGAAGCCAACATCATTAACAAAACAATATCAGTAATAGACAGTGGGTTGGTTTGTTTTATGGCGGGTCATTTATTGCCAACTAAATTTTTTTATTGCTGGTAATACCTTTCTCTTTCAACAATTTATTGTTGTTTTTATATAAGTTCATTGTGTCCAGTAATACTTTTTTTTCTTTTCGAGTATCAAGATTCATTGGGATTTGTTTTTAAGTGCAGGATCCCCAAGTCCTACTCTGTTATTTAACCCATAACTGGAGGGAAGGGTACCAGTCCTTAAGTGAATTCAGGGTATTCAACTGGAATTAGAACTCGGCTCACCGATTTCTCTCTCCGGGCCGATATCCGCTGCACCACAACGCGCGTGCGTCACTAAACGATTACAGGACCGGCTATTCCCAAACGGTCACTCATCTAATTACTGACCAGGCTCGACGTTGGTTAACTTCGGTGATCGAGCGAGACCCGGTGTATTCAACGTGATATAGCCGTAAGTCAGAAACAGATAGTTTCTGTAACATAAAAGCCATGAATACCCATGCATTCACTAAACTGGATATGAGGAATTTAAACTAACCATCACTAAATCTATCTAAACTTATTTATAAATGGAACTTTGTCTGTGTGTGTATGTCTGTGTGTGTGTCTGTGTGTGTGTGTGTCCGTTACCTATAGACTCCGAAACGGCTAATCCGATTATCTTGAAAATTTACACAGTTGTACTATAAGCGTCTACGAGTATTCTTAGCTAGGTTTTGTGTCGAGGTACCCCCGATAAATATCGAAAGTCGATAATCGAAAAAATCGGGTTATAGAAGGAGTGGTTCGATTTTTATCAGCTTTAAGACACTCATAGACAAAGATATAAGAAACGATATTCAGAAGTTTCAAGGTTGCAGTTTTTACAGCAGTGCAGAAAATCGATAATATATATATATATATATATATATATATATATATATAGTGTAACAAAGTTGTGGAACTCGTAGGGTTTTTAACCTGCTGTTCATGCATTTACTTTTATAAAGAGTGCTCGATACAAACGTAGAGCGTTATATTGTAATAGTTGTTACAATGATTTATAAACTCATAGAATCACTACACAAAAGTTTTCGCGTTTCGCGAAACCAAACATCCCTTTCTACATACTTTTGGAAGCTAAAGGATTCAAAACAGAAACCCAAAGTAAAATGGAAAATCCTAGAAAAAACTAGATCTTGCAACTCACTTGACATCTGCCCTTTATGTTTAAGTGAAAAGCTACACATTCTAAAGTACCCCAACAGTAGCGAACTATTAAACCGTAGAGAGGAATTAGCAGTTTTATGCAAACATCGCAAATATTTCTCGTTAAAATTTAAATAAACAAAAAACACCCCACCCACACGAACCAAAAATAATGCAATAAATACACATAATCAACCCTATTAATAAATAGAACAAAAAACGTAGAAATAAAAGACAACAAAACCCACACCACACCAACAATAAGTCCAGCTACCTGTAAATGGTAGAAAAATAAAAGAAATTATCGACACTGCAAAAAAACAAAAAACATATATCCCAATACAAAATAACCTAAACTAAACGAAAAAGTAAACTAAATAACCCATACCCTCCTCTAAACCAAATAGCAGCACCTTAAGCACCATAAACGAACGACTAGACCAGCTAAAATCACACACACCACATATATCATTAACAACGACGCCACTACTACTACACCAAGACAAGATAATAAGAAATAAATAGGAAAAGTTTTTGGGTAGTGATACTATGAATTTATAAACCATTGCAACAACTATTACAATATATATATATATATATATATATATATATATATATATATATATATATAAGGCAAGATGTTTGTGTGTGTGTCTGTTTATCTGCCTGTATGTCTGTATTTTTTCAGCCCTTTTATTTTAGTTTTTGCTTCGGACTTAGCTCTAAGTAGGTAAAATTGTAGTTCTTAGTCTCAACCATGATACCATTTACTCAGAGGACTTATTTAGCCTTCAAAATTCAGTTTACGACGAAAAAAGCTTATTTGATATCGATACCAGGAAATGAAAATTTGACTTACATCCGTTAATTTTAATTTCAGTCTACGGTTTCGCTTTAACTGGAAACAACTATTGCTTTTTAGTCTTTCGTGCCAACCTCCAAAGAGTCTGAGCTCCATGAGCATGGATTGGTTTTAAAGCTTTCATTACACACGAGCAACGCGGGGCTATACTGCTAGTATTAGATCATGATCACTCTCTAAGAATGACACACTGAAGCCACAGAGACTATATCGGAACTTCAATATCTCGTCAAGTACCCCTGCTATCCACCTAGAGGTCTTTGACAAAATCCAAAGGAGAATCTGTAATATGATCGATCCCGACTTAGCAGCTCATATACAGTCACTTTCTCAAAGGGACAATGTGGCTTCCCTATATATCTTCTACAAATACTTTCACGGGTTTTGTTCCGATGAACTTAGCTTACGATGAATTTACTCGAGCTACATGACTAACAACTAAGTCCCACCCTTTTACAGTGAAACCAATAAAATTTAAACGAAAATTCTACTCCATCAGCTTCTTTTTCCGCACTTCTCGCCAGTGGAATTTCCTTCCATTTACTTGCTTCCCCGACAACTACAATCTTCAAGAAATTACAATTAAATTAAATTAAATTCTCTTACCTACTTCCTGACACCCCCTATAACCTGTCACTCTTTCTCATAACTTTCCGCTTATGTAACCTCCTGCAAAACAGTGACGGTAAACGGCCTTCCTTGGGGCGATATGAATTATCATGAAAAAATATTTTGAAAAGAAAAAATGTATAATCTGACATGTTATCATAAAGGCAATCATTATCCACTGTTACTGGTTAGATAACAACCATAATGAGTAGAAAATGAGTGACATTATGCTCCCCAAAAGCAGATAAAAGGTTTAAAATATGTCTAATGGCAAATATAAGCTTACAGATAAATACATTAATGTGGCTTCCCTGTGTCTCTTCTACAAATACTTTCACGGGTTTTGTTCCGATGAACTTAGCTCTCTGGTGACCCCTCTGCATGAATTTACTCGAGCTACATGACTAACAACTAAGTCCCACCCTTTTACAGTGAAACCAATAAAATTTAAACGAAAATTCTACTCCATCAGCTTCTTTTCTCCCACTCCCCCCCCCCAGGGAATTCCCTTCCTTTTACTTGCTTCCCCGACAACTACGATCTCCAAGAATTTAAATGTAAAGTCAATAGTCATCTCCTATCTAACTGACATGCATCCTCTCTCTCATGCTCCTTTCTCCGTCCACTTCACTCTCATCACTATACTCATCCTTTTTGTACCCACTTCCTGACACCCCATATAACCTGTCATTCTTTTTCATAACTTTCCTTCTGTGTAACCCCCTGCGCACCAGTGGCAATAAATTCACTTGCTTGGGGCGATATGACTATAAAAAACGAAATAAAAAACTAATCGGAATATAAATTCTACACATACTATCTACGTCTATAAAAAGATTAGATGGACATACCGGCCATAATTATTAGGCCACCAAGTTTTTTAAAAGAAATTTTGTATTTCACACTATTTTTATTATTTATTGTTAAGTGGATAATTCTAAATGAAAATAGAATGATTCTTTTGTTATTATTACTTTGCAAAATTTTAAAAGGCAAGAATGCAAAAATGAATTCGTTCGAATCACCCTAAATTTTCTTCATTTTTTCATTGATAAAACTGCAATATAAGTAATTATTAAATATTTATAAATTCATTTGATGCACATGTTATTGTACAGTATTAACAAAGGAATCATTCTATTTTCATTTACAATTATTCACTAGGCAATAAATACTAAAATATAGTATGAAATACACCATTTTTTTAACACTAGGGTGGCCTTAATAATTATGGCCGGTAGTGTACGTTCAAAAAGAGACGACGGGCTCATAATTCCAAGCGAATACAACGAACAAAAATATTTCTAAAATCAGAAAATGATTTATAAACATTTTCAAGTAATCAGCATTTAAAATCGACATTAAAACAAACTAAAATAGGTATGTTTCTTATATTTAACTTCCACAAAGGTATACTGAAAGCTAAACCAAAACCTACTTTACTACACACATCCTTTAATGATACAACTAACATAATCAAATAATTGGCCATCATCATCAGCCTCAGATTATCAACCAGCTAGTCGAATGGAAATATTTTCGATGAAGCAAAATTCGAGTATGATATAGCAATAAAAGCAAGCCGTTCTTCTACAAAACGTCTTTTAGACATGGCAGAAAAAAAATCTTCAACAAATATAGAAACATCATATGATTCAACCCACCATATAATGAAAACATTAAAAAATACAGGTAAGAACTTCTCAAAATAAAGTAAACCGCACAAAACAGAAAAAAAACTGTAATGTACGGAAACATAATATAAACTAGAAAGAAATACAAAAAAAAATCACCAGGACACAATAAATTTGCATGAGACGTATCAGTAATTGTAGAACGTCCTACAATTTTTTAAATCTTCGAAACTACACAAAAATTCAAAGGAAATCTCCCCAAATATATATGAATAACAGTAGTTCCACAGAAACAGAGAATCTACTCACATGAACATTCTCTGTTAAACCATTCCCTGTTTTTTCTATATATATATATATATATATATATATATATATATAGTCTAAACATATACTGTTAAATAAAAGAGACAATGAATGTCTATTATGTTATTTCCTGAGCCGTTCTAAACGTCGTATTTTGGCTTTAATTTCAACTGAAATTAAATTTTGTCTTTATTTTCAACTGAAATTAAAGCCAAAATACGACATTTAGAACCGCTCATGATTAAACATTCATTATCTTTTATATTTAACAGTATATGTTTAAAAAATCATTTACTGCTTCGATACACTATATATATATATATATATATATATATATATATATATATATATATATATATATATATATAAATTAGAAACTGAAATAGTTGTTTCAAGGAGAGAAACTGGTATAGAAAAAAATGAGCGAGAAGCCGTGAACGTTTTGTTTAACGTGTAGATTTATAGTTGTAATTATTATTAATATTACTTGATTTTTGTATGATATATTAAGTGTCCACAATGGTATTTGTGTCGCTAAACGTGTTTCGAGTCTAAAGTTAACTCTCTTCAGGCGAATGTGACTCTACATATCGAGATAAGTTTGTTTTTCTAATGACTAAAGTAACATTTATATATATATATAGAGAAGTGGTGAGCAGGTCAGAAATTTCATATACATGCGTGTTGTTCTATTTTTGTTTTTACACTCACACCTTTCATTGGCCAGAAAATTATTTTATACTGACTTGTAAAATTCGATTTTGCCTTTTTTACTTCCAAATTGTTTTTAGCGATTTTGATTCAAGTCTACTTTACGGGTCATCTACTTGTTTTTGTTGTTTTTGCTATACTGTTTTTGTAACGGTTCTCAAAAATGTGTTTTTGAAATAGAAAAAGAAGAAAAAATCTAGCATATGTTTTCACACACAAAAAAAGCAACCCAGAATTATTTACAAAGATAAAAAGTCACACAGAATTACTCAACAAAAATGATAAAATGAAATAAATCTTAAAGACAAGTAAAATAATTAAAAACAAATGCCAACTCTAAAATTTAAAAAACATACTACACTCATCATAATAATAGAAGGAAACCACATGAAGTCCGAAAACACATCTATATTCGAAATAAAACCAAATCAGAGCTGTAATTCTAAAAACGTAATTTATGCTCCCAAATGCGATGAATGCGCAGAAATATACGTTGAGGGCGACACAATGCAACCCTATTTCCACGTAAATATACTTTTTGGTTTAATACAACAGAGTGAAGGAAATAATTATTAGTGGTATTGTTAGTTGTGCTTTATTGTAATTCGCGATGTGAGCTTTACTTAAAAATATTTAATACTTGTAAAAACCGAAAAATAGAGAAATTAACTAGAAATTGGAAAAAAAAAACATATTTTTCTCATTGTATTCGAAGCAAATATTTATTTGCCTGGTAAAAATGGAAGGCAAGGATAGTCACAAAAAGTTTTCAAGACTATTGATGGGGTTAAGTTAAGGTCAGATTTTTACTACCTACATTTGCTAGGAAAAGATTTGAAAACATAAATGAAGTAATTAAGAAGAAGACGAAAAGTAAATTACGTCATATGAGGTGTTGATATTTCATTCGTTGAGTTGTATAGGTGGAAAATAATCTCATTAGTCAAAGTTTTGATTGCATAGATACCCGGTCAATCCCCCAAGAGAATTAGAGACAGCTATAAAAATCGAGACCCCAGTGAAAAAAATCAGTAGAGTCTGAGTGGGTTGTTGAAATTGCAGTCGAGATGTAACGACTCAGGGAAAAGTGTTCCCAACTGGGAGCCGCTGGTCGCCTTCCATAGAGCTCCGGGTTGAAGATGTAAAGAAACGTAGAAAAGCCTACCGCCGATCAAATTAAAAGAGTTAAAGTCAAATAAGAGTCCTAGCTAAGGATGTATAGAAACAGAATGAACCGAGAAAGAGTTGATATAGCTGAAAGGATATTTTTAAATCCGAGCGAAGAAGACAAGACGAATCTACTATTATCACCAGAATGCTCAACTTCGGCCTTTTCCGTAAAGCTTCGGTAAAGAGCCAAGTTTCAGTTTTTCAGAGTTCTCAAGCGACAGCGACCAAACGATCCCACCACCGCTATCGCCACAGCTACCACGTCGCTCTCCTTCGGCTATTTCCGTAAAGCTTCGGTAAAGAGCTGTGAAAAGACTTGTTTTTATTTGGAAAGTTGAAAGCTCTGTTCATTCTTAACGAAAACTTCGCTCCGTTATGAAAAGAATTTTTTATCTGGAATATCGAAAGCTCTGATTATTTATTAATTATTATATATATATAAAGACTTTTTTGGAACTCATCCCGGCGTCTTCGAAATTATTCATTTATTTTCATTTTATTTTATTTTTTTATTTTTATTATTCTTTTGGTGCCGTGTTTATTTTTTTCAATACAAGTGTATACGTGTGTCCGGTCTGGTTTTGAGGTGGTACAGAAACGGCTATCGGGTTTTCAACGTGACTTTCTTGAGATCCAAGAACACAGCGTGGGCAGGGAAGTTCACCGTTGTAATAGACGCCATGAGGACCAGCTGCTGTGACGAGGCCATCATCACGATTAGTGACCCGATAGCGTCGTCATAACTGGTGCCGTTTCGATGGCATCAACCCAATCAAATTCCAGTTATCATCATCACAACAGGTTCCGGATCAGAGGCAGAGAGCCCTTATAGGGCAAGGCGTCACAACAAGGCCTGGATAAAAGAGTAGGCTTGCACATAAGCGAATAATAGTAAATTGTACGTTTCCTGATTTTCACACAAATGCAATGGAGGTAAATTCAGAGTAATGCCTATCTACCAAAATGCAAATTATGATACTTTCATGATGCAGGAAGTAATATTTATGAATAAATACAAGTCTTTCCTGAACAAAACAACACGAAAAACCTAAAAAAACACACACTAAATGCAAACGCGATCAAATCCCCCTCTAAAAAAATTCGCGAACTGTTGCAAAAAATAGTATTCCAAAAACATCTAAAAGAACTAGTTGACCTGCACAGTAGAATTGAATCAAAATCGCTGAAAACAATTTTGAATGATAAAGACGAAATCAAATTTCGCAAATCAGTATAAAATAATTTTCTGACCAACGAAAGGTGACTGAATAGATTTAAGGTGCGAGTGTAAAAAGAAAAAAGACAATAATATGCACGCATGTGAACTTTCTGGATACTTAATATATTATACAAAAAGCAATTAAAATTAACAATAATAACAACAATAAATCTACACGTTAAACAAAACGGCTTCTCGCACTTTTTTCTCATACATATATATATATACCGTGCGCCCATGGCCCAGAGGTAGAATCGCCGCCTGACGCCACTTCGGTCGGGTTTCAATCCTGGGTAAAAAGCAATCGGAGTCTAACCGTACTGATGAGCTGTGATACAGCGAAACAGATCTGTCTGCGAATGACTATTTACGCTCTCATACCCTGATTGAGCACTCTGGAAAAATGGTAGACTTTGAAAACAGTAGCTACCTTGGCATGTACGAATCGCTCATTCACTAATGAATTAGAACACTCTGGCTATTAGGCGTGTATAATGATAATATACATGCTAAAAAGTCTATCTTCTTCTACCGTGCGCCCATGGCCCAGAGGTAGAATCGCCGACTGACGCCACGTCGGTCGGGTTTCAATTGTGGGTTAAAAGCGATACAGCGAAACAGGTCTGTCTGTGGATGACTATATATATATATATTTGTTCTCCATATGCAAGCCTCTTTAGCTGTATCAATGCTCATCAGTGTGGCTAGACATCTACTTGCTTTTGACCGGGATCGAAACTCGATCGATTTGGTATCAGTCGGAATCTCTACCAAGCCATAGGTGCATAGAAAAAGTAACGGAAACTTTTAGCGCGTTATATATAAACTGTGTATACTCACGCCAGAAGAACTCAATTCATTGCTAAAGAGTAATGCGTAAATCGCAAACGTGGTAACATGATTTTTAAAAGTTTTCTTTCAGAGAGCTCCATCGTAATGAGAGCATATATATATATATATATATATATATATATATATATATATGTGTGTGTGTGTGTGTGTGTGTGTGCGTGTGCGTGTGTGCGTGCGTGTGCGTGCGTGTGAGGGGGGTGTTGCAAAATCACGAAATAGAATTAAATTAAACAAAAAATGTAAAGGAAAAAAAGGCAAACCTCCGAATTAGTTTTTTATTGAGAATATATGTACAGGTGAAATGAGGAAAAGATATAATATCAGTTTGTAAAAATTGAGTGTCTGTATATCTATACCGATGATTGCATGAACTGAAAAAAAATGAACGTAAACAGAAGGAAAATGAATGAAAAAATAAAAATACGGAAAGAAAATGAAACATTTTGCTTCGATTTTTTTTTATTTTATTATTCATATCGAGTAAAATTTATTTTGCTCATTTAAAATTGTTTTATGCATTTAATGCAAGTATTTTTGCCTTTTCTCTCGAAAAGCATACGAATGAGCAAACAAACATGGTAAATGTAGCTTTAACAATTTAGGTGGTAGTAGATTTAGAAATTGCTAATTTGATTCATAAAATGTTTCAAGAAGAAAATATTTCCGTGAGTTCTGCAAGCTTCGTTTCATAATAGAATAAAAATCAATGGGTTCTCTTTCGCTAAAAAAGAGTTCTTGAAAAAATGTTCTGTGACAAATAAATGTTCCATCAAAATGTGAAGAAAATGCGTTTCACATAATTTCATACCAAATAAGTATTTCATATACAAATTTGATTGCTAAAAGCAATAATTAGATGTCCTCGCATGCATACTGCTTTCTGGTTTTCATCATGGTCACTTTGGTCTTTGCCTGTATTCCATTTGTTGCTTATATATTTAATAGAATGTATTCTAACATGTCTGTGTGTTTGTGGATGTTGTCAATTGTAATATTTTTCAAATGTTTTAACACAAACTGAAAATATCGTTAATGCTTGAAGATATACATGGCATTTTTCGAATATACAGGCTGTCCCCAAAGTCAGTCAGTTAAGTGCCGTACGTGATACACGCTTCGGCGATCATGTCTCTTTCGAGACATGACTGACTGAGCAGAAGATTATCTCGCAGTAGGTTGCCATTTCTTTCTACGGTAGACTGGTTGTCAAGGCTATAGAACCCAATCTGTCCTGTTATTTGCCTCATAGCTAGAGGGAGAAGAGATGTATTATATTATACTGGACATAAATGGGGGGATCAGTTTATTACTTCATATCAATATAAGACTGATCCCCCCATTTATGTCCAGTAAAATTCTTAATCATGTTTTCAATTAGTATATTCAATCAGTTAATTAAGTGCCATATGTGATACACGCTCCGGCGATCATGTCTCGAAAGAGTCATGACTGACTAGGCAGAATATTATCCCGAAGTATATTTCCATTGCTTTCTGCAGTAGAGTGGTTGTTAACCAAGACTATAGAATCCAATCTGCCCTATGATTTAACCCATAACTGGAGGGAAGAAACGGATTAATATCTTTCCCAAGGGTATTTGCGCATAAGTGAATGCAAGTATTTCAACTGGAATTCGAACTCGCCTCCCGGATTTCTCGTTTTGAGCCGATAACCACTGCACCACAACGCACATCTTGGCGGATATTTATCAACATTCGAGCAAAGATATTCAAATAGATGTAGATTTATAATCGATTTCACAAAGCTTCACAAATTTTCAATACTCGCATCACCTGTAACGCGACACATTTTAAGTCGGTCGTCATGCTCCTGCCAAACACGCTGTAGCATATTTTGCATAACATTCCCCAGTACCTCAGTGCGGGCTTACATCGATGAGAATCTACCAAGAAGATGGATCGGGTATGCTAGTGATCACTTGATCCCTTGATCCCGTGTCTCTTAAAGACGTAGACGATTATCGCCTTCCACATCTTCCCGTCTCTTGTCACTCTTAATAGCCTTTCTCTAGTTATCCCACTCAATTTCCGCTCTACCATCTCTATGCACAAGTCCAAGAAATAATTTTGTTTGGTTTGTCGTTATCCCTCTCTCACCCATTCTTAATAGTCAAATGGGGTTTTCTATAATAATAGTTTTAAGGACACATGGCTCGTTGGTTAATTCCTGTGACTTGACCCAGAGAGTTGTGAGTTCAATACCAGGCTACATTCACCAGGCTACAGTAGTGGGGAATAAGTAACTTACATAGTTAGAGGGAGATAACTCATGACTACCAGAAGAAGCTCTACGCAGGGGATGAAGATCATATACCCCAGTGATCGTAATAAAGAGTTCGGTTCGAAATACCTAGCACCTGAAGAAGGCCGGAGTGTACAACGTCCGATACGTCGTACAAATGGCAACAAAAATGAGAACAATAGTCCGAATAATATAAATATTGTAAGAGTTTTAATTGTCAAATATTCTAATTAGCCCAAAGTTAGAAATTTGCATAGAATCTAAAGCTTGGTTAAGCTTACTTGTATTTTTTTTTAAAACCCATCATTCGAAATGGCAACAAATATTTTATCAAAGGGTGAGCGAAACAAAGTTATGCATGATGAATACCTTTGTTGTTTTTGACGCAACCAGTAAAAGTGATCGTGAATCAAAGTTCTGCCGATGTAAACAGAAAGATTGATGTAAAGTTAGATTACATATTGAATATATTTTTATGATAAAGTTTTTAATATTTATTACACAATGAGTACAAATGTGGCAAAAGGCCTAAAATGGAAATGAGGAAGGCTGGTCATCATCTGTCAACTTTAACTTAGCTAGACCAGTACAATAATTCTTACACCAAAATGCCATATTCGTACTTACCATTCTTAATACATCCACCATAATACCTTTTTTTTTTTTTTTACCTAGTGTTGTCTTTATTTAGTTTAATTTCAAATGACCTAATTTTTTAAAAAATAATTTTATTTTAAATCCTATATCTTTTTATTCCCTTTTATTAATAATTATGCCTTTTTAAGTAAAGGCCTTTTTCTAATACTTCAACGTTTTGGGGAAATTAGGTTTTTGAATTTGTCCAGCGTCTGTAATATTTAAAAATTTTTTTCTTTAGTTTCTTTCTTTTCCCTCCCTTCCTTCTTTTATCTCTCTTACCACCTTTTTTCCGTGTTGCTTAAACTTACGTCGATTTAACACGGCTGTCTGTTAATTTTTAGTTACATTCTCCCTTTTTTTTGCGAACCCAGACGATGTCAATTTTTTCTTTTCTTATTTATTTGATTTTATTCTATCTTTTTCTTTTTCTTTTTCGTTTTCTTTTTCTTTTTCTTTCCCTTTATTTTTCTTTTTATTTTTATTTTTATTTTATTTTATTTTATTTTATTTTATTTTTTAATTTCTTTGCAATCTATTTAAAAAGGAAAAGTAGACTAATTTTTCTCCAGTTTCTGAAAAGATTTTTCTGTTGCTGAGGTGATGTGTCGTCCCCCGCGGGGATCTTCATATCGAAATGGCCATTCAACATCTTTGAATTAATCCTTTTTTAATATATATTTGCTCTGTAATATTTTATTACATGGAGCTCTCTTCCTGTATCATTTTTTAGTATTAAAATAAAATTTTTAATATTAATTAGGATCGGGTTTTTTGGAATTTACCTTCCTGCTTTTTTCCCTTGGATTGAAGTATCTGAATTAAAATATATATATATATATATATATATATATATATATATATATATATATATTCATTTTTAAACGTGTTATTTTGCTACCTTCGTTTCAACCATAAATGGTTTCTTCGGGCGATTTTTAATAACATTTTAATAATTTTTAATAATTTAATTTAATGATTTTTAATAATTTTTTAATAGCTTGAAGAAACCACTCATGGAGGAAACCAAGGTGGTAAAATAACTCGTTTAAAAATGAAAAATATTCAAAAGTTCTACAATATAATTGTATAGAACACTTTTTAGTACAAATGTGTACTGGTCTAACCCTATTAAGACCAAAAACTAAGTATTAATCTATCAATATCAACACGCAATCCTTCCCAAGTTACTATGGCCAATAACCATATATAATTTCACAACTTCCACTGTAGAAATTATGGAGAGACGCATAACAGCCAGGTTACGTAGATGGCTTGGTTTACCTCGATCATTGTGTAGTATAGCTTTGTATGGAAACTCCAATGCATTGCACTTACCATTTACAAGCCGGGTGGAAGAGTATAAAGTTGCCAAGGAAGGAAATGGAAAGCTACTGAAGAATTAAATATGGCAGAAGAAAGACTTCGCGCAAAAGCTATATTAGGTACGGTAGCAAAGGTCATGCTGGCTTGGGCTATTTCCCTTCAATTAGATACGACAAAGTAGCAGGGAAAGAAAAATACGCTCTGCTGCAAGAAGAAGTGCGGAAAGGAGAAGAATTAAGGATAACTAAAATGGTAGGAATGAGCAAGCAGGGCGCCTGGACCAAATGGGAGTCCATCATCCACCGAAAAGTGAAACGGGCAGAAATTTGGCATTATAACATGGGGTCGAAATTCTTAATCAATGCCGTGTACGACACTCTCCCCGGCCCAGCTAATCTGAAATCATGGAATAAAGCGGATTCGCATCACTGCCAACTGTGCGGACTGATAGGAACCTTAAAACACATCCTCAGCAGCTGCCCATCAGCATTAGCGGATGGTCGGTACAAATGGCGGCACGATGAGATATTAAGAGAAATCACAGAAATAGTACGACTATCAACCCAAGAAAATGTACTAAACCCTCACCAAAGATCCATAGAGTTTATAAACCTCTGGAGAAAAAGCCCTCAAAAATAAATCTACTCACAGGTCCAACAGACTGGGTCGTAAAGGCCGATTTAGGGCCTAGAATGATGTTCCCAGAGCATATAGCCCTCACACAATTACGTCCAGACATAGTGTTCTTCTCCAATAATCAAAAAATTGTAATTTTGCGGGAATTGACCATTACTTGGGAAGAACATGTAGAAGAGGCTAATGAAAGGAAGAAATTCAAATATGAGGAATTATTAGAAAACTGAAGATCAAATGGCTGAAAAGCAAGCTGTATGCCAATCGAAGTGGGAACCAGAGGCTTTGTAGCACGGTCACTCTGCAGAGCCTTAACAGATATTGGATTGGTGGGGTTAAATAAACGAAGATCCATTAAAACGATTACGGACACCGCTGAGCGAACTGCCAAATGGCTATGGATTAAGCGAAATAGTGCATGGCTCCATAAAAATTAGAAATGGCCATTTTTGATTAAACACCCGCTGAAGTACGTATTTAATTATATTAAATGAAAAATTTTTTTCTGACTGCTTGAAAAACCCAACTTACCCGAACGCTATGGACTCTTCTTATGTGTTTCCTGCCAGTATTAAACACAAGTCGGCTTAGAAAAATAAATCAGTGTCGTATAGTATAGAACAGAAGGAGGGAGCGTCGGAGCCTGTTCATCTCTGACGGGGTCAACTCAGCGAGGGTAGTATGATGTTGCAAGACCCGAAACTGCCCAGTGACCTGAGTAAAATACATCACTGACGACATCCTCCTGCGCTACAGAATGTGCGTATTTTTTAAGCTCTCTCTCTCTCTCTCTCTCACTATATATATATATATATATAGTGCGGAGCTGTAATAATGTTTGGCGCCAGGATTGTTACTTTTTCATTAGTTTTGCTGATAAAATGTATTTGGCGAGTAGGTTTTTTTTATGGTAAAATGATCGATATCGGAAAGGATGTGTAGTATTTACAGTAGTTACATTATTCGGACTATTGTCCTCATTGTTGTTGCCATTTTTATGACGTTTTGACCGTTGTACGCTCCGGCCTTCTTCAGGTGCAAGGAATTTCGAACCGAGCCCAGTGGATATAGTCGTTGGTTTGTTCCTGTGACGTGACTAAAAGAGTTGTGAGTTCAATACCAGGCTACAACAATGGTGAACAAGCGACTTGCAGGGTTAGAGGGAGGTAACTCATGACTTTCAAAAAAGTCATTACTACAAAATTGATGAGAATGATATACCCAATTGATTGTAATAGAGTGTTCGGTGTGAAATTCCTCGCACCTGAAGAAGGCTGAAGCGTACAACGGCCGAACGTTGTACAAATGGCAACAAAGATGAGGTCAATAGTTCGAATAATGTAAATCGGAGTGAATATAGAGTGTTATTCATTTGTTGCAAAGAATTTAGTACTTTAATTGGGCAGTTTCAAGCCGACTTCAAACTTTTGTAAGGACACCGATATGATGGTGTTTTTTTGTTTGTTTTTTGTTTGTTTTTGTTTTGTTTTTTTGCTGAAAACGATATCCTTAAGAAACCTCGATGTCAGCTGAACTTGCTTAGTTAAAGTGACAAATTATTTGCACTAAAACTAAAAGCTATATATATATATATATATATATATATATAGCTTTTTATATATATATATATATAGCTTTTTTTTTTTTTATATATATATATATAGCTTTTACGGAGTCTAAGCCGTACTGATGAGCTGTAATACAGCGAAACAGATCTGTCTGCGGATGACTATAGTATTTACGCTCTCACACCCTGATTGAGCACTCTGGAAGAGTGGGGGACTTTATAAACAGTAGCTACTCCGGCATTTACGCACCGCTCATTCAATAATGAATTGGAGCACTTTAGCTATTGGGCGTGTTTATACGCGCTAAAAAGCCTGCCTTCTTCTACTGGACGCTCGTAGCCTAGTGGTAGAATCGCCGACTGACGCCAATTCAGTCGGGCTTCGATCCTGGGTTAGCAAGCGACTGGAGTCTAAGCCGTACTGATGAGCTGTAATACAGCGAAACAGATCTGTCTGCGGATGACTATAGTATATATATATATATATATATATATATATATATATACTCGCTTATCCATTTATGTTTTTATATATGTGTCTTTGAATGCATGTTTTCGACTAAGTACAAGACTAATACGAAGAAGTAAATACCTTAATATCGAAAATGGATTGAGAAACTAGTGACTATAAACATTTAAGTCGTAAAATGAGTAATGTTAGCTCTATCATCATTATATTTAGCAATTCTTTTCAAAGTAATCCTGCAGTTACTTACAACTGATAGAAATGAATTTCTTTCAGACAGAATCATCTTTGCCCTCTGCAACATTCTGAATGTTCCGGTAATTGATTCTAGTGAAATTCAACGCCAGAGATTTTTTTAAATGGATCAACATTTCTTCACAATTTGTCAAGAAATCTGCCTGAAATTAAGCATAAGTTTACCTTAGAATCATTTATTTATGACTCACACCAAGAAAACTGAATGGCTGAAATGCCAACTACATGCGGGGGGTACTAAAATCAAACACAACATGAGATGTGTTCTAATAGAAGACAGAAAGTGCGACACTGAGATCCGAAGACGAATTGACATTGCCAGGGATACATTCCAGAAGCTAACTAGAGTATTAAGAAAGAGTATAATTTCTCTAGAAAGAAAAAGAGTACTGGATTGCTATGTGATATCTACTCTTCAGTATAGCAGTGAATGCTAGACAATCTTCCCACAGATGAAGGGGAAACTCGAAGCAACCGAAATGTATTTCTGCAGATGGATGCTGAGGACAGAACATTGAAGCAACGAGCGAGATTTGTAGAGGATGGAAACGAAAAGGAAACACTTAACATCAAGAAAAGGTAGCTGAATTTCTGGGACATGTAATGAGGAATGAGGGCTTAGAGAATCTGATATCCACAGGTTAGATAGAGGGGAAAGAGAGACTGAGAAAAGCAACGAGTAACATACTTGATGGATTTCAAGTGGATGCCTAAACAGGGTTTGTGTGGAGTAACAGGAGAACAGGAGAAAGCGTGCTAAGAGCCGCTAGGGATAGGGAGATGTGAAAGACCATGATCTGGTTCGTCCTGAAGGAACATGGCACACAGAAGATGATCTCTTTTAGTTTTTGTGGCAAAGTAAAAAAAACCTCAGATTTATTAGAAAATCTAATGCTTCCAAAACGAAGCTGCTCTCTATTAACTATCATAGACAATCGCTCCTACCCACCATAAGCATGGAAGAGGCTGGCCCCTTGAGAGTAAAATACTACGCCTCCTTGGTCAGCGGACCTCAAGTAAAATGACTACATCGAATCCATTGCTAAATCCGCTGCTAAGGTCGGTTCACTGTGCAGGACCTGCAAGTGTTTCCCATCTGAGTCCATCCTACACATATATTAATCTACCATCCGCCCATGTATTGAATACTGCTGCCACATCTGGTCGAGTACCCCTGCTGTTCAACTCGGGGTTCTTGACAGAATCCAACGTAGAATCTGTAATTTTATAGATACCGACTAGGCAGCTCGGCTGCAGTCGCTATCTCACCGGCGTGACGTGACTTCCCTGTGCCTCTTCTATAAATACTTTCACGGATTTGCTCCGATGAACTTAGATCCCTTACTTCTAGTATGAATTTACACGAGCTACTAGATTAGCAACTAGGTCCCACCCTTTTATAGTGAAACAGATAAAATGTAACCGCAATTTTTACTCTAACAGCTTCTTTTATCGAACCTCCCGCCTATGGAATTCCTTTCCGTATACTTGCTTCCCCGACAGCTACAATCTCCAGGAATTTAAATGTAAGGTCAATAGACATCTCTTATCTCACTAACTCGCATTCATTCTCTCCATCTCTTTTTTCCTCTACTCCACCCCCTATCCTAGGTATTCTCATCCATCTATTACCCTCCTCCTGACTTTCCCATAACTAACCCCCACTTTCTCTTCACTTTCCCTTGTGTACCCTCCTACGCAACAGTGAGAGTAGAATGCCTTGCTTGGGGTGAGATGATTTTTAAAAAAATTGTTCCGTTCAGACGTCAGTCAAATAAACCTGTCTTCATACTTACATTGTCTTTCTTTCATATATATTTATATCTACGCACACTTCCATTCCGATAAGCAATATGAAATCTACTTTGATGTGTCCATTTCCCAAAACATGAACATCACAAAATGTAGCTACAACTTCAAAGCTGCAGCCAAAAATGTCGACTGCGTCAGAGATTATTCTCGAAGAAAACTACGTTTCTTACTTTCTTTTTCAAAATGATACTTTAGCCCCAAGAACAGCAAACGAAGGACCTTCATCCAAAAAAGATCCTAACTGATCTTCTTATTCAGAAAATTATAATTTATGTCTGATTGCGCCAGCTTTCTCCAGTCAATTTACGATCGATTCTGTGTCATTATTTTGATTAGCCGTTATGTTGTATCAGAACTCAATAGAGGGAATGTTTTACTGATTGGAAAAATGCTACCTCAAAAGTTCACTCAAATGGGTTTAATGATATCTAGTGATAAAGATGTATTCATACATTGAGAGGTTTTCACAATGCATTGAACTCCAGCTCTAATGCAATGATAAATATTATCACTTCGTACACTTTACTAGGAATCTTTATTGATCATTTATTGTACGTAAAACTAATATAATATGCACTAGTTAATGAGATTCACCGAGAAAAGTTTATTTACAGGCCAACGTACAATAGATATGTATTTACATAATAAAATTGTACATTAAAATAATAATTATTATTTACATCCTTTCTATTATAAGAAAGACTGTTGTATATATATATATATATATATATATATATATATATATATATATATATATATATTATAAATTATATTTAGGAACATGTACATAATTTTTATATATATATATCCACTACAAATCGTACATTTGTTTCGACATTGAAACTTCAATGTCTCATCAGACGGTGTGGATAGGAATGGAAAGCCTCTTTTCTTATATTTGGTCAGTTGTGTGTGGGTTGTTGGTGGGGGTTAGTGATAAGGGAACAAGTCTCGTGGATTGACCGTTAGAATTTTGAAGAAAGTGGTGTGGGTAGTTAAAATGGTTGAATAATAATAATATAATTTATAATAAATATATATATATCCGAGCGAATACAGAACGAAGAAAGAACTTTTACAACGTCCAAAACATTAGTTTAAAACAGTGCTCGATATATAATATATAGAGCAGTGAATATTTATTATAAATTATATTATTACACACACACACACACACATATATATATATATATATATATATGTGTGTGTGTGTGTGTGTGTGTGTGTGTGTTTGTGTGTGTGTGTGTGTGTGTGTGTTTTTAACAAGTGAGGGATAATATGTTGAGAGACTTTGTCTTCGCGGTTGCCTATTTAAAATTTAGGACACCATAAGGAATATGTGCATAACGTCTTCTCAAGAATTCAGGAGTAAGGGTTCAAATTGAAAGAATCCAAATGTGACTTCTTTATGGAAAAAATTAAATACTTAGGACACATCGTCGATAAAGAGGACATTAGACCAGATCCAGATCAGGCCACAGCAATCAAGGAGATACCAGCACCCGAAAATGTATGTACGTTTCAAGGATAAAAATCCTTATATGCAGTTATGTACACTGGCCAAACATGAAGAAGGATATCGAAAATATGGTAAAAATTTGTCAAGGCTGTGCATTGGCAGCAAAGGCATGAAAAATGAAATAAAACACTTAATTATAATACTTTGTCTGTCATTTTTAATAAAACCTGCATAAAAGAAATTTTTGTTGAAAGACACAATATGTATACATATATGTATATATATATATATATATATATATATAGGTATAAATGTTCAGTTCGTAAACGGCGAGAATAATCCAACAAGATCAACTTAATATAAAATATTAAGTGTTATATTTATATAGAGAGCTCAATGGATGTTATCCAGAGCAATGTGATATTTATAAAGGAAAGCTCAACACGTCATTCAAATTGGTTATAAATTATAATTCATTTCAATGAGCTTAATTAGCTCATCTCATCAGACGTTACAATATTTGTTCCATTCGGTACAAAATATTTTACCGAATTTTTGTACCAAATGGAAGGAATATTGTGTCGTCTGAAGAAATGAGCTAATTTAGTTCATTGAAATGAATTATAATTTATAACCAATTTAACTGACGTGTTGAGTTTTCCTTTATATATATGCACACACACACACACACACACACACACACACACATATATATATATATATATATATATATAGGAAGAGAAAAGGAATAATAGAGAAAGGTCGATAAATGTTTAGAAATTTATATATACTTATATCACAAAATATATGTATGCATACACAAATACATGCATTTTTTATGCAAAAAACTAAACATATAGAGCTTCGTTAAAACCCATATTACAAGAAAGAAATTATTACACGCAATCTCAAAATCATGATGAAACAAAAGCGAAGTCCTAAACGGGATTTTCGACTTCAAGCAAATGTCTGATGCAAAACAATTGCCAAGCGGAAAGTTCATTTACATCCGAATTTCACCCGGAAATTGCAACAGAATTTTGTTTAAACTTTTTACTGTTTTCTTTGGAGTTTCCATGGAACTGTGCATATTTCTTTCTTGAGTGTATTCAATTCAGGGGATGAATGCCATCGAGATAAACCCTGTTTAAGGAAGCATAAAAAAAGTATTTGGTCTTTTTATTTGTTAGGAAATTTGGTGTGAAACATTCTTATCCGTAATTTATTACCAGTTGCCTCCAATTTTGTTTACTCTATTTTATTTGTTGCAACATTTTCCCTATGGGAGAAGATACTTTAAATCATTATTTGCTAGATTAATTCGGATCTATAAGAAAGAATGCGTTATTGCCGATATTTATTAGAGACATCCATTTTGGATTACAGCTCTTCACAAGCATCACGTTTGTAACGACACAAACGAAATAACTAAAATAAGAAAATCAAGAATGTACTCCGGCTAATAATAAATAGTATCTATATTCAAGGGTTGAAAATGATATCACCACGATGATAAGCATACATTTCCGTTTTAGAAAATAGTTTAATGACGTTAGTGTCTTTAATCGATTCAAATGTGTCAGGAGATTGAATGGAACTTATGCGTTGAAAGGACTGCAGCAATGTTTAATGGCTGAAAATGAAACTGTTGCATTTAGATAGTATGAAATAATATATGAATATATACGTTTGTACGAAGTTAACGCAGTAAAATCAATTATTCTGTCAATTTACCGATCAATGTGTGAGTTTGCGAGTGTCGATATACATCATATTTTGCATTTAGTTTCATCGTATAGCAGTTGTTCTACCGAACACGCCTTATTGCATCTTCAAACACATGAATTTCAACGTACTATTAGATAGAAACAAGAAATCGGGGAGCCGAGTTCGAATTCCATTTGAATTCGTTGCATTCATTTACGCGCAATTACCCTTAGAAAAAGTATTAATCCGCCTCTTCCCTTCAGTTGTGGGTTAAATAACAGAACAGATTGGGTTCTATAGTCTTGGTCGACAAACAGACTACCACAAAAAGTAATGGCAAACTACTGCAAGAAAATCTTTTGTCCAGTCAGTCATATCGCAAAAGGGATATGATCGCCCAAGCGTGTATCGTGTATGGCACTTGTATCACGGATTAGATAGAGGTGTGCATTGTGGTGCGGTGGATATCGGCTAAGAAATTGAAAGGCCGAGTTTAATCTTCAGTCGAATTTGTTGCATTCACATGCGCGCAAATACGCTTAAGAAAGGTATGAATCCGTCTCTTCTCCTCCCGCTATAGTTTAAATAGCAAGACAGACTGGGTTCTAGAGATTTTGTTGCCAACCAATCCACCGCTGAAAGTAATAGCAACCTACTGCAGGAAAATTTTCTTCTTAGTCCGTCATGTCTCTTTCAGGACATGATTACCTAAAAGTGTATCACGTTTGGAACCTAACTGACTGACTAAATTGAAATATAAATCTCATCAATCTTCTTCTTCTATGTGCCCTGTCTCTTCAGGACGTAGGCGATCATGGATCTCCACGTCTCTCTATCCCTTGTGGCTCTTAGTATGTTTGTTCCTGTTGCTCCTGGCAACCCCCGTTCCGTCATCCACCTGATCAGACCCTGCAAATATGTTATCCGCTGCCTTCCTCTGTCTCTCCTTCCTTCTATCTGTCCAGTCAGTATCAGGTTCTCCAGGCTCTCCTTCCTCATTGCATATCCCAGGAACTTCAGTTGTCTCTTCCTGATACTCAGCATCAATTTCCTTTTTGTTGCCATTCTTTCTAACACTTCGTCGTTGCTTGTATGCTCAGTCCACGATATACGTTGTTTAAATTTGTAAGCTCTAACTGTGAGTGCTATTTCAATTATTATTCCAATTATTGTTTATTTTCTCGCACTTCTCGCCTGCGGAACTAGTTTCCGATTTCTTGCTTCAATGCCATCTAGCATTTTCAAAAAATACAGGGTGTCCATAAAGTTCCTGTACACGTTAAAAAAATAATACCTTTATCTGTATTTGCGATAGAAATAATTTGTAAAAAGAATTAGAAAGAGGTACATATACATTTTATAAGGTTTTATTGAAATTTTATTTAAGTTTCCACATGTCCTCCATCATTAGCAATACAAAAAGTAATACGAAAGAAAATGAAATATTTTTTTTTACTTATGTAAACGTTATTACAAGTTTTGTGATAAAGATGTCCTCCATCATTAACAATACAAAGGGTAATACGATTTTGCAGTTCACTGAAAACATATGCCAACTGAAATCACATTAGTTATTTTAGCTTTCAAATCTTCTAATGAACTAGGTTTGGTTGCATACACAATTGTTTTCACATGTCCCCATGAGAAAAAACATCTAATGGAGTCAAATCTGGCAAACGTGGAGGCCAATAAAATGATCCACCCCTTCCGATCAATCTGTTTACTTAAAAATTGTTGCAAATTTTGTTGTAAATAATTATTCCATAACTATACTTAAAATTAGGTACATTAAACTTCATAACGTTTTTTACAGATAATTTCTATCACAGATAAAATTAAAATTATAAACTTGTTAAAGTACACACGGTATTTATGGACATCCTATATATATATAATCAAATAAAACTCATTATATATTATAAAAAGTTTAAAACAATTGACCTCATAGTCTATAATAACCCAACAAGCACTGAACTAAATTCTTTACAAAAAACCAATGTAGTGTACCAATTTACATGCCCATTCAGAGATTGCATCTCTGATACTAATCAAAAACCTAGTACATATATTGGTTTTACTACAACCACGCTCTCCCGTAGACTTACATGTCATCTTTCTGATCAGAGTACTATTAAACAACATTTCTCTGAAAAACATAAACATGTAGGTAATATCAGACAGATTTTGGTCAACAATACGGTGATCCTTACTCATACACACAGAACCTGCAGATATTGGAGGCCATGTACATCAAATCAAAACAACCAACACTCAATAAAATCAACTTTAAAACAGGAAATAACATATTACATTGAATTTGACTACATGGTTTTGTTGTCATTTCGCGCTATCCCGCGGTGTGACGTCATAAAACCGCATCACAAACTTAAGAACTGCGTTTATTATTTTTGGCAACTATTGCCGTTGCCAAGCGGAGTTTTATGTCAACACAAATAAAATCGTCGGTGATGGTGGATTTTATAATATTTCAGTTTAAACTACCTCTCTGAAGATGGCTCATGTGAGCCGAAAGCTTAGAAGAAAACCAATAAATAATTATCCAAATGTTGGAGAATTTTTGTCTTTATTTTCAACTGAAATTAAAGCAAAAATACGACGTTTAGAACGGCTCATGATTAAACATAATAGACATTCATTGTCTCTTATATTGAATAGAATATGTTTAGAATATATATATATATATATATATATATATATATATATATATATATAGGTTGTTCATAAAGTTCATGTGCACTTTAAAAACTTTATAACTTTATTTGTATTTGTGATAGAAATTATTTGTAAAAGATTAAAAAGAAGTAAATCTATATTTTTAACCCTCTAGGGCCATTCGTATCATATTTGATACAGTATTTCCCTATAAGGAAACATTTGGTATTCATTGACTGAGCAGTCAGTACTGCTTTCATTTGAAATTTATAAAATATTTCTCTTAAAAATTTTTTCAGGAAAATATTTCTTTCAAGGCTTGTTTTAATACTGTATCAAATATGATACGAATGGCCCTAGAGGGTTAAGGTTTTATTGAAATTTTTTGGAAGTTTCCACATGTCCTCCATCATTAGCAATGCAAAGGGTAATACGACTTTGCAGTTCACGGAAAATATTTGCCAATTGATTTACAGTAATGCCTGGAATCACATTAGTATCACTAACCAGGTACATTAAACGTTATAACATGTTTACAGATTATTTCTATCACAAATACGAATGAAGCTATAAATTTTTTAAAGTGTACATGGACCTTATGGCCACCCTGTATAATGTAACGTCAGTCACTATCTTCTGTCTTCCAGAAACTCGCTATTTATTGCACTTTCTCCGCACTAAAGTTTTCTTATTCACTCCACTTACGTCTTAGTGGCATTATCATTATCAGTTTACTTAGGGTGAAATTATATATATATATATATATATATATATATATATATATATATAATTTCATATATTTACGCTCTCACACCCTGATTGAGCACTCTGGAGGAGGGGTAGACTTTGAAAAACAGTAGCCACTCTAGCGTGAACGCATCGCTCATTCATTAAAAATGAATTGGAGCACTCTGACTGCTGGGCGCGTAATATTATATGCACTAAAAAAGACTGCATTCTTCCACCGAGCGCCCCGTGGCCCAGGGGTAGAGTCGCCGACTGACGCCACTTCGGTCGGGTTTCGAGCCTGGGTTAGGGAGCAATCGGAATCTAACCGTACTGATGAGCTGTGATACAGTGAAACAGATCTGTCTGCGGATGACTATATATATATATATATGATTTTAAATCCCAAAAAGATGAGGAAATAGGTAAAATCCCTGAACTCGATACTATTAAAATTAAAATTGATGAAGGTGGAGGGTTCGATGTATTATCTGTTTATAGAGCCATATATATAAAGTAATTGAAAAATGTTGAAATTTCATTTTGTTAGATGGCCATTTCAGCGAAAAAATTCCCGCTTCATCAGCAACGGTCGAAAACAAAAACTTTCATAATACAAATTCTATACCGGTATAGAAATAAATGTTTTAACATATTTGTATTATTAAAGTTTTTTTTCCGAGCGTTGCTGATGAAGCAGGAATTTTCTCGCTGAAATGCCCATCCAACGAAATTAAACTTCGAAATTTTTTAATATATTGATTGATTGATTAATAACTTATTTTTTGGTCATAATAAAATTAGACCAGTACACATTTATATAAAAAAGTGTTCAATACAATTATATTGTAGAACTTTTGAATATTCTTCATTTGTACACGACTTATTCCGCGACCTAGGTTTCTACCACGAGTGGTGATTCGCAATAAATATTACTATTGCGAATCGCCTGAAGACACCACTCATAGTAGTAACATAAATCGCTTAATAACTTGTTTACAAATGAAAAATATATATCTATATAGATATACATTTATATATTTCTAATAGATACGCGTATTTGAATAGATACTCTGTTTTTAATTAAGCAGTACATTCATGTATAACTCTACCGGCCTAAATATTTTTTTAAGAAATTTTGTTGTGAAAATATGTATCATTCCGCAGGATTCGAACCTGCGTCTCTTAAAATCATAGAGGAAACCATCAATTGATCTGATGCATCTTAGACCACTCCATCGCTAATGATTTCACAGTCCAAACGAATCCAAATCAAGTCTTATAAACACAATTTTTTGATTTCTCGTAAATATTCATCTCTGCTCTGAAAGCGTATCTTAATGTAAACAAATGTAAACAGAGAAGTTTCGGAGATTTACGAAATAGGTTAACAACCAACACATTCAGTTTATTTGTTTGAACATTACTTTAATAATTTTGAATAAATTTACACTGTATCATTTCAAGATATCTGTGTGTAATTTTTGTGAATATATCTGTTACAATAAGATATCAGTGTTATTTTCCTTTTTGAGTAATTTAGACAAGAATGTATTCATCACGCACTTTACATGAGTTAATTACTGATTTTTGCAAGTATGTGCATTTAATAAAACATATGCAAAATTCACGATTAAGAACCCAGAGGAAAATTGCGAGGTTCATTACATGGGAAGTCATAGTGAGCGAATGTGTGACGCCTTATTTCCATCCTTTTTGGCTGATCAACATCTGAGATGAAAATGAGATAACCAATGTTGTTTCAAGACGGGTAGTTATCAACTGAGGTAGAGAATAACACATTGCCAGTGGTTGAACAGTTTCAAACATGAAATCATAACGATACACATTGGCGCTTTCATATTCACTTGCATCTACTTCTTTTCTTCTTTTCATTTCTGCCACAACACACAAACACACGCGCCCGTATTAAGTGTGCGCAGAATTTGCAACAAAAAAAACTATTTTCAGTTGTGCTTTCGCATTCACAAGCCCCGTAACCTTTAACCGTAACCAGCGTTCGGCTGGCAGGCAGGCAGGCAGGCAGGCATGCGAATCAGACGCGCGGCAAAGTCACCCTGCCAGCCAGTCACCGGCTTTCTGGCTATGGACGGCCCCACGCAGTCGTGTCTCAGACGCACGCCGGCAAGCACTCACTCTTTCGGGCAGCTGGTGGTGGTTCTCCGCAGCGCGCGTTCGGCTCGCAGGCAAGCGAATCGGACGCGCAGATACCCAGCTAGGGGCCGGCGTCGGCTTTATACGTGTCGTTTGCACTCCAATTATCCGAGAAGAAATCGGTGACGACGACCACACGAAGGCGCGAGTCGGACGCATGTATTGCAGCTGTAGCAGCAGTTGTAACTCTCGGGCAAGTCAGTCTAAAGCAGCACAGCTCTATCCAGGACCTAATCTGCCCTGCATTTGAAAGGACAGACGCGAGAAGAGATGCATTTATGTCTTTATCAAAGATATTTGAGCATGAATGAATGTAACGAACACAAATGGGATTCGAATTCAGCTCTTCGAATTTTGAATCGGAGCCGTTACCCATTGCATCATTTTTTAATCCTTTGGAACTTTACAGTTCTCACAAAAAAGCATTAGCGAATTTTGTACAGTGTTTACATTATTCGGACTATTCTCCTCATCTTTGTTGCCATTTGTACGACGTTTAGGCCGTTGTACTTTCCGGCCTTCTTCAGGTGCTAGAAATTTCGAACCGAACTCTTTATTACATTCACTGGAGTATATGAACTCCATTCCTTGCGTAGTTTTGCCTTTTTTGGAAGACATGAGTTATCTCCCTCTAACCCTGTAAGTTACTTTATTTACTAAGAGCTGCCTAGATGTGGCCCAAGACCGAAAGTATGGGGTACCCAGTGAGGATCGAACTCACTACTCAGGTGTAATAGGTTCTTTCAAGACAAGTTTGCCAACTGTTGTGGATTTATGTTTAGAAACCACACAAAAAAATAATAACAAAAAACAGATATGAGAGATAAAATGTAAGTATATTGAACAAAATATATACAACCTGGAACACGGTTAGTAGATTCAGGAATACTAGAAATATTGTTAGTAAGAATCTATGTATACAATCTTGTAGATAAGAAGTAAGTCCGGGTAACGAGTCTTTATTCTGACTGACCAACTAAGCGGTGGTCGAACTACTCAACTGAACCCTGACAATCACTCCGTTCCCTGTATAGGCCGGATTATTTGTACACCTTAGATGAGTCCATTTATTGTGTAAAAAGGGGCGCTCGCTCCCCAGCACTAACCATGCTTTGGGTCAAGTCACAGGAAGTAACGAACATCTATATCCACTGGGTCATGCAGTGGTGAACAAGTAAGAAAGAAACACGACTGACTGGGCACTAGATTTTACAGCAGCAGGTTTGCATTACTTTCTGCAGTAGATTGATTGCCAACGAAAGCTATAGAATCCAATCTGTCTTGCTATTTAAACTACAGCTAGAGGGATGAGATGGATTAATAGCGTTACCAAGGCTACTTTCGCGTAAGTGAATGCAACGAATTCAACCGGAATTTGAACACACCGAGCTCCATATAAATAAGAATAAAACCCGGACACAACAGCAGGTTGAGAAGAAAATACCCAGAGGAGTTGGGACATTATAGTGGGGCCTTTACAAAATTTCGAAGTGGGCATCACCCTACTCAGTTGAATGACAAACATTTCCACATTATTTCTATCAACGCTATCTCTATCTTGATATCGAGCACTTTACGACAAAACAAGTTTGCCAAAATGTCTTTTTAGCAGGGAACCACTAATAAAACAACAATCTTGGCAATTAGACTAATCATAAATCAAGATTATATATATATATTAAATAACAATATATATTTATAATTTATATATGCGGTAATTTTGAATGAAGCTCATTTGGTCTTTTTGCCTTGATAAAGTCCATCACAGGACGAAACGCGTAGGCGAGTTAAATGTTCAACGATTGGTCATTCCTGGCTGCTGCTGCTGCTGTCGTTAATTGTAGTAAATGTGTGTGTGTGTGTGTGTGTGTGTTTATGATATATGTGTGTGTGTGTGTGTGTGTGTGTGTGTGTGATTGATAGTTCGGATTGCTTTATGGTCTGATGGTATCAGTCTGCTTTAATATGTGGCTTATCTAAGTATGTGTCGACCTGACCATTAGTTTGACTTTTGCCAAAGTGGAAGAGGGTTTTTATGACTAGTGTTAAGCAACATCGAGCCTAGTCAGTACTTAAATGGGTGACCATTTGGGAATACCAGGTGCTGTAAACGTAAGGACCAAGAATGGTTCACCGGTCCTCCGGGTTTGAGGGTAGGCTGCAGGGCTAACAACCCTGCCCCGTAAAAAACAGTTTGTTACAGAAACAGCAACAAAAATGGTGCCCTATGCACCATCTGGGTGTGATGGATAAATGATGATGTTGACGATGATGATGATGATGAATGTGTCATGTGTGCGTGTTTATGTGTGTATACTTCTTGTATTTTATTTTGATTTATTTCGTGTATTTATATATATATTTTTCACTATTTTGTTTTAATTATTTCATTTTTTTTTTCTTCTTTTTGTGATCACAAAAGTATTTTTGTATTTATTTTTTGAGTTTTGTTTTTATATAATCATTTCTGTTATATCCCGGAAAGGAATAACAGGGAAAAGAATGGTGTAAGAATAATACTTAACACTGAAGATAGATGAGAAGAGATTTATTATACAACAGTACAATAAACCAATATACGTACAAGAACAATCAACAAATAGTAACAGGAATAACGATCAAGTAGAAAATGTCTCCGCCTATGACGTATGCGTCCATCTAGTGACGTATGCTGACGTATGCCCCCAGTTCGCTCTAGTCACTGTCTTTATAGACTAAACCATATCCATAACGGGGTAGGATACGATGTTCCTCTACAACAATTTCTAACAAACATCATGGTGTTATGAAGAAGGCCCCAAACTTACTGAAATTAAAGTTTCATCGTCAAAACCTTGATGTTATTATTAAGATAAAATATATTTGAATAATATTTTGATAATCTTTTTGGTAAGATTGTTATTGTGACCTTTTTTTTAAATATTCAAATAAATTATTTGAAGTACAAAAATATATAAAAGCACGAAACAAGGTAAATTTCATAAATGCTGACAAATAAGAACGACCGACCGGTTTCAATCCCGTTTTTCATCAGGGTTCAACTGGGAATTTTTTTTAATTCTTCAATATTCTAAAATATTAAAACTGAAGATGAAAAAATGGGAGGCAGAGGGTCACGCACTTGATGGTTATAATGTGGAGTCCTAACAGATATTCTCTCTGCCTTCAGAGAGACAGTGTCCTAAGTTTAATGTACAGAGACTCCAACGTCTGTAGGTGAATCATGGACTGTGAACCAGAAAGCATAGTGAACTGGCCCACACTAAAATCGGTTACACAATTTCTGCTATTTATCAGATGTTCAGTAATTGTTGACCCGGAAGTGTTCACAATTTGACTCGCCCGAGTATCCATTTTGAGAATTCTAAATGGTAGATGTTGTTTAATTCTGCTATCTAAACGTTGGGGCGTCCTTCCTATGTAGTCATTACCACAACTACAAATAAACTTATAAACAACAGAGGAAATACGATGTGGAAAAAGTAAGTCTTTTCGCATAGACGGAAAAGCAGAATGAGTGTCAAAATGTACTAAAACCTGAGCAGAGAAATAACAAGTATTAACTGCTCTAGAAATTTGCCTAGCCAATATCTCACCATATGAATCAATGTAAGGAAGTCTTAAATAAAGTGGACACTTTTTCACAGTATACGGCTTTTCCTTAAAAAAAAACTTATTTTCTCACGCATCACACCATTCACAACATCAGTATTATATCCGTTTTTGGACAAGGTGCTGCGGATAAAATCCAATTCCACATCCAAATATCTTTCCGTACAAATTTTAGTGCCCTACGTGTAAGGGTTATAACTAAATTAATTTTTCGCTTTCTTGGACAACATGAGTCTCACCGTGTATCTTCTTCTTCTATGTGCCTTGTCCCTTTAGGACGTAGGCGATCATGGCCTTCCACTTTTCCCTATCCCTGGTGGCTCTGAGCACACCTTCTCCTGTTACACCATGCAATCCTCGTTCCGTCATCCACCTGATTAGATCCTTCAAATATGTTATCCGTTACTTTCCCCTGTCTCTTTTTTCCTCTATCTGACCTGTTAGTATCAAATTCTCCAAGCACTCCTACCTTATTGCGTTTCCCAGGAACTTACAATTCCGTAAACGTTGATTTTCGAAACACGGAAGTATGAAATTTACTTGGAGTCCGATGAACAAAATCGTCAAGGAATAAAAAACAACATTCGGTCTTTAATATTGTAAACTTCAGGGACGGATCTCATTGATTCAAAATAGCATCAGCCTCACAGTCAAAAAGATAAAAAGTATCGTCCACCTACCGATAATGCATGGACGGCTTATTGTTATGTGTAAAAAGGGGTGACTCATGGAAACCCACAAATATATTAGCTAAAGCAGGACCCAGGGGAGATCCCATTGAAACCCCGTCGATCTGTCTATACATATAATTATCAAAACTAAATTCGACTGATAGGGCGGCAAACTTTATAAATTCAATGAATACATTCTCTGGCATATTCGGACGAGTCAAGAAACTACGATACAACAAATCACAACAAATATCAATAGTTTCTAAAACTGGAACACACGTAAACAAAGAACACACATAAAAAAACACATAACTTTGGCAACAGAGGGAGTATTAAGAATTATTTCTGAAAAGAATCCTTAATAACATACGAACTATAAAATTCAACTTCAGGTTGAAGAAGGTCAACCAGGTAACTAGTAACTCTAGTTAACGACCCGACCATAGAAAGAATCGGTCGTATAATGGTACACCATCTTTATGGATCTTTGGCGAAGCATAAAGCCGGCGACGAATAGTAGGTCTAATATCCGATGAAACTTCTGATGTTAAGAAACCTCGTTTAACCCAAACCAATAGCTGCTTTTTAAATGTCGCTTCGACTGCAATAGTGCTGTCATGTGTCTCAACCGGACCCAAAGGTAGAAACTTAGACGTGTCACCAAGGAAAGAATGCATTTTAGAGACATAGTCAGAATAATTTAACAAAACTACACCAGCACCTTTGGACTAGTAGTAATTGGTATAATTATGTGTCAGACTATTAAGTGTAGCCTGAAGATTACAAACTAAGTCAGTAGAACAATGAGTAAGTGGATAAATCTGCGAAAATAAGACCTTTAATTTAAAAAAGCAAATTTCTTTATGTTATGGGGAAACACTCCTATTCCTCAAATAATAGACTCTCCCTCGTATATTAATAAGAGTTAACAGGAAGTTAACGGGAGAAGTTCTTAGAAGTTCTTGGGAAGTTCATAGGAGTTCTTTAGAGTTTTATTGGAGTTCACTAGAACAAGGCAGTTGATATTAGTCGGTAGTTAAAGAGTCAGCTTTTATTGGAAGATTAACAAGTTCCTAAAATTTTTCGTGCGTTATGTCAATTAGCAACCGACATAGCACGATTATAACCTTCAGTGCGAAAACTACTCCACAACACTTTATCAGGAATCTTAGATGGAATACAGTAATCTAGGCCATGGGAAAGAATATTTAATTCGAACTGAGATGGTTCGTATGATGAAAAATTAGAAACAACACCCAGAGAGACAGGTTACTCAATATGTCCAAATGTTTTACAAATTAAATAACGTAATTTGGACTGTGTGTTCTTTGAAAATCGATTTGAATCTTTATCTTGTATCAAGCCGACTAACCGAGAGAAACTAATTCGGTCAAAGAACGAGAACGACGTAAGACATTCTCCCCAAAGAATAATCAAATTACAGGTCAACTGTTGAATTCTACTTTTATAAAATTAAACGGAATCATTCATAAAGATCTCTTCAATTTTAATACCTGGATAAAGTCTAGCTCTCTTAATCGTAAACAAAAAGAATAGGAGGAACAAACACGATTATTAATGCAGGCATGCAGAAATGTGCAATTATGTTTCAATTTTCTCAAACTAGACTTTGTAAACAATATCTTATCTAACTTTATGATAAGATTGTTATTGTACCTTTTTTTTAATATTTAAATAAATTATTGGAAGTACAAAAATACATAACGGCATGAAACAAGGTAAAATTCATACTTGCAGGCATTTTAAATTGTACCTTTTTTTTTAATATTTAAATAAATTATTGGAAGTACAAAAATACATAACGGCATGAAACAAGGTAAATTTCATATTACAGGCATTTTAAAGATGGAAGGAAAAAAATTAGAAACACGAAAACGACCGACAGGTTTCAATCCCGTTTTTCATCAGGGTTCAACTGGGATATTTTTTTTTAAATTCTTCAGTATTTTAAAATATTAAAACTGAAGATGAACATGAAAAGGGCTAAAAAGAAAGTGAGAGGAAGATGGGCAGGCACTAGATAGTAATGATGTGGAGTCCTGACAGACATTTTCTCTGCTTGCATACATAATTATTACTTTGCAAAATTTTACAAGGCAAGGAAGCACAGATGAACTCGTCCGAATCTCCATGAATTTTCTTCATTCTTTCATTGATGAAATTGCAATATAGGTATTTATTAAATATTTATAAATTTATTTGATGCAGATGTTATTGTGCAGTATTAACAAAAGAACCATTCTATTTTCATTTAAAACTAGCAGTATAGCCCGGCGTTGCTCGGGTGTAATGAAAGCTTTAAAACTAATCCATGGCCCTGGAGCTCAGACTCTTTGGGCGTTGGCACGAAAGACTAAAAAGCAATAGTTGTTTCCAGTTAAAGCTAAACCGTAGACCGAAAGAAAAATTAATAGATGTAAGTCAAATTTTGATTTCCTGGTATCGATATCAAATTTTCTGCACTATTGTAAGAACTGCAACCTTGAAACTTCTGAATATCGTTTCTTATGTTTTTTTCTATGAGTGTATCAAATTTGATTAAAATCGGACCACTCCTTCTATAACCCGATTTTTCGATTATCGATTTTCGATATTTATCTGGGGTACCTCGACACAATTTTGCGAGCTAAGAACACTCGCAAACGCTTATAGTACAACTGTGTAAATTTTCAAGAAAATCGGTTCAGCGTTTAGGAGTCTATAGGTAACGGACACACACACAGAGACACACAGACACGCACACACATACACACACACAGACAAAATTCCATTTATAAATAAGTTTAGAACGTACCAACGAATATTTAATGACGTGAGCTTTTATAGTCGTCCTTGGTATTAACACTTCATTGTGAAATCGAAATTCGAAGGAGCATTAAAATATCGAAATATATCTTCGAAAAGGTAAGTAAATATTAAGAATCAGTAAAATGTCGCTATAAATAAAGAAAAAGTGTGGTTTCTTATGCAATAACTCTTATTCTATGTTGGAATATTTCTTCACTAATGTGGAAGAGATTTGAAACAAGAGAAATGTGGTTTTATTATCTTGAGAATATTATGGAAAAGAAATATGCGAGAAACGTAGAAGTTTTAAGTAAAAAAGAAAACACAAAGGACGCTTTTATTTAAAATCAGAAAGAGACAATTGAAAATTTTTAAAAAATTTATTTTTTTTTAATCATATCACCCCAAGCAAGGCGGTAATGCCACTGAAGCGCAGGGGGCTACGTAAGAATGAAAAGATTGGAAAAGAGAAAGCCGGGAACCACATCCGAAACAGGCAACAAGGGATGAGCCTCTACACCTGTTCAATAGACGTGGGTGGAGTGTGAACCAGGCTATAGTTTAGTCTATCTACTCCAATTGAGGGAAAAAAATGAAAGAAAAGAGTGAAAAGATGGGAAAAGAGAAAGCCGGAAACCACATCCTAAACAGGGAACAGGGGATGAGCCTCTACACCTGTTCAATAGACGTGGGTGGAGTGTGAACCGGGCTATAGTTTAGTCTATCTACTCCAATTGAGGAAAAAAAAATGAAAGAAAAGAGTGAAAAGATTGGAAAAGAGAAAGCCGGAAACCACATCCTAAACAGGGAACAGGGGATGAGCCTCTACACCTGTTCAATAGACGTGGGTGGAGTGTGAACCAGGCTATAGTTTAGTCTATCTACTCCAATTGAGGGAAAAAAATGAAAGAAAAGAGTGAAAAGATGGGAAAAGAGAAAGCCGGAAACCACATCCTAAACAGGGAACAGGGGATGAGCCTCTACACCTGTTCAATAGACGTGGGTGGAGTGTGAACCGGGCTATAGTTTAGTCTATCTACTCCAATTGAGGAAAAAAAATGAAAGAAAAGAGTGAAAAGATTGGAAAAGAGAAAGCCGGAAACCACATCCTAAACAGGGAACAGGGGATGAGCCTCTACACCTGTTCAATAGACGTGGGTGGAGTGTGAACCGGGCTATAGTTTAGTCTATCTACTCCAATTGAGGAAAAAAAAATGAAAGAAAAGCGTGAAAAGATGGGAAAAGAGAAAGCCGGAAACCACATCCTAAACAGGGAACAGGGGATGAGCCTCTACACCTGTTCAATAGACGTGGGTGGAGTGTGAACCGGGCTATAGTTTAGTCTATCTACTCCAATTGAGGGAAAAAAATGAAAGAAAAGAGTGAAAAGATGGGAAAAGAGAAAGCCGGAAACCACATCCTAAACAGGGAACAGGGGATGAGCCTCTTAACCTGTTCAATAGACATGGGTGGAGTGTGAACCGGGCGATAGATAGATCTATCTACTCCAATTTTAAAAAAAATGAGAAGATTGGAAAAGAGAAAGCCCGAAACCACATCCTAAACAGGGAACAAGGGATAAGCCTCTTAACCTGTTTAATAGACATGGGTGGAGTGCGAACCGGGCGATAGATAGATCTATGTACTCCAATTGAAAAAAAAAACAAAGTGAGAAGATTGGAAAAGAGAAAGCCGGAAACCACATCCTAAACAGGGAACAAGGGATGAGCCTCTTAACCTATTCAATAGACATAGGTGGAGTGTGAACCGGGCGATAGATAGAGCTATCTACTCTAATTATCTATCTACTCCAATTCTGTTTTTTCAATCGAACTCACCCCAAGCAATTCACAACTGCCACTGATGCGCAGGGATTTACAAGCAAGAAGAGCGAAAAAAATACAGGATATGGGGAGGGGGAGGGGAAAGGATAGGAATCAAGAGAATCATCATTTATTCATCACACCCAGTGGTGCATGGGGCAGCAACCTTTTTTTGTTCCTGTTTCTGTAATAAACTGTTTTACGGGGCAAGATTGTTAGCCCTGCGCCCAACCCTGGAGGACCGGTGGAACCATTCTTGGTCCTTACGTTTACAGCACCTGGTATTCCCAAATGGTCACCCATTTAAGTACTAACCAGGCTCCATGTTGCTTAACTTCGGTGATCGGACAGGAACCGGTGTATTCAACATGAGTAGACAGGAATCAAGAGAATAAAAGATAGCAATTAAGGTTGCACTTTGAGTCTTGGTGACTGTAGCTATCAGGGAAGTAAGTCTACGGAAGAGATTTTTAAAGGCAGGAAGTGCAATAAAAAGAAACTAATAGAGTAGAATAGGCGGTTACATTTGACCGTTTTTGCTGTAAAAGTGTGAGACATGGTTACCAGTCTAGTAGCAAAAGTAAATTTGTGTAAAAGAGGCACTAAAGAGGAAAGCCTGTCAAAGAAGAAACCATGAAAACATATGTAGAAATGACAGAGAGAAGCTACATTCCGACGACGAGAAAGCAGCTGAAGATAAGCTGTCAAATCAAGATTGATTACATTGCAGATTTTTGTCAAGCATCCCGCTGTTTAGCATAGCAGTCTGTGTATGCTAGTCAGATAAGTGCCATACATGATACATGCTTGGGCGATCATGTCTCTTTCGAGACATGGCTGACTGGGCAGAAGATTATCCCGCAGTAGGGTGTCATTACTTTCTGCGGTAGACTGGTTGCCATCCAAGGCTATAGAACCCAATCTATCCTGTTATTTGACTCATAGCTAGATGAGGAAGAAGTTGTTATATTATTAAGTAGTAATTAGTGGAGGATCAGTTTATTACTTCATAACAATAGAAAACCGATCCCCTACTTTATGACCTGTAGAAGCCTTAATAATGATTTCAACTATTATATTCAGTCAGTCAGTTAAGTCCCATACATGATACACACTTAGGCGATCATGTGTCTTTCGAGACATGACTGACTGGGCAGATTATCCCGCAGCAGGTTGCCATTACTTTCTGCGGTAGACTATAGAACCCACTCTGTCCTGTTATTTAACCCATAGCTGGAGGAAAGAGACGGATTAATACTTTTCCCAACTTTAGTTGCACGTAAGTGAATGCAATAAATACAACTGGAATTCGAACTCGGCTTCCTGATTTCTCGTTCCAAGCCGATATCCACTGCACCACAACGCACATCCTATGTGTATATAAAAAAAATATTCTGATAACTTCCTTGCTTTAAACTGAGTCAGAGCTTCCGAAGGTTTAATTCATTTTTACTGTTTTGCGAAGAAAAAAAACAGCGAATTATCAATCCAGATTGAAATTAACTTAACAAAAGATCAGAGCTCGTTCCAAAATAAAAACACAAAAAGAAAGGTTCTTCACTAACTATAAAGGCATCTGACCAAAAGAACTAAATTAATAGAACCTCATAACCTAATTCTAAAGCGCTGTATTCCACATAACAACGATAAGAACTAAGAAAAGACACAAAAGAAATTATACAGAACTAATAACTTAATAAATAATATAAGTGTCATGGTGGCATCACCTTTTACAACGGACTGAACTCTTCCAACAACTACATATACTTCCCCTCACAAGAGGTGGCAGATCAAGAGCTTAGAGAGATCGGAGTGAGAGCTTAGAGAATGAGAGATCCACAGGAGATCAGCATAAGCAGATCAGCAGAGGGCTATAGGCAGAGATAGCCAAGACTGCTACCGTACGACTATTCAGTCAGTTAAGTGCCATACCTGATACAAGCTTGGGCGATCATGTCTCGAAAGAGACATGACTGACTGGGCAGAAGATTATCCCGCAGTAGGTTGCCATTGCTTTCTGTGGTAGACTAGTTGCCGACCAAGGCTATAGAACCCAATCTGACCTGTTATTTAACCCATAACTGGAAGGAAGAGACGGATTAATACCTTTCCCAAGGGTATTTGCGCGTAAGTGAATGCAATGAGTTTGGCTGGAATTCGAACTCGGCTCCCCGATTTCTCGTTCCGAGCCGGTATCCAATGCACCACAACGCACATGCGAGTCCCAGTTATAGTATTACTTCCTAACCCGTATTTATTGTTCTACTAGCAGAGTTCCAAGTATTTGTATTTTGCTGTGTTTAATATATATATATATATATATATATATATATATATATATATATATCGTTATTTCTTATTTTGGTTGTTGTATTATTGTTTTCTTGCTGGACTTCTTAACCCGGTCCACGACAATAACTGAATAAAATAAATATACAGGGTGTCCCAGAAGACGCGCATCATACAGACTTTTATAAAAATACATATGAATATCAATTTTATTGATCATAATCATAACAGATCCTCAAATTGTTCACCCACTGTATTAACATATGCATCAATTCTCTTTCTGCGTTTTAACAATACGATGTAGTGATGATTTGCTAATCGTTAGTTCCTGGCTTATTTTCCTTACTGATTTCACGGGGCTTCTAGCAACATTCGTCAGAACCATGGTGGATATCTCTTCATCTTTTCGTCGGTCATATCTCTCAAGGTCAGCAATTGATGCAGTTTCTTGGAAGCGTTCGATCAAAAGACAGACAATTGCATGGTTCAATGGTTTTTCTCGCTCAGGATGATTGCGGTTGAATTCTTGAGCTACAGAGTCGTATGTTGCCCCATCTCTTCCAAACATAAAAGAACAATTTAACTCTTTCTTGTACTGTTAGTTTCTCACCCATATCAGATTAAATTTCAACAATAGTATTGTGGGGACCTACCTACAAATGAACTCCTCCACATCTTTATAATATGGCTACCAGCTCTGAGCAAAATCACTGAGTAGTAGACTTGGCTCTGCTACTATTGACACTGTCAGCCCTCTGACTTCGGGTAGAGGGCGCTCTCTGCTTCCGCCGAAGGGTAGAAGCACGACTGGGCAAAAATAGACAGATATTTTTTGGCCGGGCCATACAGCCCGGAAATTCCCACTCATAAACTGACCATGTGTCACATGTTGCCCTTAGTGGGAGGGACAACTAAATATAGTCACCGAGTAGTAGCAGTCGCAGACTTGCCTCTATTATTGACACTGTCAGCTCTCTACTTTCGGGCGGAGAGCGCTCTCTGCCTTTGGGCTGAGAGCGCTAACCCAGTCTTGGCTTCGCCGAAGGGTAGAGTCACGATTGGGGAAAGATAGATATTTTGGGCTATGCTATATGGCCCGGAAGACCCACATTAAAAAGACCTCGTGTCACATTTTGCCTTAAGTGGGGAGGTGACTAAATATTGTCACTGAATAGTAGCCACAGAGTGAATGAATGAATGTGTCAAGATGCTTGCGAGAGAAAGTACTCTCCAGTCCACGTATAATTTTGTACTACGTTTTCCGAGAATATACTATACAACCTTATATCCGAGTCCGTGTTAGCTTTCTATGGCCCGTTGGTCATAACACTGGCGACGAAGAATATTCGAACCACAAAGAGAAACCTCTATCTAAAAAATTCTACCAAAAGTTTACGCCATAACACATAGAAAAAATAAAAATTAGTATATGGTGCGTGACTTCTGGGACACCCTATATATTATATATATCAGTCAGTTAAATGTCATACGTGATACACGCTAGGGCGATCATGTCTTGAAAGAGACATGACTGACTGGGCAGAAGATTATCCCGCAGTATGTTGCCATTGCTTTCTGCGGTAGACTGGTTGCCGACGAAGGCTATAGAACCCAATCTGTCCTGCTATTTAACCCATAACTGGAAGGAAGAGACGGATTAATACCTTTCCCAAGGGTATTTGCGCGTAAGTGAATACAATGGATTCAACTGGAATTCGAACTCGGCTCTCCGGTTTCTCGTTCCGAGTCGATATCCACTGTACCACAAGTCCGTTAAGTACCATACGTGATACACGCTTGGGCGATCATATTTCTCAAGAGACATGATTAACTCGGCAGAAGATCTTCCCGTAGTAGGTTGCCAATACGCTCTGTGATATTATGATTGCCAACCAAAGCTACAAAATCTAATCTTTCCTGCTATTTACCTCACAGCTAGAGGGAGACGCGATGGATTAATACCTTTTCCAACGGTGTTTGCGTTTAAGTGAATGTAACTAATCTAACTAGAACTCGAACTCTGCTCGCCAATTTCCCGTTCAGAGCCAATATTCACTGCGCCCCAATGCACATTCACATAAGCTATCTAGAAGTTATGCTCTTTGTAAAACGTAGCTTCTTTAAATTCACTTCCTCTGACCGCCCAAACAGTATGAATAAATAATCTTGGGTCATGACTGTAAATAGCCATCAATGAAAAGATTTATTATCTTCTTCTCGTAATTCTCTTAATCCAATAATGACTGAGTAACTCTACCCTCTATATATTTCACTCGCTAATGGAATATAGGCACTTAGTATAAAGATCGTATTAAAGCCTGAAACTAAGAGTCAAAAAGAAAGTAGCATGTAGTTAAAATCCCAACGGAGATCCTATTAATATTAATTGTAGAAAATTAAATATTAAAACTGATCCAGTCAGAGGGCTCATTGTAAATAAAATTATTGATTTACAGAGACAAATATATATAATATTATTTATTCATAAATTATAACATGAATATGTTACAATACCACTACAAAAGTAGCCATTTTGTTTCAACACTTTTGTGTCTTTTCAAGTGATGTGATGGTTCTTAATATTATTAGATCTACTTTTGTATTGAGCACTTTCTTAAAAATAGTGTTTCTTTTGACAAGGAATATTATTCCAACAATACTTGTATATATATATATATATATATATATATATATATATATATATATATATTATAATAGTTGTTACAATGGTTTATAAATTCATAGTATCACTGCACAAAAATGTAATCACCCGAAGAAAAGCGACTAAAATACATGGTTAGCTTCGAAACGCAAAAACTTTTGTGCAGTGATACTATGAATTTATAAACCATTGTAACAATTATTACAATATAACGCTCTACGTTTGTATCAAGCACTCTTTATAAAAGTAAATGCATGAACAACAGGTTAAAAAACCTACGAGTTCTACAACTTTGTTACAATGTATATATATATATATATATATATATATATATATATATATATATATATATATATATAATTCCAGGTGAAACGGACTCAAGTTTTTATTATTTTGAGTGTCCCGGCATTTATTTTATTATGAATAGTGCTCAATATTATAAGTATTATAGAGCTTAATATAATTATATAGTTATGAATTAATTGTACATTGCAGCACGGAAATTTCTATGTTTCGAGATAAATTCTCATCATCAGGCAATGTTTGATGTTGGTTGGGCAGATGATTTACATTTAAATAACAAAAACCTTTGGTTTTTTGTATATGTATGTGGGGAGATATAAAATTTACATGTGTGTTTCTTTTGACTAATCAGAGCGAGGATTTATTTTGGGATTTCTACACAAAGAAGAAACACCTAAAGAACAAGAAGTATGTGGATTCAAAAGCAAAAAACAACCCCATACATTTAAAAGTTATCCGCTTTCGAGAATGGTTTACTAGACTTAATAAGCAATGCAATATTTCACAAAAGGAGAAATGATTTCCAACAACATCTTGGAGAAGTGGTGAAAGAAATAAAAACATCCGACATGAAATCGGATAAAACGACCAATTTCTACAAAAAACTGGAAGCGGCCAAAATGTGGTTCTACTGAAGGATGCTACGGATATCGTGGACTGAGCATGCAAGCAACGATGAGGTGTTGGAAAGAATGGCAACAAAAAGAAAATTGATACTAAGCATCAGGAAGAGACAACTGAAGTTCCTGGGACACGCAATGAGGAAGGAGAGCTTGAAGAACCTGATACTGACTGGCCGGATAGATGGAAAGAGAGACAGAGGAAGGCAGCGGATAACATATTTGCAGGGTCTGATCAGGTGGATGACGGAACGGGGGTTGACAGTAGTAAAAGGAGCAAACATACTAAGAGCCACAAGGGATAGGGAGACATGGAGAACCATGATCGCCTACGTCCTGAAGGGACAGGGAACATAGAAGAAGAAAACCTAAAGGATATAATACGCTAATCATGAAAAACTTGGCATAAAACTATAAAAAAGTTGATCGGAATAAGATGGACTTAGTTGATAAGATTAACACAACTAGTAAAAAACCACAGATAAATTAAAAATAAGCAACCGAGTAGCAAAACTCAACATGAAGGAATTCTACATAAGCATAAAGGATCATATGGAAAACATACATCCCACCATTCTTCCATTTTAGATTTAATGCCTTCCTTGGGATGAACATGCTGAAAAAAATATTGGTATATATTAGAAGACTACTTCTTCTTGGTTGTAGAAGATGAAATATTTTTAAGCTAAGTACTTTTTTCTATTTGAATTTGCTGCATTCACTTATACACAAATACCTTTGGGAAAAGGTATTTGTGCATATCTGTTGTTTTCCTTCCAGCTATGGGTTGAATAGTTGAAAAATAGGTTTCTATAGCCTTTGTTGGCAACCAGTGTACCACTGAAAGTAATGGCAACCTACTACAGGAAAGTCTTCTGCCCAGTCAGTCATGTCACTTTTGAGACATGTCTAAGCATATATCACGTATGGCCCTTAACTGACTGAATTTTAAGTGTGAGTAATCATGTATCTCCACAGTTTCTTTTCCTTTTTTTAGTAACCGTGAATTGTATAGAATTGAGAGTAATCCTCCTTCTAGACTGGCTGCTAAAAAATCAACAAAAAATAATAAAGAAAAAGCCTAGAGTATATTGTTATTTAACCTATAATTTGGGGAGAGAAGAAATTGGATATGCTGCAAATTATCTCTACCCCATCGCTGACAAATTGTTCTTGAAGTTCTTTTGTCTGTATGCTTTTTGATTCTTTTATCATTGGAAGATTTGTTAATAGTGCTGACAGTTGAAGCTTCAAGCTAGGTTCGAATCTTGGGCTAATCCATTCTCATCATCAGGCAGATGATTTACATTTAAATAACAAAGGCCTTTGGTTTGCTGTGTATGTATGTGGGAAGATATAAAATTTACATGTGTGTTTCTATTGGCTAATCAGAGAGGAGATTCATTTTGGGATTTGATCCCAAAGAATACATACTAACCAAAATTTTTTTTATGTTTTTTTTTCTCTCTCATCTTACCCTTTTCCCTTCTTCCTTTCCTCCTTTGAGAATGATAAACCTCATCAAACCAGAGATCGGAAAAATTATTAAGAACATATTAGAAAGGATTAACAAACAAATCATGGAATACTTGGAATTAAGATTATGGAAAGACACCACAGATGTAATAAATTTGTTTTATAATATAAAAGAAAAAAACAACTGCTCTTTTATCCAATTCGATATTGAGGAGTACTAGCCATTGATATCAAAAGAACTATTTGTTACAGCATTGGAATTCGCCACTCTTTACTCGGATATAACGGAGGAGGAGAGAATAATAATAATGAATGCTTAAAACATCTGTGCTCATTCATAAAGAACAGTGGAGAAAAATTAATTCCAAAGAGGACAATTTTGATATTACCATGGGATCTATGGACTCTACGGAATCTTCAAATCTGGTAGGATTATTAATATTATATAATCTCACAACCTATAAAGAAGTAGATACTAAAGACATTGAACTATATGGAGACGATGAAGTTATGATAATAAGAAATGCCACAAATTTTAAAATAGATAAAATTAGAAAGATGATACATAAAGAATTTAAAAATCTTAATTTAAAAGTAATAATTAAAACAAATATAAAAAAGTAGATTTCCTCGATGTAACCTTAGATCTAGAGAAAAATATACACCAACCATCCAAAAAAATCAAATACCAATCCTTTATACATCTACCCAAAGTCTAACCACCCTCTATCTCTTATCAAACATGTACCCTCATCAACAGAATTCAGAATTAGTAGAAATTCAGCTAATGAAGAAGTATTTAATAAGTATAGCAATTTTTATAATGCTGCCTTAAAAAATAGTGGATACAAAAACCCAAATATTAAGTATGTAAACGAGAAAGTAACCCCCGAAGAAAAAATAGGAATAGAAATATCATCTGGTACATCCCCCCCACTTTCAACCAGATGACTAGTAGTAAATTGGGGAAAAAATTCCTCGCGTTAATTAGAAAACACTTTCCGGAAAAAAACCATAAAGTAAGATCTTTAATAAAAAACACGATTAAATTAAGTTACAGCTGTATGAACAATCTAGAAAAAATTATAAAATTCACAATAATAATATTTTAATAACTTTAACAAAATTAATTAAAAAAAAACAGATAACAGAAAATAACAATTTAGACAAGAGAAAATGTAATTGTAAAATCCTATAGACTGCCCGTTAGAAAACAGGTGCTTAACACACTCAATCGTCTATGCGAAATATCTTCAAAGAAAAACCTAAATAATATTAAAAATTATATTGGGAGTACTAAAAATACTCTGAAACAGCGGGTTCAACGGAACACCTCTTTATTTAATAATAAAAAATACAAAAATAGAACATACCTATCGAAATATCATTGGTATCTAAAGGAAACAAAAAAACACCCACAAGAAAGTGGAAAGTTCTAAAAGAAGCTAAAACATGTAAATCCTTAAATGAACCATGTTCATTATGATTATACGAAAAACTATTTCTTATTAAATCACTTAAGAATAAAAATCTATTAAATAAACGCAATGAAATAAATGTCATATGTAGACATTGCAAATTTGTAACATTAGAAAATGGGTAAAATAAATCTAAATGAATTGACATGCTTATTACCAACAAGTGCTTAAGGAAAATAATTACTGACAAACTATCAAAATAAATTGAAACATAAATTTATTTATTTAAAAAAAATTTTCTTTTTATAAAAAAAAAAGCTTTACAACAAATAAATAGACAAAAAGTGATAAGTAAGTGAAAAAAAACAGCACTGGTACTAAATGAGAATATCACATCAAAGGCAATAAAACTAAAGAGAGAAGAGGGGGAAAAGGGAAAATGATAAGATCAGGTTAAAGGCAAGTTAACATCTTGACCGTTAAGGAAAGAAAGGAAGAAGGGAAAAGGGTAGGATGAGTGAGGAAAAGAAAAAATGAATAAAAAGGGAAAGGGTTGGTTCGTATGTATTCTTTGGGGCCAAATCTCAAAATGATTCTTCGCTCTGATTAGTCAAAAGAAACACACATGTAAATTTTATATCTTCCCACATACATACACAGTAAACTAAAGATTTTTGTTATTTAAATGTAAATCATCTGCACAACCAACATCAAACATTGCTGATGTGATGATGTGAATCTATCTCGAAACATAGAAATTTTCGTGTCGCAATGTACAATGTATTCATAACTATATATATATATATATATATATATATATATATATATATATATATATATTATAAGTGATTATAAAAAAAACAATTTACATTGCTACATAAAACCTTTTATGTTTCACTACTATGAATTATACTTCGTTAATTGCTCTACTTTGTATTAAGTACTTTTGGTGGGTGGAATATTTCGCTGGAAATAAAGAAGAGAGTACTGGATTGTTTTGTGTCGTCTGTCCTTCAATATAGCAGCGAGTGCTGGACAATCTCATCAAAGATGGAGGAAAGACTTGAAGCTTTCGAAATGTGGTTCAACAGAAGGATGATGAGGATATCATAGACTGAACATGTGAGCAACGACGAGGTTTTGAAGAAGATGGAAACGAAAATAAACTTATGGTTAGCATCAGGAAAAAACAACTGAATTTTCTGCGGTATGTAATGGTGAAGGAGGACTTGAAGAATCTGATAATCACGGGTTAGATAAAGGGAGGGAGAGACAGGGGAAAGCAACGCATGACTTACTTGATGGACTTGAGCAGATGAATGGCGGAGAAGGGGTTGGGAGAAATAACAAGGGAACAATTGTTAAGAGGTTCAGCTAATAGGGAGATGTGGAAGGTCATGATCATCTACGTTTTGAAGGAACACAGCACACAGAAGAAGAAGAAGAAGAAGAAGAAGAAGAAGAAGAAGGTCTTTAACTGGCCCTTTTTATTCTCCATTAAACATCGTGCCAATATATCTGGCGACTAAACAGGGCATGGTAGGAGCGGGCTCATTATGTTTTCTGTAGTAACCTTTAAATTCGTCCCAAACCTTCATAGCTCTTTCTTCGTATGTGTGTGTGTGTGTGTGTGTGTGTGTGTGTGTGTGTGTGTGTGTGTGTGTGTGTGTGTGTGTAAGTTGTATATATGGATCAGAATCCGACAAGATGAATAGAATAAGTAAAAAACAGGTAGGGAAAAAGTGTTTTTAATCTATCATGTTTCACTTTGATAAACCGCTTCAGAGATTTATTAAAGATGAATGATTTAAAAATCCAAGAGACAATATGTTGATCAAGGTATAGTTTCATTGGTCAGATGCATGTCACGTGTGATAAAGCAATGGATGAACATTAACTGTAGAAAAATCTTGTGTCTGCTAAATGTGTGTGCTAACCCCTAATAAAAATATACATTCAAAACTGATTCTCTCACTTTATTTAAAAAGAAAATTCGTTCCATCACTCGACACGCTTGTACAATACTGGTTACCTATTTTAAACGGAAATGTATTTCGTCACTGTCGTTCACACATACTAATGTTATCGACATATACACAATTAGTTAATCAATGGTTTGGATGCGCTTAACACACAATATTTTCGCTTGCATATAATTACATTCATAATAAACATCTATTTTTTTTTAATTCTGGTTTGGCACACACACTTAAACATACACAAGTTTTCCCTTCTATATTCAATATTCATCCATTGCTTTATCACACCTTACACGTATGCGACAAATGAAACTATACCTCAATCAATATACTGTCTCTTGGATTTTTACATTATTCATCTTTAATAAACCTTTGAAGAAGCTTTTTAAAGTGAAACATATTAGATTAAAGATACATTTTTCCTACTTGTTCTTTACTTATTCTACAAACACACACACACACACACACACATACATACATATATATATATATATATATATATATATATATATATATATATATAAACTTATTTATAAATGGAATTTTGTGTGTGTGTCTGTATGTGTGTGTCCGTTGCCTATAGACTCCGAAACGGCTGAACAGATTTTCTTGAAAATTTACACAGTTGAACTATAAGCGTCTGCAACTGTTCTTAGCTAGGTTTTGTGTCGAGGTACCCCGGATAGATATCGAAAATCGATAATCGAAAAAATCGGGTTATAGAAGGAGTGGTCCGATTTTAATCAAATCTGATCATAGACAAAGACATAAGAAACGATATTCAGAAGTTTCAAGGTTGCAGTTCTTACAATAGTGCAGAAAATTTTATATCAATACCAGGAAACCAAAATTTGACTTACATCCATTCATTTTTCTTTCAGTTTACGGTTTCGCTTTAATTGGAAACAACTATTGCTTTTTAGTCTTTTGTGCCAACGTCCAAAGAGTCTGAGCTCCAGGACCATGGATTAGTTTTAAAGCTTTCATTACACCCGAGCAACGCCGGGCTATACTTCTAGTATATATATATATATATATATATATATAAGTAAGAAAGCGAAACAGAGATAGCGGTAAAGACCAATAAAGTAATGCTCTTTAGTAAAATAATATTTCTCGATGTTTCTATACATCTATGTCTATATTAATGCACATCGCCAGAGGATGACGTCCATTATTCTGTCAATGAACCCATGTCTTCTAGAAGATGCATAGTATGCATAGCTGAACATTGATTATTATCGCCCGAGGCAATTTATTTCACATCAAATATATAAGCAGAATAAAGTCGAAATAAGATTCTGGCATGAAAATATATTTTCATTAGTAGTCAAGGCAAGCATCAACATTTGTCTACAACATTAAAAACAGAAAAGGAAAATAGCTTTGCTCACTGAAGGGAAAACAAAGTAAATAATCGAAGAAAGTTCACGTCTGACTAATGCACTCAAAACCTGTTAGTCTGTATCTTAGTCCCAAGAAAGATCTAACACGGACGTTCCTGTGTTAAAGATCTACTTTTCCCCAATTATTTTAGTTCCTTAGGCTCATTCGAAGAACGAAATGATCGTATTAGCATTTACCAATGTTGCTTTTAGCGCCTCTGAATTCTTCGTCATCTAACAACACGTGATTTTGTCTTCTCCAATCAACACAAGTGGACAACGGACTGATTCTTGCAGGCCCGAGCTTCTCAAGTGCAGAGATCTTTTTCTTTTTTTTTATTTTCAGCGAGTCAGGTTGCGTTTTTAGAGACCCCCACTCGGATTCCGTCAGGTAATATATGTTCCTCATGCGTTGGAAGCACTTCTTACTTTTAGTCTTTATAATTTGAAAATATTTCTTTTCTTTCCATTCATTTTTCTAGAGACAAATCTTCAGCGCGTGATTTTACGATGAATTTTTTTTATTTGTTTTTTTTTTTGTTTTTTTTTTTGTTTGTTTGTTTGTTTGTTTGTTTGTTTTTTTTTGTTATTTCTGATAGAAAATATTTACTTCCTTTTCTTCTGAGGCTGTTTTCATCATCACATTGTAATTCCTTTGGTGATTTTTGTCATTCTCAATTTCTTTCTGCTAATTCTATCCCATTTCTTACGGTAAACATTCTTTACTTTTCAATTCTCTTTGAATATCTATCATTCGAGATTTGATTTCATTTTCTTTCATTTATCTTTTTGTTCAATTTGCTTATTTAGAATTTATTTCACTGATTCAATAACTTCCTTTTTGATGAGTTCTAGGCATATTTCATTCCATCTTTCATTTTTCACCGTTTTCTTCACTGATATTTTTACTATTTTTTTTTCATTCAGTTTATTTTTCTTCTCTCTTTCACTCTATTTTATTTTACAGGCTCTTATATACTAGTTTGTTCTAGTTTTTTTAGGACGGATAAAACTACATCATATTCAATATAGAAATGAATAACTGTCTCCATCCAATTTCAGCTTTTTCTATTTTTTTTTTTTAATATTAGCTTCAGTTGTGTGAAACGAATTGGAAAACGTTACCAGAGAGGTAAATATGTCATCTGTTGCTTACCATATATTTGCTCTTATTTTGGCTATTCTTTCAAAGTATGATAACAAAAGCTATGTAAAATCTTACAGCCACATTGCTTTCGTTAGTATGATCTCCTAAAATAGTAATTATTCGTACAGATATATTTTCTTTTTCTTTTTTTTTAATCATTTCACCCCAAGCAAGGCAATTCCACTGCCACTATTGCGCTTGGGGCTACATAGGGGAAGGTAAATAGAAAGAGTGGTTAGATATAGGAAATCAGAAGGGGGTGATAGATAGGTATGGATACGGAGGCGGGGGTTTGGGTGGATGGGAAGAGTGTTTGAAAGAATGGAAACGAGTTAGTGTGTTAGGAGGTGTCTATTGACCTTACATTTAAACTCCTGGAGATTGTAGCCGTCGGGGAAGCAGTCATGTAGAAGAGAGTTCCACAGTCGGGAAGTGCGGGAAAAGAAACTGTTGGAGTAGAAGTTGCGGTTGCATTTTACATTTCACTGTAAAAGGGTTGGATCTTGTTGCTAATCTAGTATCTCGTGCCTAGGGGACACCAGTGATCTAAGTTCATCGGAGCAGAAGCCGTGAAAGTATTTATAGAAGAGACACAGGGAAACCACGTCGCGCCGGTGAGAGAGAGACTGCGGGCGGTCTGCCAAGTCGGTATCGATCACATTACAGACCCTCCGCTGTACCTTGTCGAGAAGCCCAAGGAGAATAGCAGGGGCACCCGACCAGATATGGCAACAGTATTCAATGCACGGGCGGATGGTAGATTTCAGTTAAAACATATTCTTTCTGTTCAAAGATCAGATTACAAAACGAAATAAGAATTGCTGAGAATTGAAGAAGAAAAGCATACATTATTTTATATTCTTTTTAATGAAGTGTAACGGAAAAACTAAATTAATCTGTATTAAGTAGGAAATTCAACGCAAACATTAAAACTAATTTAATTGGAGTAGATAGACTAAACTATCGCCCGGTTCACATTCCATCCACGTCTATTGAACAGGTGAAGAGGCTCATCCCTTGTTTCCTGTTTAAGATGCGGTTTCCGGCTTTCTCTTTTCCAATATTTTTACTCTTACGTAGCCCCCTGCGCATCAGTGGCGTTATCGCCTTGCTTGGGGTGATATGATTAAAAAAAAAAGAAAAAACAGATGTTGACATTGCACGCATTCATGTGGGACTGCTCAAAATAATAGATTGTGTCTTAGAATATTTAGATATAACCTCACTGTAATTATAAATATTTTAAAAAAAGAGAATATATAAAATTGCTGTCAATGAATGAAGCTGCAAAGCTTCTATTAGGATGAAAGCTGAAGGCAAAAACAAATCAAAAATATTGAAGTTAACGCGAAAATAAAGAATACTGCAAAATAAGAATTTAAATTATAAAAAAAACAACAACAGTACAATAAGAAATAGAGTTAAGTATTACGTTTTAATAAATCCACAATTTAAATAGTATTTTTAGAATGTTTTTTTAAAAACTGCAAATATTTTAAGTCAGTGCTTTACTTATTCAAAATTTCTAATCTAAGAATTATCAGTTGAGGTAACTGTTGTGGATCCGGGTGAGGAACCACACAAAAAAAATGAACAATAACACAGACATTTGAGATAGAAAAATAGTTTATATTAAACGTAAATATAAAAACTGGAACGCAGGTTAATAATGCAGGAATACGATTAGTAAGAAATATATATATATACAAGTCTTTGAAATGAAGCCGTGTTGAAATAGTATATCAGTGTAATATGATTCTGGCTGAGTGGAGCTCAGAGCTACTATGCCAACTGACGCGGTATTCTCTGTGTAACTTCACTATCGTTGGGTAACTTAAGGATCAGTTCCGATGTCTCAAACGGATCTCTCTATGGCAGGAGTATATGTATACTCAAATCGAGTCCATTATTATAGAAAAGGGGGAAGTCCCGCGACAGTAACATTGTTTGCATTGAATCGCATGTCAATCTTTATCATGCAATCAATATTTTCACAATTACATTTGTTTCCAGCAAGTGTTATTGATAATATTTTCAGGATATATTTACATTTACATGAGCGATATTTCCCACAAGATTCAGCTTATAACTTCAGTCCTTCAGTATTTGTCTATACTTCTGAGATGAGGTAGTATTTATATTATTTACTGTTGTGGATTCCGGGTGAAGGAACCGCACAAAAATAATGAACAACAAAAACAGATATGGAAATAGAAAGTAGGTTATATTGAACGTAATATACAAACTTGAACGAAGGTTAATCATTCCAGGAATACTATTAGTAAGAAATAAATATATACAAGTCTTGAAGTGAAGTCGTTGGAAATAGTATATCCGTGTGTATTATTTTAGGTGAGTGGAGCTCAGAGCTAGTCTGACTTCTGATGCAGTAGTCTCTGGGTAAGTTCGGTATCTCTCGGTAACTTACATATCGGTTCCGGTACACACACACACACACACACACACACACACACACACACACACACTCTCTCTCTCACTCTCTCTCTCTCTCTCTCTCTCTCTCTCTCTCTCTCTCTGCCAGCAACTGTTGTTCTCTCTATGACCGGTCTATATGTATACTCAGTCGAGTCCATTATTATATACAAAGGGGAGAACATTTGAATTTACATAGTTCAAACTGTTGTCCTCATCTTTATTACTATGTTTACGATTTTCGGCCGTCTTTTTGTGGAAAGATGAAAGCAACAGTCTAAACTGTGTGAATAATTAAGGCAACTTCTATTCTATTCAAAATATTGGTAAAAACTAAGCGAAACACATTTTGATCTTTTAGTAAGTTATTCCATGTAGTTGCATGACTTGTTATTTTATTATTTTTCGTATTAATATGTTCTCCTTGACATTATATAACCTGTTATCTGTTATCCATTTTTTAACTTTAATTTTTTTAATAGTTCGACAATAATTATTTAGAGCAATTTTTTTATTTCATCTCCAACTTCTCCTTTGGTTATATATTGTTTTCCATTTATGTTTCTTTGATGGAACGAGAAATTGGAGAACCGAGTTCGAATTCCAGTTGAATTCGTTGCTTTCACTTATTCGCAAATATCCTTGGGAAAGATATTAATCCAGATATCTATCCGTCTCTTCTTCTTCTAGCTCTGGGTTATATAGCAGGATAGATTGTGTTCTGTAGCCTAGGTTAGCAACCAGATACCGCAGAACGTAATGGCAACCTACTACAGGAAAATCTTCTGCCCAGTCAGTGTTTCATGTATAGCACGTAACTGTCTGATCTGGAGATGCGCGGCGCAATTCTAATAATTTGAGATCTTAAAAAATGTTTTCTTTGCAGAATGAAAATGAATATTTTCGTGCATTATATATATATTTGAGTTTAAAGTTTCTTTACTATATAATAAATTGAAATAATTTATATTGCCCAGCTCATTAGCACAAAAATGCTCTATCTCCAAAATGTTATCTTCTAAGTTATATGTTCCGGAAAAGCTCAGTCATCAGTTTCCTCCGACCCATCAATCTAAATTCATCCACAAATGTTATAGTTGAAACGTCAACTTGTAGTTAATTGACATGTTTCTTTTTGTGATTGTTGTGGATTCCGGTTGAGAAACCACACAAAATAATAAATAACAAAAGCAGATATAGAGGAAGAAAATGTAACATATATAGAACAAAATATACAAACTGGAACACGGGTTAGTCAATACAGAAATACTATTAGTAGAAATCAATATATACAGTCTTGCAGTGAAATAGTATGTCCGGGTAATGAATCTATATCCAAACAACTCCAACTAACACTGCACCAACTTACTGCCCAACTAAGTAACTCCTTACATCTCTACAACTACTGCCATTCTCTGAATAGGCAGGATTATATGTACACTCAGGCGATCCAATATTGTGTACGAAGGGGCGATTCCCAACAGTGATAATTATTAAGGATGACAGTTTGGTCGGTTTTAACCATTTTTTTTAATATTCTGCATCTGCTTACATTCTCCTTTTTTTTTCTTGACAGTTTTAACGACCGTCTTTTCAATGTATTACATAATCATTTTTAAATTGTAAATTCCCAATAGTTTCTGTTGTGCAATTGTGGCGAAAATTCGCCGAAAAGTTGTAGTGACCGGTTTGTACCAGAAATAAAACACGGAACAAAAAGGTAGGTAAAAAACAGTGTATTAGTATAACAAAAAACAACATATTCAAAGGAAATGTTAATAATAAGTAACTAGAAATAAGTAAGTCTGAAGGTATTATTACGCTACTTATTGCCTGACTGGTAGCTGTCGTTTACTGATTCCGTTAACTGCTCTTGTTAACTGCTTCCTGGAAGTCACGGAGGTAATTACATATAGCAAGAGGGAGAGTTTATTCATCGTAGAAGGCCATCATAACAGTTTCTTCGTTGAAAAATCTATGCAAAAAATGTGAAAATATCTTATCCGCTCATAAAATTTGTGGGTTACTTCTTAAAGCGTTATGAAAGCGGCATGTAAATATAGACATTATACAAAAATATACACAAATAAATATATATCTCATGTAAATATAGATATCAAATAAATATAAACATCAAACAATTTTCTTTTAAACAGTTACTCTTTACTATGAAAGTTTTATTGACTTTTATAATGTTAGAACTAAAATAGATAAATTCAGATTCAGCCAAATCTCCTGAATTATCATATATCATAGAACACATGATGAAGGAATTTGATGACACATTCTATTTTTTACAGTGGTTTGATAGGAAACTCAAATACAATTTTATTAATAAATATATATTATAAAAAAAATTAAATGTGGATAAAGTTTTTTTTTTTTGTCAACATGTTTGGAGAATTAAAACTATATCTAAGTACAGGATTTATAACTGCAAAATTAAAAAAGAAGCAATCAAATGCTAATTATAAATAAAACAAATATTTAGAAATTTGAGCAGTTCTTTCAGGTTTATCAATGAAGACATTCATCAGTTCCAGGTGAGTATGAAAGGTAACGGAAAGAGTAGGCATACCGTCATGCGGGAAGGCATTTTCCACTACTACTGAAGAAAACCACAGCTGGAATATGAAACCTTTTGAAAAAACAGGATATAACTTAGTAAAATAATGTTTGAATCAAACAAATACAGAATCAAATAGACCTGGGTGAGTCGTACAGTCAAGAATTTCAAAAGTTTAAGTCTTGCGAAATACATAAAAAAGCACAGATGAAAAAGAGAGTTGAAGTAACAAAGTTTTGTTTATCTAAGGAAATCTCTGGAAGAGAAAAAATTTAAAAAGTCTGCTGCTATTCTCAACTGGCAGACATCCTTCTCGAAAATTGGTTCAGCTTATTGCTGCGAGCAAATTCTCTCTTTCATGAAAGCAGTGTTAAGTCTACAACAAAGTTGCCAAACACCTGAACATTTAAAAAAATGCGTAAAACTCAAAGCAACAAAGCATGTTTCTATCACTGAGTAATTAGCTGAGACCATGCAAGGTCATGGCTCCCATTATTAATAAAAACGTAAAAAAAACTTTTAAAAACAGTTTCTTTCTATATTGCAGAACAAGTATGTTGATCCTGACTTAAAATACGTATACTGTTATTGCAGGGAATGATTTCAAAACCCTTAGTCGGCAGATATCAAGAGGTTGCCGAACCCTGCTTTACACAATCAATTTCAGCTTTGTTGTAAGTGTCTTAAAAGATATTGACGAACAAATAATCATGATTTTATAATTTTTGTATACTTTTAAACATTTTCTCCATAGCTAAATCCTCTGCTAAGAAAGTGGGTTCTCTGTGTAAGGCCAGGAAGTTTATCCCGTCTACAACAAACCTGCACATATACAAATATACCATCCGCCCGTGCATTGAATACTGCTGCCATATCTGGTCGGGTGCTCCTGCTATCCACCTAGGGGTCCTTAACAAAATCCAACGGTGTATCTGTAATGGGATCGATCCCGACTTATCATCCGCCCGTGCATTGAATACTGCTGCCATATCTGGTCGGGTGCTTATGCTATCCACCTACGGGTCCTTAACAAAATCCAACGGATAATCTGTAATGTGATCGATCCCGACTTATCATCCCCCCGTGCATTGGATACTGCTGCCACATCTGGTCGGGTGCTCTTGCTATCCACCTAGGGTCCTTAACAAAATCTAACGGAGAATATATAATGTGATCGATCCCGACATATCATCCGCACGTGCATTGAATACTGCTGCCACATCTGGTCGGGTGCTCCTGCTATCCACCTAGGGTAACTTCACAAAATCCAACGGAGAATCTGTAATGTGATCAATCCCGACTTATCATCCACCCGTGCATTGAATATTGCTGCCACATCGGGTCGGGTGCTCCTGCTATCCACCTAGGGTCACTTAACAAAATCAAACGGAGAATCTTTAATGTGATCGATCCCGACTTATCATCCGCCCGTGCATTGAATACTGCTGCCATATCTGGTCGGGTGCTCCTGCTATCCACCTACGGGTCCTTAACAAAATCCAACGGATAATCTGTAATGTGATCGATCCCGACTTATCATCCGCCCGTGCATTGAATACAGCTGCCATAGCTGGTCGGGTGCTCCTGCTATCCACCTACGGGTCCCTAACAAAATCTAACGGAGAATATATAATGTGATCGATCCCAACTTATCATCCGCCCGTGCATTGAATACTGCTGCCATATCTGGTCGGTTGCTCCTGCTCTCCACCTACGGGTCCCTGACAAAATCCAACGGAGAATATGTAATGTGATCGATCCCGACTTATCATCCGCCCGTGCATTGAATACTGCTGCCATATCAGGTCGGGTGCTCCTGCTGTCCACCTACGGGTCTCTGACAAAATCCAACGGAGAATCTTTAACGTCATCAATCCCGACATATCATCCACCCATGCATTGGATACTGCTACCACATCTGGTCGGGTGCTCCTGCTATCCACCTAGGGTCACTTAACCAAAACAAAAGGTGAATCTGTAAAGTGATCGATCCCGACTTATCATCCGCCCGTGCATTGAATACTGCTGCCACATCTGGCCGGGTGCTCCTGCTATCCACCTAGGGTCACTTAACAAAATTCAACGGAGACTCTGTAATGTGATCAATCCCGACTTATCATCCACCCGTGCATTGAATACCGCTACCACATCTGGTCGGGTGCTCCAGCTATCCACCTAGGGTCACTTAACAAAATCAAACGGTGAATCTGTAAAGTGATCGATCCCGACTTATCATCCGTCCGTGCATTGAATACTGCTGCCATATCTGGTCGTGTGCTCCTGCTATCCACCTACGGGTACTTAACAAAATCCAACGGAGAATCTGTAATGTGATCGACCCCGACTTATCATCCGCCCGTGCATTGAATACTGCTGCCATATCTGGTCGAGTGCTCCTGCTATCCACCTAGGGTCCTTAACAAAATCTAACGCAGAATATATAATGTGATCGATTCCGACTTATCATCCACCCGTGCATTGAATACTGCTGCCGCATCTGGTCGGGTGCTACTGCTATCCACCTAGAGGTCCTTAACAAAATCCAACGGAGAATCTGTAATTTGATCAATCCCGACTTATCTTACACCCGTGCATTGGATACTGCTACCACATCTGGTCAGGTGCTCCTGCTATCCACCTAGGGTCACTTAACAAAATCAAACGGTGAATCTGTAATGTGATCGATCCCGACTAATCATCCGCCCGTGCATTGAATACTGCTGCCATATCTGATCGGGTGCTCCTGCTATCCACCTACGGGTCCTTAACGAAATCTAACGGATAATCTGTAATGTGATCGATCCCGAACTATCATCCACCCGTGCATTGGATACTGCTGCCACATCTGGTCGGGTGTTCCTGCTATCCACCTAGGGTCCTTAACAAAATCTAACGGGGAATATATAATGTGATCGATCCCGACATATCATCCGCACGTGCATTGAATACTGCTGCCACATCTGGTCGGGTGCGCCTGCTATCCACCTAGGGTCACTTCACAAAATCCAACGGAGAATCTGTAATGTGATCAATCCCGACTTATCATCCACCCGTGCATTGACTATTGCTGCCACATCGGGTCGTGTGCTCCTGCTATCCACCTAGAGGTCCTTAACAAAATCCAACGGAGAATATTTAATGTGATCAATCCCGACTTATCATCCACCCGTGCATTGAATACTGCTACCACATCTGGTCGGGTGCTCCTGCTATCCACCTAGGGTCACTTAACAAAATCAAACGGTGAATCTGTAAAGTGATCTATCCCGACTTATCATCCGCCCGTGCATTGAATACTGCTGCCATATCTGGTCGGGTGCTCCTGCTATCCACCTACGGGTCCTTAACAAAATCCAACGGATAATCTGTAATGTGATCGATCCCGACTTATCATCCGCCCGTGCATTGAATACTGCTGCCATAGCTGGTCGGGTGCTCCTGCTATCCACCTACGGGTCCTTAACAAAATCTAACGGAGAATATATAATGTGATCGATCCCAACTTATCATCCGCCCGTGCATTGAATACTGCTACCATATCTGGTCGGGTGCTCCTGCTGTCCACCTACGGGTCCCTGACAAAATCCAACGGAGAATATGTAATGTGATCGATCCCGACTCATCATCCGCCCGTGCATTGAGTACTGCTGCCATCTCTGGTCGGGTGCTCCTGCTGTTCACCTACGGGTCCCTGAAAAAATCCAACGGAGAATATGTAATGTGATCGATCCCGACTTATCATCCGCCCGTGCATTGAATACTGCTGCCATATCTGGTCGGGTGCTCCTGCTGTCCACCTACGGGTCCCTGACAAAATCCAACGGAGAATATGTACTGTGAGCGATCCCAACTTATCATCCTCCATTGCATTGAATACTGCTGCCATATCTGTTGGGGAGCTCCTGCTGTCCACCTACGGGTCCCTGACAAAATCCAACGGAGAATCTGTAATGTGATCGATCCCGACTTATCATCCGCCCGTGCATTGAATACTGCTGCCATATCTGGTCGGGTGCACCTTCTATCGACCTACGGGTCGTTAACAAAATCCAACGGAGTATCTATAATGTGATCGATCCCGACTTATCATCCGCTCGTGCATTGAATACTGCTGCCATATCTGGTCGGTTGCACCTGCTATCCACCTACGGGTCCTTAACAAAATACAACGGAGTATCTGTAATGTGATCGATCCCGACTTATCATCCGCCCGTGCATTGAATACTGCTGCCATATCTGGTCGAGTGCTCCTGCTATCCACCTACGGGTCCTTAACAAAATCCAACGGTGAATCTGTAATGTGATCGATCCCGACTGATCATCCGTCCGTGCATTGGATACTGCTACCACATCTGGTCGGGTGTTCCTGCTATCCACCTAGGGTCCTTAACAAAATCTAACGGGGAATATATAATGTGATCGATCCCGACATATCATCCGCACGTGCATTGAATACTGCTGCCACATCTGGTCGGGTGCGCCTGCTATCCACCTAGGGTCACTTCACAAAATCCAACGGAGAATCTGTAATGTGATCAATCCCGACTTATCATCCACCCGTGCATTGACTATTGCTGCCACATCCGGTCGTGTGCTCCTGCTATCCACCTAGAGGTCCTTAACAAAATCCAACGGAGAATCTTTAATGTGATCAATCCCGACATATCATCCACCCGTGCATTGTATACTGCTACCACATCTGGTCGGGTGCTCCTGCTATCCACCTAGGGTCACTTAACAAAATCAAACGGTGAATCTGTAATGTGATCAATCCCGACTTATCATCCACCCGTGCATTGAATACTGCTGCCATATCTGGTCGGGTGCTCCTGCTATCCACCTACGGGTCCTTAACAAAATCCAACGGATAATCTGTAATGTGATCGATCCCGACTTATAATCCGCCCGTGCATTGAATACTGCTGCCATAGCTGGTCGGGTGCTCCTGCTATCCACCTACGGGTCCTTAACAAAATCTAACGGAGAATATATAATGTGATCTATCCCAAGTTATCATCCGCCCGTGCATTGAATACTGCTGCCATCTCTGGTCGGGTGCTCCTGCTGTTCACCTACGGGTCCCTGAAAAAATCCAACGGAGAATATGTAATGTGATCGATCCCGACTTATCATCCGCCCGTGCATTGAATACTGCTGCCATATCTGGTCGGGTGCTCCTGCTGTCCACCTACGGGTCCCTGACAAAATCCAACGGAGAATATGTACTGTGATCGATCCCAACTTATCATCCTCCATTGCATTGAATACTGCTGCCATATCTGTTGGGGAGCTCCTGCTGTCCACCTACGGGTCCCTGACAAAATCCAACGGAGAATATGTAATGTGATCGATCCCGACTTATCATCCGCCCGTGCATTGAATACTGCTGCCATATCTGGTCGGGTGCTCCAGCTATCCACCTAGGGGTCCTTAACAAAATTAAACGGAGAATCTGTAATGTGATCGATCCCGACTTATCATCCGCCCGTGCATTGAATACTGCTGCCATATCTGGTCGAGTGCTCCTGCTATCCACCTACGGGTCCTTAACAAAATCCAACGGAGTATCAGTAATGTGATCGATCCCGACTTATCATCCGCCCGTGCATTGAATACTGCTGCCACATCTGGTCGGGTGCTCCTGCTGTCCACCTACGGGTCCCTGACAAAATCAAACGGTGAATCTGTAATGTGATCGATCCCGACTGATCATCCGTCCGTGCATTGGATACTGCTGCCACATCTGGTCGGGTGTTCCTGCTATCCACCTAGGGTCCTTAACAAAATCTAACGGGGAATATATAATGTGATCGATCCCGACATATCATCCGCACGTGCATTGAATACTGCTGCCACATCTGGTCGGGTGCGCCTGCTATCCACCTAGGGTCACTTCACAAAATCCAACGGAGAATCTGTAATGTGATCAATCCCGATTTATCATCCACCCGTGCATTGACTATTGCTGCCACATCCGGTCGTGTGCTCCTGCTATCCACCTAGAGGTCCTTAACAAAATCCAACGGAGAATCTTTAATGTGATCAATCCCGACATATCATCCACCCGTGCATTGTATACTGCTACCACATCTGGTCGGGTGCACCTGCTATCCACCTAGGGTCACTTAACAAAATCAAACGGTGAATCTGTAATGTGATCAATCCCGACTTATCATCCACCCGTGCATTGAATACTGCTACCACATCTGGTCGGGTGCTCCTGCTATCCACCTAGGGTCACTTAACAAAATCAAACGGTGAATCTGTAAAGTGATCTATCCCGACTTATCATCCGCCCGTGCATTGAATACTGCTGCCATATCTGGTCGGGTGCTCCTGCTATCCACCTACGGGTCCTTAACAAAATCCAACGGATAATCTGTAATGTGATCGATCCCGACTTATCATCCGCCCGTGCATTGAATACTGCTGCCATAGCTGGTCGGGTGCTCCTGCTATCCACCTACGGGTCCTTAACAAAATCTAACGGAGAATATATAATGTGATCGATCCCAACTCATCATCCGCCCGTGCATTGAATACTGCTACCATATCTGGTCGGGTGCTCCTGCTGTCCACCTACGGGTCCCTGACAAAATCCAACGGAGAATATGTAATGTGATCGATCCCAACTTATCATCCGCCCGTGCATTGAATACTGCTGCCATCTCTGGTCGGGTGCTCCTGCTGTTCACCTACGGGTCCCTGAAAAAATCCAACGGAGAATATGTAATGTGATCGATCCCGACTTATCATCCGCCCGTGCATTGAATACTGCTGCCATATCTGGTCGGGTGCTCCTGCTATCCACCTACGGGTCCCTGACAAAATCCAACGGAGAATATGTACTGTGATCGATCCCAACTTATCATCCTCCATTGCATTGAATACTGCTGCCATATCTGTTGGGGAGCTCCTGCTGTCCACCTACGGGTCCCTGACAAAATCCAACGGAGAATATGTAATGTGATCGATCCCGACTTATCATCCGCCCGTGCATTGAATACTGCTGCCATATCTGGTCGGGTGCTCCAGCTATCCACCTAGGGGTCCTTAACAAAATTAAACGGAGAATCTGTAATGTGATCGATCCCGACTTATCATCCGCCCGTGCATTGAATACTGCTGCCATATCTGGTCGTGTGCTCCTGCTATCCACCTACGGGTCCTTAACAGAATCCAACGGAGAATCTGTAATGTGATCGATCCCGACTTATCATCCCCCCGTGCATTGAATACTGCTCCCATATCTGGTCGGGTCCTCCTACTATCCACCTAGGGGTCCTTAACAAGATCCAACGGAGAATCTGTAATGTGATCGATCCCGACTAATCATCCGCCCGTGCATTGAATACTGCTGCCATATCTGGTCGGGTGCTCCTGCTGTCCACCTACGGGTCCCGGACAAAATCCAGCGGAGAATTTGTAATGTGATCGATCCCAACTTATCATCCGCCCGTGCATTGAATACTGCTGCCATATATGGTCGGGTGCTCCTGCTATCCACCTAGGGGTCCCTGACAAAATCCAACGGAGTATCTATAATGTGATCGATCCCGACTTATCATCCGCTCGTGCATTGAATACTGCTACCATATCTGGTCGGTTGCACCTGCTATCCACCTACGGGTCCTTAACAAAATACAACGGAGTATCTGTAATGTGATCGATCCCGACTTATCATCCGCCCGTGCATTGAATACTGCTGCCATATCTGGTCGAGTGCTCCTGCTATCCACCTACGGGTCCTTAACAAAATCCAACGGAGTATCTGTAATGTGATCGATCCCGACTTATCATCCGCCCGTGCATTGAATACTGCTGCCACATCTGGTCGGGTGCTCCTGCTGTCCACCTAAGGGTCCCTGACAAAATCAAACGGTGAATCTGTAATGTGATCGATCCCGACTGATCATCCGTCCGTGCATTGAATTCTGCTGCCATATCTGGTCGGGTGCTCCTGCTGTCCACCTACGCTTCCCTGACAAAATCCAGCGGAGTATCTGTAATGTGATCAATCCCGATTTATCATCCACCCGTGCATTGACTATTGCTGCCACATCCGGTCGTGTGCTCCTGCTATCCACCTAGAGGTCCTTAACAAAATCCAACGGAGAATCTTTAATGTGATCAATCCCGACATATCATCCACCCGTGCATTGTATACTGCTACCACATCTGGTCGGGTGCTCCTGCTATCCACCTAGGGTCACTTAACAAAATCAAACGGTGAATCTGTAATGTGATCAATCCCGACTTATCATCCGCCCGTGCATTGAATACTGCTGCCATATCTGGTCGGGTGCTCCTGCTATCCACCTACGGGTCCTTAACAAAATCCAACGGATAATCTGTAATGTGATCGATCCCGACTTATCATCCGCCCGTGCATTGAATACTGCTGCCATAGCTGGTCGGGTGCTCCTGCTATCCACCTACGGGTCCTTAACAAAATCTAACGGAGAATATATAATGTGATCGATCCAAACTTATCATCCGCCCGTGCATTGAATACTGCTACCATATCTGGTCGGGTGCTCCTGCTGTCCACCTACGGGTCCCTGACAAAATCCAACGGAGAATATGTAATGTGATCGATCCCGACTTATCATCCGCCCGTGCATTGAATACTGCTGCCATCTCTGGTCGGGTGCTCCTGCTGTTCACCTACGGGTCCCTGAAAAAATCCAACGGAGAATATGTAATGTGATCGATCCCGACTTATCATCCGCCCGTGCATTGAATACTGCTGCCATATCTGGTCGGGTGCTCCTGCTATCCACCTACGGGTCCCTGACAAAATCCAACGGAGAATATGTACTGTGATCGATCCCAACTTATCATCCTCCATTGCATTGAATACTGCCGCCATATCTGGTCGTGTGCTCCTGCTATCCACCTACGGGTCCTTAACAGAATCCAACGGAGAATCTGTAATGTGATCGATCCCGACTTATCATCCCCCCGTGCATTGAATACTGCTCCCATATCTGGTCGGGTCCTCCTACTATCCACCTAGGGGTCCTTAACAAGATCCAACGGAGAATCTGTAATGTGATCGATCCCGACTAATCATCCGCCCGTGCATTGAATACTGCTGCCATATCTGGTCGGGTGCTCCTGCTGTCCACCTACGGGTCCCGGACAAAATCCAGCGGAGAATTTGTAATGTGATCGATCCCAACTTATCATCCGCCCGTGCATTGAATACTGCTGCCATATATGGTCGGGTGCTCCTGCTATCCACCTAGGGGTCCCTGACAAAATCCAACGGAGTATCTATAATGTGATCGATCCCGACTTATCATCCGCTCGTGCATTGAATACTGCTACCATATCTGGTCGGTTGCACCTGCTATCCACCTACGGGTCCTTAACAAAATACAACGGAGTATCTGTAATGTGATCGATCCCGACTTATCATCCGCCCGTGCATTGAATACTGCTGCCATATCTGGTCGAGTGCTCCTGCTATCCACCTACGGGTCCTTAACAAAATCCAACGGAGTATCTGTAATGTGATCGATCCCGACTTATCATCCGCCCGTGCATTGAATACTGCTGCCACATCTGGTCGGGTGCTCCTGCTGTCCACCTACGGGTCCCTGACAAAATCAAACGGTGAATCTGTAATGTGATCGATCCCGACTGATCATCCGTCCGTGCATTGAATTCTGCTGCCATATCTGGTCGGGTGCTCCTGCTGTCCACCTACGGGTCCTTAACAAAATCCAACGGAGAATCTCTAATGTGATCGATCCCGACTTGGCAGCTCAGACACACTCACTTTCCAACCGGCGCGATGTAGCTTTCCTGTGTCTCTTCTACAAATACTTTCACGGCTTCTACTCCAATGATCTTAGCTCGCTGGTCCACCCTATATATGAATTTACTCAAGCCACAAAATTAACAACTACATCTCACCCTTTTACTGTGAAACCAATAAAATGTAAACGCAAATTCTACTCAACCAACTTCTTTTCTCGCACTTTCCGCCTGTGAAATTCCCTTCCGTTACTTGCTTCCCCGACAGCTACAATCTCGTAGAATTTACATATAAAGTCAATAGTCATCTCCAATCTCACTGACTTACATCCTCTCTGTCATGCTCTCAACTCATCTCTTCACTATTTTCATCCTTCTCTTACCTATTTTCTGACACCCCCTGTATTGTCACTCTTTCTCATAACTTCCCTCCTATGTAACCCCCTGCACAATAGTGGTATTATAATGCCTTGCTTGGGGCGATACGAATATAAACAAAAATAATATCGAAAGTAGGAAGTTTCTGAAAACAGAGAAGCTATATAAATGACCATTTCGAAATAAAGAAAGAGAAAACACTTTCAAAATTCTCATGGAATATCAAAAGCACAAACGAAAATGCAACAAAAATAAGAACAAAAAATAAGAAAAAACTGCACGAGCCCAATTTATATTTATTTAGAAGAGGAAAAACAATAAGCCATTTTGGAAAACAATAAAAACTTTTAAGCAAAACATAAGAAATAATTTGCAAATGAAAGGAGAAAATTTCTACAACGCTACTAACGACAACATCATGACCAAAAACGTCGACTAACGCAGAATGTGAAACTTTTTTTATATTAAAGTTAAGAATTTAAAATATAGCTCAAAAATGAATAATAAATACAATGAAAATGAAATATAAAATAATGATTAATCAATAAAATAAAAAGCAAATATATAACGAAATAAGTAAACAATAAAAGAACTTCAGTTAAGAACTGTCAGTCAGTTAAAGGCCATACGTGATACGCGCTTGGGCGATCATGTCTCGAAAGAAGATTATGGCGCAGTAGGTTGACATTACTTTCTGCGGTAGACTGGCTCCCAGCCAAGGCTATAGAACCCAATCTGCGCAGCTATTTAACCCAAAACTGGATGGAAGCAACGGATTAATACCTTTCTCAAGGGTATTTGTGCGTAAGTGAATGCAAGGTATTTGACTGGAAATCGAACTCGGTACCACGATTTCTCGTTTCGAGCCGATATGATTATAAAAAAAAACAAAAAAAACTTATCATTCAGTTCCGTATAAATAGATAGATCAGAATACTTAATTTTAAAAAAATAATTCTTATTGTTGAGTCCAACCAAAATCAGTGCCCACTCTTTAACTTTATCAAACAAAACTCTGCAAAGACATTCATTGCACTGATTTTCTCCAGCAAAACTAGGCAAGTTCTTTATTCTTGGAAGACAAATTTCAGTTTAATTTTTACTACCTAGTAAGTAGTCTTATGCAGTATGCTTAGGTGTAGGCTTATGCAATAGGCGTAGTCAACAGGCGTTCCAATTGGCGTAGAAAATAGGCGTTCTAATAGGCAAAGTCATAGGCGTGTCCGCCTTAGTCTGTATTTATGGCTGACACCAGCCAATCATATTACTGTGTTGGGGAACCAAGGTGTATGCATATTCATTACATCAAATCTCAACATGTTTTTTCTTTTTATTTTATAATTGAAGACAAGAGAAATAAATACTTTTTGATTAAAAGTGTGTGAACGTCACTGGAATCGTAATTTTGGCTCAACCCTTTCATCAGAATCATTTTCTTATGGAATTTAACGCGATGTTATAACTATTTTTGTGATACTCTTGAAGAAAATTGCAATCATAATGTTAGTTGTAAAATCAGAAGACTACAATTGAATCGCATCATTCACCCAAAACAGAAAAAATGATGCCAAACACAAGGTTTCAAGTAGGAATCCATTCTATTAGTGACTAGCAGTATAGCCCGACGTTGCTCGGGTGAAATGAAAGCTTTAAAACTAATCCATGGTCCTGCAGCTCAGACACTTTGGACGTTGGCACAAAAGACTAAAAAGCAATAGTTGTTTCCAATTAAAGCGAAACCGTAGACTGAAAGAAAAATAAATGGATGTAAGTCAAATTTTGATTTTCTGGTATCGATATCAAATACGTTTTTTTCATCGTAAACTGAATTTTGAGGACTAAATAAGTCCTCTAAGTAAATGGTATCATGGCTGAGACTAAGAACTACAATTAAAATTTAGTTGCTCCTGTCCTTAAAGATAAAGACGTTGGTTAGTTCCTGACTTCACTCTTAGAGTTGTGATTACAATACCACGCTACAGCAGAGGTGAACAAGTAACTTGTAGGGTTAGAGGGAGATAACTCATGACTTCCAATCAAGGCTTTACGAAGATGATATACCCCAGGGATTATAATGAACGGTTCGGCTCCAAATTTCTGAAAAGGCACGAGCGTACAACGGCCAAAACGTCGTACAAACGGCAACAAAAATAAGGACATTAGTCCGAATAATCTAAATAGAGTAAATACTAGCTCATCCCATAATTGTAGACAAATACTAAAAGAAAAAAATGTATATAAACAGTTAACTGCACCAAGGAATTAAACAGAAACAACCAATGACTTTACATAAAAACAAGACAAAATTTTCCGACAAAACAACATTCAAAGTTATCTGTATTATATGGAAATAATGCTTTACATTGATTTCAATTAATCTTGAATGAACAGCTTGTCTATCAAAACGTTTCACTAAAAACCACCTTGAATAATTTGTTTATTAACTGTTAGAAAGCAAGCTATTAACATAATAAAAATCATTTTTCTGTTTTAAAAGAATCCTTAATAAAGGACGTTTTTTCCTACTTTGCATTATCTATGTAGCTGGTGTTGTGTGTAGAAGTAAGAATTAAGAATAAAAGATGCAAACAACCTTAACAAATAAATGTTATACAGGGTGTCCATAAAGTCCGTCTGCAGTTGGAAATATTTATAAATTTATCTGAATTTGTGATAGAAATAATCTGTAAAAAATGTGAGAAAGTTTAATGTGCCTAGTTTTAATATAGTTATTGAATAATTCTTTACTACAGAATTTGCAACAATTATAAGCTAAGTAAACAGATGGATCGGAAGGTGGACCATTTTATTGGACTCCACGTTCGCCAGATTTGACTCCATTAGATATTTTTACGGAGACATGTGAAAACAATTGTGTATGCAACCAAACCTAGTTCCTCAGAAGATTTGAAAGCTAAAATAACTAATGTAATTTTAGGCATTACAGTAAATCAGTTGGCAAATGTTTCCCGTGAACTGCAAATCGTATTACCCTTTGTATTGCTAATGATGAAGAACATGTGGAAACTTAAGTAAAATTTCAATAAAACCTAAAATTATAGTTATATCTCTTTCAAATCCTTTTTACAAACTATTTCTATCGCAAATACAAATAATGTTCTAATGTTTTAAAGTGCACACGTGCTTTATGGACACCGTGGATAATAATATGAAACACAGTAGTTGTTGAAGATGTGAATTTGATGAATGTTTTGGGTATGTCTGTAGAAGAAAAATATTTTTTTTTATGAAATATTCGGTGGTTCTTCAGAATGCACCTCCTCGATGAAATGTCAATAAACAACAAATAATATATCCGAAAACAAATTAATTCAATATTATATAAAATCAATATGTTGTATCGTGAAATGAAGAGATACACCGAGAAATGTAGATAAACTACTTTATTATCAGAGTGGTACAACTAAGAGGTATATACAATATTTACAGTCTCTCGCAGTAGTAGGTGTTACTTTCCGAAGTCCGTGATAATGACAACTCCCCGTGCAAAGTGCACATTGTCTTTTATGCATCCGGACGACCGGATGTCACATGGTACGAGCTACGACACAACAAAATATAATAAACAATGTCAAGCCGTTTTCGGCAGATTGAAGAAAATACTGTTTTTACGTTTAGTTTTTCAAATTTTTCTATCAACAAAAGATTCGATTTGCCACGATCGATAACAGTACAAGAAAAGATTAAATGAAATTTTCCAAGAATAAAGTAATAAAAAAAATGCTTTTATTAAAAATAAAGTTTATTTAAGAATAAATCAACTGATATCTAAAGAAATAAAATCTTAGAATATAAAAAAACCGAACTTTTTATCATTTCACCCCAAGCAAGGCGGTACTGCAACTGATGTGCAGGGGGTTACATAAGAGAGTTAAAGTTTTAGCTAGGGGGAGAGTGATGACAAAGACGAACCAAATACAGAGGGTGAAAGAGAAAGAGAAAGAGAAGGATGTTAACACAGGTGTGAAGACAGTTACGAAGGTAGAGAGAAAGGAAAATAACAAGATACACAGGGAGATGTGGAAAGGGCTGCAGTTAACCGGATAAGAGATGGGAATTGACATTGAATTTCAATTCCTTGAAGTTGTAGCTTTCAGGAAAGCAAGTATACGGAAGGGAATTCCACAGGCGGGGAGTGCGAGAAAAGAAACTGATGGAGTAGAATTATTATCTGCATTTGGTTGATCTAACTGAAAAAAAAAAAGGTGGGGCCTTGTTGCCAGTCTGGTTGCCGAAGTAAATTCTAGTGGAGGGGGGAACCAATGACCTAAGTTCGTCAGAACAGAAGGCATGAAAATATTTATAGAAGAGACAGAGGGAACCCACATTACACCGATAAGAAAGTGGCTGGAGTCGAGTTGCCAGGTCTGGACTAATCACATTACAGATTCTCCTTTGGAGCCTGTCGAGAACACTGAGACAGACAACAGGGGCGCCTGACCAGATATGACAACAGTATTCCATGCACGGTCGGATGGTTGATTTGTATATGTGCAAGATGTATTCAGGCGGAAAAAACTTCCTGGCTCGACACAGTGACCCAACCTTCTTAACAGTGGCAGAGATAAAGCGACATTATATCCATAAAAACAGAAGATAATGGCGCTACTATTCAAGAGATGATGTTTTCTTAAAATACGTTATGATGGTAGCAAAGGAAAATTCATTAGCCTGCTATAAGAGAAATTTCTTACTTGTAATGAAGATGTTTTGTTCTTTAATTAGTGACTATTTAAAATGAATAGTTCCAATAACGAATTTTTTGTGAGGAAGCTATGTATCTTGTAGCATTTTGTTGGTTGTTTTGCCTTGCGTTCGACAAATGTGGAAATTTTTTGTCGTCTGTATTCATTGTTTCTGAATTGTACACAGTATGTGATGTCAGTTCTTCAATACGGCAGTGAATGCTGGACAATATCATTGAAAATGAGGACAAAACTGGAAGCAGCTGAAATGTGGCTTTACAGAAGGATGCTGCGGATATCGTGGACTGAGCATGCAAGCAACGATGAGGTGTTGGAAAGAATGGCGACAAAAAGAAAATTAATACTGAGCATCAGGAAGCGACAACTGAAGTTCCTGGGACACACAATGAGGAAGGAGAGCTTGGAGAACCTGATACTGACTGCCCAGATAGAAGGAAAAAGAGACAGAGGAAGGTAGCGGATAACATATTTGCAGGGCCTGATCAGGTGAATGACGGAACGGAGGTTGCCAGGAGTAACAGGAGCAAACATACTAAAAACCACAAGAGATAGGGAGACGTGGAGAACCATGATCCCCTACGTCCTGAAGGGACAGGGCTCATAGAAGAAGAAGTATTTTTATTGTTCTTTAGGTGCTGTTTACCCTTTCTATTTTTTAGCGTTGATGAAAAACGTTTTATTTGGAAGGATAAATTAGTGTATGTCACGAATATAAGCAGATGCAGGATGTATGGTTGATAACAATTTACCATAGACCAAAAAATTAAATGATGATTACTGCTGAAGCCCCTAGGACACCTTTAAAACTTCTATTTTTGGGCTCACGACAGGCTTGCCTCGTCTTGCTCTTGAAGAACTTTTACAACGAATGTTTCTATGACGATGATACATTTCGTAATTGGTTTTGCAATGTATTTTATATCAGTCACTTATTTTGTATTGATTTTACTTTGTTGTATTTGAACAGTATTTTTCTATCGATGAATGTTCACCGAATCAAACTGAAAAAAACACCCAAAAGCAGTCCATTTGGTCTTCATAGACAGCTGATTATTTACAATTTGTTCATTTATTCTTTAAAAGTAAGTCATTTTTGTTTGGATATCCTTTAGTATGTATTAACTTTATTTTTGTTTTTTATGTCTGTCATGCTTAATTGAACCTTTGGTTTTTCTTTTCTGTAACTTGTTAAAACTTTCTGTGGCCGTAGGACTATCTCTTTCTTTCTTTCTTTTTTTCTTTCTTTCTTTTTCCTCCATGGCTGCTGCACTCTTTCTCTCTTTTTCTCTTCTTTACCCTGTCTGCGGGTCACGTACGGGCTAGTTAATAGGCTTCAATCCCTGGCTACTGCTTTATGGTTCCAGTCAAAAAGTTAAAAAAACATTTTTACCTTACTAGCCGTAACCATGTGTTGGGTTGTGAGCTCAATATTCTTTAAAAGTAAGTCATTTTTGTTTGGATATCCTTAAGCACGTATTAATTTTAATTTTGCTTTTTATGTCTGTCATGCTTAATTGAACCTTTGGTTTTTCTTTTCTTTAACTTGTTAGAAATTTCAGTGTTTGTTGGATTAACTAAATTAAAACTTAGCAATTCTTCATCTTATTACTCTGGAGGTTGTACTTTTTTTAGTTACTGTGCCTATTTTTGCTTTTTTTTTTTTTTGCTTTGATGAGAGAGGATTGATAACTCAATTTAGCTGTTTTTAATTGTTGTATTATAATATCACTATTTTTTGTTATAAATGTATTTTAATGTGTGCATTTTATTAGTGTATCCTCTCCATAATAGGTTACATTCTTTATTTTTAGTTAGGTAGTATTTTTAAAATTATGGCATTTGTTACTGTATTAAAAAAAGAATACAACCTACTATGGAGAAGGAATATTAATAAAGGATGTATGTTTTAAATGTATTGGACTGGTTTAGTCATGTAAAGTTGCTAACTAGTCATGCAAATATCATTCATGTCTGGATAAAAATTCATCAATTCTGATTTTAGTGGATTTTTCATCTTTGTTTTTGTTTGGATTCCTAAAAGTCCATGTCAAGTAAGGGAGAAATAATGGATGAAAAATAATCGCTTATTTTTAACGGCATCAAGATTTTGGGGATTGAGAATGATAGTTTTGTCGTGTATAAGAAATTAAGAATTAAAATCAACCTTTTTCTTTACTTTTACAAAAATTCACAATAGCGTGTGAAATCCTGGTTTTTCCCAAATAAAAAAAAAGGATTGACCATGTGCTTAAAGAAAACATCAAAACCAGATTTCGAAAGTAGCTGTTAAGTTGATTTTTGACCAATGGGAGTGACTTGCAAGGCCAAAAAGGACTTCGAGTAATTGCGAAAAATCTAGATTACAATAAAAGGACTTGATCAGCATCACTCAGTCAGATGGAAGCAGCGAGAAAGACAACACTAACTTCAAATCGACCCAGATATAAAGTCAGGTCGCACCTTGTTCTCTTTCTCCTTATTTTTTATGTACTGATTCGTTCTACTTCTTCTCCATTCAAAGACATTTCTACTGAACACATATATACATACGTACAAATATACTCTTTCAACAATTACTACTAAATTTTGATACCCATAACTTTATCATTGAACACAACCTCTACCCTTAACTTCTTAATAATGTTTTTAGTTGCACATTGACTTCTACAACTTGTGTTATTCTTTTCTTTTAATAAATTTCTATTTTAACATGCAAAATGTATATTATTATTCTTACACTATTCTACAGTAAGTCACACATTCCAACCTGCTACCAACCTTCTGATGATAATTCTGCATAAAACTTGTAAGCTGTAGGAAGTTCGGTTAAGTATGACACAAGGCCGAATCAAATAAACATTAACCAGCTTCCTACGGCTTCAGTTTCATGGGATTAAATAAAAGATGAACGTAAGCAGCATTCATATACTTTTACTAAAAAAATGTTATTATTAAGTAAAGACAAGAAAATGTCCCAAGTTAGGACATTTAACAGATTGACATTGTCAAACAGATTGTCATGATGGCATAATTAACATTCCAAGTCGAACAAAATTCTTTATATCATACGGATCATTTTCCTCAGTAACAGAAAACGATGCAAGTGCTAATAGAGAAGGAACTCATTCATTCAAAGAAAATTCAATGTCATTTTAATTCATATTCGATAAGTCGTGTTCATACATTTCGTTGAAAATAATTCTATTTACGGCGTTATACTCTTTATTCACTTCAATTAACTGCATACATTGAAAAACTTATAATTGTTGATTGATCTTCAAAGGTGATTGTCTGTTAATATTTCTTTTGAATAAGTTATTCCGTTTTAGTTAATTAATTAAAACGCTTCTGCCGGAAATTAAAACAATGGATATACTGTGATATAGAATAAGGGTGCTATTCTAAACCAATAATTAAATCTAAAAAAATGTACATATATTTCATATATTTTTATTATTTAATTGAACTATAGTGGTGGCTTATCGATTCTTTTCCTGTTTCTACTGGGAGTCCGTTCTGGTGAAGGGTAGTTGTATATTGTTGAAGATTAACGGAATGTGGCCTTGTTGTAGATAGCCTACTATAAGTCATAAAATGATTACAAATCAAGAAAGCAAACTGAGTTGAAAAATAACATTTTATATATACAATTATCAATTAATGTTTTTACAATTGAAGTAGTATTTGAAGTATAGGTCCAACGGAGGTGAAAATGTTCATAGCAATAAAATGCTGAAAGAGAATTAGTGCTTAGGAATTTGGGAGCGTAGTAAGCCGCTTGACTTAGGTCAAGAGAGATACTAATTACTCTCTTCTCCCGAGTCAGTATACCTGGCGATGCTTTCTGTATCCGCTTATCCGCTTTTTATATCTTCTTTTTGGATCGCAGCATATCGTTTGAGATTTCACCCTTGTATTTGGTTCTGGGCTTCCCATTGGCTGATAAATAAAATTCGCGTAGGCTCGCGAACTGGAAATTTAATATTTAATTAATTTTTAGTTTTCAATCGAAACATTTGCGTGGAGCCGGCGGCGCACGATGATTTTTGGTCATTTGCTTTTTGGTAGTGAAAGCGCTAACATCCGGTCCATCGCTTTTGCTCGGTATCACCACAGCACATTTAAAACTAGTAATAAATATGCATTCATATTGAATATGACAAAGGAATTTCTTTAGGCAATTAAATTCTTGATTCGAGTTTTACTTACGGTTCTTGCCAGCTTTGTTTTATTCTTCAGGTGAACCAAAAATCTACTGAAATATAAATTTCAGAGATAAAATTGTCAGAATTAACTTACAAACAATAGTGTCGTGAGTTGGTTCCCAATTAACGTTGTTTTCAATCGAATCAAACCGATCTTCGTAAATAATAATATCAGTACGAAAGATGACACCGGTTTGAGAATGGTTTCACACAGAAACGCAAATACGCATTTTTAAGAGTCTGATTGTATGAGATTATATTTTTTTCTCTCTCTTAATTTCTATTTTTTATATATATCTCTCTCTTTCTATTTCATCTCTCTCTCTCTCTCTCTCACACACACACACACACACACACACTCACACACATACACACACACGCACTCACTCAAGCACGCACGCCAAAGTGTGCGTAAATAAAAACATAAATGTGTATTTATGATTTCTGTGTTTTTCATGTACGTGAAATTGTTGGAAAGCGATATGCTATTCTCACTCTTTTCTCTCTTAATTTCTCTTTCTATCTCTCTCTCTCTCTCTCTCTCTCTATATATATATATATATATATATATATATATATATATAAAGAGAGAGAGAAAGGGGGAAGAGAATAATATCAATCTTCTCTCTCTTTCTCTCGTAGTTATTGTATCTGTCTGCTTTCAATGCATGCATTCACAAGGGTTGCGTGACAACAGACAAACCAACTTGAAGCTGCCAAGATGGGCTGTCAGGCAGCAACCGGAAGTTTGGAAAGCCTACACCTCATTGGATTACTCGTCGTTTCCCAGCATGCTCTGCACGCTGAAAATCAATAGCATATTGGCTTTGTATGCCGTGACTCATTCAAAAAAAAAAAAAAAAGAAAAAATAGAATAAACAAGAAAAAAACTTCAGTTCGTTTCTCCCAAAAATAAATGCAAATGTCTCGTTAGTCACACTCAAGGGTAAGAGATATTGAACCATCGTTTTCTCGGCTATGCCAGTGCTTTTTCAAAATCACTGATATGTACTCACTCTAACCCGGTAACCTGTATCATTCTCCCCCTTCTTTGACTCTCATTCCATTCTTTCTTTCTTTCTTTCTTTCTTTCTTTCTTTCTTTCTTTCTCCCCCTCTCTCTCTCTCTCGCTCTCTCTCTCTTTCTCTCTTACAAACACACATTTTCTCTCTTTTTTCTGTGTGTTTTTCTGTCTTGAATTTTCACTGAAAACCAGCTGTTCGATATTCCACTGATTACTGAGTACTATCCAAGTATAATTAATAGATATCAAATTGCAGTTATTTTTTGTGCAGCCCAGATGTGTACGGTGTAGAAATAGCTAAGCAAAATAAACAATTTTAGAGCAGATTATTCATTTTATACGTTCATTTACATCACGTAACCTTTTTTCCAAACAGCGCAATAATTATTTTTACTGAATTGTCCATTATAATATATTAGAACTTTCATCATGATAACTAACACACGTGTGTATGTGTGTGGGGAAAAGAGTAAGAGAAAGACAGAGAGAGAGATTTTGCGTGCGTGCGTGCGTGCGTGCGTGCGTGCGTTCGTGCGTGCGCGTGTTGTACTGAACATGACTAAAGAATTTCAAAAGATTTTTTCATTTTTAGAGCTTCCTTTCTATATCCTGACTCCATGAATTCGTTCTGTTCTACTAATATTAAATTCAAGCAAGATTAGAATATTCGTACTTTAAATCATACAATTTCACGTCTTTTTTGTATTCAAAAATCTATTGTGTCTAGTAAGAATACCAAATACTGTGTCAAAAATATATCAATATAAGTTACTTCAATTATACATCAAGGTTCGAAATAATCATTATAATAATTAATATCATTGTAATATACATTATTAATATTATCTCTTAAATGTGTGAGTTTCACTTAGGTCCTGGTATGTGTACAGAGGTATGAGGTGCTGTGACAATGTCCATGATTTAGTATGAGTTTTTAGTTGGCATTTCTGTCATTTTTGCATATGCGAGTTAGTGTCGCAATGTGTTTATCGTTAAAACGATTCTGCACATATATAAATCTACCATCCGCCCATGCATTGAATACTACTGTCATATCTGGTCGGGTGCTCCATCTATTCACCTAGGTGTCCTTGACAAAATCCAACGGAGAATCTGTAATATTATCGATCCCGACTTGGCACCTCGGATACAATCACTTTCGCCGGCGCAATGTGGCTTCCCTGTGTCTCTTTCTACAAATACTTCTGCTCAGATGAACTTCGCTAACTGGTGTCCCCTATATATGAATTTACTCGAGCCACAAGATTAGCAACTACGTCCCACCCTTTTACTCTGAAACCAATAAATTGAAAACGCAAATTCTACTCCATCAGCTTCTTTTCTCGCACTTCTCGCCTGTGGAATTTCTTTCCACTTACTTGCTTCCTCGACAGTTACAATCTTCAGGAAGTTAAATGTAAAGTCAATAGTCATCTACTATCTCACTTTCTTGCACCCTCTCTCTCTCTCTCTCTCTCTCTCTCTCTCATGCTCTTTCTCCGTCCACTCGACTCTCATCAGTATCCTCATCATTCTCTTACACACTTCCTGACACCTCTGTAACCTGTGACTTTTTCTCATAACTTTCCTTCTATGTAACCCCCTGAACAACAGTGGCAGTAAAATTCCTTGCTTGGGGCGATACGATTATATATATATATATATATATATATATATATATATATATATATATATCAGCTATAGTTTCTCCTGGGACATGGCACAAATAATGAAAAAAGCACAACAGAAAAATAGCCAATATACCATCCGCACCAACCAAACCCACCTGTAACTGCAAAGTAAAAAATTAATGTCTCTTAAATTTTATATTGCTTACAAAACAATATACTAAGCCACTATATAATTAACAGATAAAATATTAAAAATAATTGAGAGTTATTGAAGGTTCCTGGAAACAAAAATGCCAAAAAATATATTTTACGAATTGTGCAGTATTTCCTAAATATGTATAGAAAACAAAATCAAACAAATTACACGATAATATCATGGAAACTGAGGAAAATCGTATAACCCTAAAACAATAAATACTCAAACTGTAAACTCTGTCTAGAGGAGAAAATAACTATAATCAACTTCTCAGACCAACAAAAATTGTTAAATAAACGATCAGAACTTATCTCAAAATGCAGACATGAAAACAATTTTTTACTCCGTTACTTAAAATTAAAAACTAAGCGCAAATACAATGTAAAATACCACCATGATGAATGGAAATATATAAACTATATACAACACAAACAATATACACATACATTAAATAAAGCCAAAACCTTAAAGCAAAAAAATTAGTTAATGTTAGGGCGCCGCTCCTGTTTGACTACAAATAGACTGTTCCCATTACTATATATAGCAATGGTGGATTCTCTACAAGGGGGTCGTAGAGAGTCACTTGAGTGTCTCTAATGAGTTACTGAAGAGTCAGTGCGAGTCAGTGAAGAGTTAGTCACACTTTCGGTGGTAATCACGTATACACACGTCTTACGACGGATTGGACTCTTGTATCTTTCTATTGTAAATATTACTAATCACTTCTGTACATACTAACCGTCTTTCCGCGGAATACAACTTATATTCTGATTCTGTTGTTGAGTTATTCATTTATACTTGGCGACATAACAGTTAAACACCCTCTATCAAAAGTAAAGTAAACAAAATACCTAATTTAAAACATTACAGCTATCCTAGCCACTAACCGTTAGGCTAATACAATAAACCTTATTAATAACAATGCACTGCTGACCAACATATTTAAATAGCAGAGACAAAACACAACACATATGGCCTAATGATTTTGTTCAAGCCTGAAACAGACTGCTGTCACTAGGTTTTGAGCTCAAGGTTAACTTTTATATTTTATATATACATATACACTATCCTTGATGTTGAACAGTTTTACCCATAAATATATCATACATTAAACATATATATATATATATATATAGTCACCCGCAGACAGATCTCATCAGTACGGTTAGACTCCGATTCCTTTTTAACCCACGATTGCAACCCGACCGAATCGGCATCAGTCGGCGATTCTACCCCTAGGCCACGAGCGTCCGGTAGAAGAAGACAGGCCTTTTAGCGCGTATAAACACGCGTATAAACATTATTGAATGAGCAATAAAATTTAATTTAAATAGAATAGACGTCATAATTTACATAAGACCTTAGGACCCTTTCGGCCCAGACATTATCAAATGGGCTCGTTGGGAGAATTTTTAAATGATAGACAAGTCACATAAATATGACTTGTAAGAGGGAAGGTGGAACTCGCTTAAAAACAAAATGCGGCTTACATATCTGAGGTTGGAGTCACGGGTAGCGCAACATGTCCCCTTAAATATACGTTCGGGTAGTCCAAGACGGCCCTTAAGTAGCACTCTAGCTGTTCATGACTCGGCCATCGGACAACATCTGCTCAACAATAATGAATGTGCCTCTTGGTATGAGGAAACATGATTCCCTGTTCTGAACAGCGCTCACTCGGCCTATCATCTGTGTGGAGGCTAAAAATCCACCAGCCTAGTCTGTACATAAAAAGAAATACTACATTCGCTCCTTACGGTTGTTGGAGCGTTTGTGAGTTTTTTTTTCTTCATTTTATTGCTCTTGTAAAACATTACATTTACTCTCCCCTTACATATTAATTAATTTTGATTAAAATTTTGTTTTTAAGCGAGTTCCACCTTCTCTTCTATAAGTCATATATATGTGTCCTAGCATTTAAAATTCTGCCAACGAGCACCTTTGATAATGTGTTGGTCGAAAGAGTCCTAAGGTCTTATGAACATTACGACGTCTATTGCATATATATATATATATATATATATATATATATATATTAAAGTTTTGTCATTTCCTTGAAGCATTGTATGGGTTATGTCTTGAAGGCTGTCAAAATGCGTTGAGTAAAATAAAGGTAAAGAAGATTATATATATATATATGTATATATATATATATGTATGAGGTATATATATATATATATACATACACACACACACACATATATATATATATATATATATATATATATATATATGTATGTATGTATGTATGTATGTATGTAACCATGAGCGTGTGTGTGAAAGAGAAGGAGAGATATAAGTATGTGTGTGTAAAATTACTTTCAATAATGTTTTCATTTCAATAAAGCAATAGAAGCTTAGGACTAATTGTAATAGTAGTAGCAGTAAACACTTTTATGCATTTTGTATGTAACAAATACAATTGAAAATTTGTGTGCACATCGATAGTGAGGCTTATTTTAGTCTAGTGCCGCTCGCCATGTTAATAAGTCAGTTATAGAGATTGACGTTCTCATGTTAAACTATTTTAAATTAACAACGAAATGGAAATGTCTCGTGTATTGCCATGTCGATACTTCTCGTTAAATCATGACTGTAAAAGCCAGCTAATCTCCTGCTGAGGATTGGAGAAAAAGGTTTGTACGAAAAGTAAATTGATGTCTAAAAACTTTTTAGTTATCATATACTAGCAGTATAACCCGGCGTTGCTCGGGTGTAATGAAAGCTTTAAAACTAATCCATGGTCCTGGAGCTAAGACTCTTTGGACGTTGGCACGAAAGACTAAAAAGCAATAGTTGTTTCCAGTTAAAGCGAAACCGTAGACTGAAAGAAAAATGAATGGATGTAAGTCAAATTTTGAAATAAGTTTTTTTCGTCGTAAACTGAATTTTGAAGGCTAAATAAGACCTGTGAGTAACATGGAACATGAAACTAATAACTACAATTATACATACTTAGAGCCAAACCCGAAGCAAAAACTAAAATAAAACGGCTGAAAAAAAAATACAGACATACAGGCAGATAAACACACAAACATCGTGCCTTTTATATATATATATATATATATATATATATATATATATATATATATATATATTATGGATTTTCTGTACTATTGTAAGAACTGCAACTTGAAACTTCTAAATATCGTTTCTTATGTCTTTGTCTCTGAGTGTATCAAATTTGATTAAAATCGGACCACTCCTTCTATAACCCGATTTTTTCGATTATCGATTTTCTATATTTATCGGGGGTACCTCGACACAAAACCTAGCTAAGAACACTCGCAGACGATTGTAGTACAACTGTGTAAATTTTCAAGAAAATCGGTTCAGCCGTTTCGGAGTCTATAGATAACGGACACACACGCAGACACACACACACACACACATGCACACACACACACACACACACACACACACACACATACACACACAGACAAAGCTCCATTTATAAATAAGTTTAGATTCGGGCATAAAGAAGAAGAAACATTATTTTACGAAATAGTTTGTTTCACTAAAACGCTGCTTAATAAAATAAACATTCTAATGGCATTATTATATTGATAGAAGCAAGCACGATCAATCGCAGAATCTTGTTCGGTCATCGGTATCTTTTTTTTTCTATGTGCCTTATCCTTTCAGGACGTAGGCGATCATGGCTTTCCACTTCTCTCTATCCCTGGTGGCTCTTAATATGTTTTCTCATGTTACCCCACACAACCCCCGTTCCGTCATCCACCTGATCAGGCCTTTTAAATATGTTATTCGCTGCCTTCCTCTGTCTCTTTTTACTTCTATCTGGCCTGTCAGTATCAGGTTCTCCAAGCCCTCCTTCCTCATTACATGTCCCAGGAACTTCAGTTGTCTCTTTCTGATGCTCACTATTAGTTTTCTTTTCAATGCCATTCTTTCCAAAACCTCATCATTGCTCACATGTTCAGCCCATGATATCCGCAGCATCCTTCTGTAAAACAATACTTCCGTTGCTTCAAGTTTTTTCCTCAGATTGGTATACTCTGAATATTTTAAAATGTACTTTTCAATTTGTTTCAGTCGGATTTCGAACTTCTGACCTGATTTAATAACAGTAAAATTGGTCAGAATCGGTGAATCGATTTGGAAAGTGATAAACTGATTTATTAGTAATTAAGAACGACACTTGATGTCACGCGATTTCCACTTTGTATGTCGCGATGCTGTACAATTATCAAAAGTCTTTAGGTATAAATACCTAGAGGAAAAAAAAAAGAGAATGAAATCAACAAGATCTCTAACAATATTGTATATAAGCAATTAAAGGACATTGGAATATGTCTATGTCTCTGATAGCAAAAGTCTACAAGCAACAATCAGATTGATATTAGCTGCGTTTAATAATTTTGCTTCCACTTGACAGACTTTCTTCATTTTCAATAATAGAGGGAAAAAAGAAAACAAAATTAAAATAATATACATATATCTTAGTTTACATATCTTTTTTAAACCCACACACAAGCGTACATATATATATATATATATATATATATATATATATATATAAGCGTACATATATATATATATATATATATATACTGTTAAATATAAGAGACAATGAATGTCTATTATGTTTAATCATGAGCTGTTCTAAACATCGTATTTTGGCTTTAATTTCAGGTGAAAATAAAGACAAAAATTCTCCCAACATTTGGATAATTTTTTTATTAAGTTGGTTCTAAGCTTTCGGCTCACATGAGCCATCTTCAGAGAGGTTACAGGGACATTACAATAAAGACATCCACCATCAAAGACGATTTTATTTGTGTTGACATAAAACAATGGGACCCAAAAGCTTAGAACCAACTTAATAAAATA